>LR738711.1:866267904-866329582 GCA_902687465.1 Secale cereale
GGGGGGGGGGGGGGGGGCGCCTGGGCCCCCCAGGCCTCCGCTGATGCCCCCCTTTGGCATATATTTAACACGCGTCCCGAAACCCTCGAGGAGGGAACCCTTTTTCGCGATCTCATCTTTGTTCCGCCGCCGCCACGCTTCCAAGATCGGGAGCACCAGGAGAACTCTTCTCCGCACCCTGCCGGAGGGGAGGATCACCACCGGGAGCCTCTCCACCACCATGGACGCCTCCCGGATGAGTTGTGAGTAGTCTCCCTTGGACCATGGGTCCATGACCAGTAGCTATGTGATGTTCTCCTCCCCTTCTTGTGCTTCACTAATTAGACCTCGTGAGCTGCCCTACATGATCGAGGCACATATGTAATCCTTATGCTGTTGCTATGATGAGTTTGCTGGGATCCGATGGATTGTGAGATTATGTTCAGATTGTGTTTGAGTAATATATTTGATTTACCTCTTTTATATTTATGTTCGTAAGTAATTCTTGCATGTTCTCCGTTGCTATTTATTGCTTTGGCCAAGTAGTAGGTAGTGACTCGAAGAGGGAACGTTATGCTTGATTGTGGGTTCATGCCCCTCGATGACTAGCTTGAGTGACAGAAACATGAGTCTAGGGAATGTGCTGTTGCCACAAGGGGGAAAACAACGGTGCTTGTGCCCGCGGGTGCAAGGATTGTTTACTTTACGCAAAGTTCTTTTAATTCAGTTGTCTGTTGCTTTGAGTTTACACTATGGGTGGGACTCGCAACTTAATACCAGTGAGATGTTCTGGATAGATATCTCAAGGTGGATGATTAGTAGTAGATGCAGATGGATTTCGGTCTACTTGCCTTGGCATACCGCCCATGCTTTGAACCTCTACCTTTCTTGCAACATAGTTAGCATTGGTTTGCGCACATAATTCTGTCAATTGCCCAGCTGTAATTCGTTTACCTCACATAGCTGTTTTATCGTCTTTTGGGAGAGAGACATCACTAGTGAACATCATGGGACCCCGGTCCATATTACCATCACTGATCACATCCGCTATTTACTTTCCGCTTTTACTTATTAGTTGCAGCAATACCTATCACTATTATCACTTGCGTTTGATCCTTTGTAAACGACAAGGCCGGAGGGATTGACAACCTCTATGTACTCGTTGGGAGCAAAGTTATTTGTATTTGTGTGCAGGTCCACGTTGATTGCTAATATCTGGCGCCGTTAGCAGTTGACACCTTCTTGTTGAACCTTGGAGTCTTAGGGGAAATCGATCCTTGGTATCTTTGCCAAGGGAAAACTTCCGCTACACTGCATCTCAAACCTTCCACTTGGGGTAACCAACGAGGGGCGAGAAGCCATCAATCAAAGTTTTCTGGCGCCGTTGCCGGGGACTCCACTCTTCAAGATAGGGGAGTTGCACGCTATCTTTTACCTTTGCTTTTAGTCTTGTTAGTTTACCTTTCAGTTTTTGCTTTAGTATCTTTTATCGAAAATCACAAAAATAGTTATCTCATTCTTTAGTTGTCATTATGTCGGGTCCTTTTGTCTTTGGCGAGGCAGAAGTTCTCACCTTTAAACAAAGAGGTGGGGAAAGTCTAAAAGATGCTTGGTATAGAATTAATAATTCTCAAAAAAGAGCCACCAAGAAGCAATCTACTACTATCCTGCTTAGAAATTTTTATGTTGGAATTACTTCTTGGAATAGGTTTATTCTAGATACTGCTATCAATGGAAATTTCCTAGAGGCCCCAGTTTGGGAGTCTCTTAGTATTATTGAAAATCTTGTTGGGAATCCCCCTTTGTTAGCATTCAAGAGGACATCACCCTAGCTCACATTATGAAAAAACTTGAAAAGATAGAGCTAGAGATGCCAAACATTAATAAGATAAATGAGTTGGATCGTAAGATCCAAGGGAATTTGAATAGGCTTGATAGCTCCATGCATAAAATTTTCAAAACTTTGGAGACCATCAAATCCCATGACTTGGACTCTTCTAGGATAGACAAAATTGAGGAAATCTTTGATACTCTAGGAACTACTTTCTCCTCAATCAAAACCAAAAAGGTAGAAACTCTGGCAAAGAAGGAGCCTAAGTTCATTCACGTTCCAAAGGCTCCCCGCTCTAAAAGAAATCCATCTATTGCCAAAGGGGTTGAAACTGTAAAGACTTTGGAAGAAACACCTCTCTTTGATAAATTTATAAATGAATCTTCCCTTGACTTTTTTCCTTTTGGTCTTCTTCCTAGAAGCATCTCTATTAGGCCTTTATTTGAAAGTCCTCTTAAGACTAGTTGTACTATTAAAGAGCTTTTTGATGATCTTGATGATGGTTCAATTGATACAACTTGATCTCTATGCATTATGCCTAGCTTAAAGGCATAAAAGAAAGCGCTTTTGGGAGGCAGCCCACATGAATAAAATTTTATTTTGCTTTTGTTGTGTCTTGATGTTGTTACTACAGTAGCATCATCATTGTATCTTTGCTTTTCAACTTTGTGCCAAGTGTAGCCTCTGATTGCAAGAAAGTTCAAAAGTTGTGACGTGCTGTCCAGGAAACAGATTCTGTCCTTGGATATAAAAATTCGTATAAAATCACCAGATCATCTTTTTGGTCTGAATATTTTCTACAGAGTGCTCTATACAATTGTCTTTCGGGCGTCTGTTCTGAGTTTTTTGATTAGAGTTGCAGAAGTGCCCCGAAAAAATCATTTACTACCTGCTGTTCTGTTTTTCACAGATTCTGTCCTGTTTTGCCTTTCCCTCATTTTGCAAACCTTGAGCTTGCTTTTTCTTTGCAAAAACCTTTTGGCAATCTTGAGAAACAGTAGACCTTCAAGAATATCCTTATTTCCAGCAAGGAAAAATTATTTTATTATGGGTACTAACCTCGCTAATCAGATTATGATGAGTTATGTATGAAGGGAGTTTTCAAGTGTGCAAGGGAAGATGATAAAAAGATTCAGGAGTGTCAAACGCTCAAGCTTGGGGATGCCCCCATGCACCCCAAGAAATATTCAAGGAGACTCAAGCGTCTAAGCTTGGGGATGCCCCCGTGCATCCCCTTCTCCATCAACATTATCAGTTCGTCTTTCGTTCCACTATATTTTTATCACTTCATGTGTTATGTGTTATGCTTGGAGCGTCTTGCTTTTAGTTTCCTTTTTAGCTTTGCTTGCTTTTCATAACGAGTTGGAACTCAGCTTTCTTTGTGTGGGAGAGAAACACGCTCCACTTCAACCTAGAACATAACATAGAATTTTCATGTCTATCTTTGCTGTGTGTGTTCTTTGTCTTTCAATAGCTACTATCATGTTCAGCTCTTAGTTTTCGTGCTTATCTTTTTAAAGAGCTTTTGTTTAGTTGGTTGCTGGAACTCTCTTTAGTTATCATGCTTATCTTCTTAAGAGAGTTTGCTTCTGTTGCATTGGTTGATATGTCTATGATAAAAATGCTACGTGCATAATGGTACTTAGTAATTCATGTTTTCTTATGGTTAGTCTCAAATAGCTGGGGGGTTCCCAATGTGTTATTGGAGTACCAACATGATTTGTTTGCCTATGATGTGGTATGGTTTAGTAATATCTTCCTTCAAGAATTTATGTTGATTGACTTGGCGTATGCTCACGCATATTTAAGACTGTAAAGAAAGTCTGTCAAGCCTTGATGATCTTTTGTTTCTGAGTAGCGATATAACTTCCATGCCGGATTCAATGTTGCTTTGTCGCTCTGCAAGATTATGACCGTCATTGCTCTCTTAGTTGGTCGCTCCCAGTCTTTTGCTAACCTCCACCTGTACTAAGCGGACTGACTGCTTGTGCATCCAAAATCTTTTAAACCAGTTATGCCATATGAGTCCACCATACCTTCCTATACATGGTATTTACCTGCCATTCCTAACGAAGACTTTCATGTACCATCTCGAAATTATTCAAAAAAGCATTTCTATTTTGCGCCTCTGTTTTAGTTCATGAGGAAGTAGTAGTTAATTCATGATCTTTTTAAGTTGGACAAGCTTCACCCCGGGATTGCATGTCTAATGTGCAAACCCATATTACGAGAAGGAACTGGCAAAGAGTGCGCCCGGCTCAAAAATAATATAACAAACAAACCCTCCTTCACGCTTTGTTCATGAGAAATCAGAAAACTTTGGCAGTGATAAACAAAGGAGATTAAGAGGATGTGATCGTCCTCATTCGGGAGCCGTTCCTCGAAACTTGTCCATCTCAAGAAGTGATTGAGTTGTCTGCTAGCATTCGTTGACGGAACATGCATAATCCAAAAAAATAATAATTATTACCTCTGTTTTTAAAACCAAGAGCTCTGGTACATGCTTTGTCTTTGTGTCCGACTACGGGTTTTCAGCCTTGCCAACAAAAGCCACGGTTCGAGAGTCTCCACCTTCTTTTAAAGCACCAACTACTGAGAGCATGATTGTCATTCTGAGTGTAATGTGCATTGTCCCAAAATAGCATTGTCTTTTGCATGATTATGATATCGTTTATTCTGAAATCATTGTATCTAGTCATCACTTAAACCTTGGAGGTGCCCCTGCATTTATGTTTTGCTTCACTAAAGGGGGCAAGCGAGATATCACTTTATCATATTTGCACACCATGCTCATTACAAATCTATTTGATGTTTCAGTATTATATTGTAAAACTTTCAGTTCTTTGTGATTTTCTCATAAGGCAACTTAATTACTACAGATTCATTGTCTCAGTAAGCTTTTGTCATATGACTATGAAAAGTTCCTATATGGTTAATAGCATGTCACCGCAGAAATTATGCTTGTTATCATTTACCTACTCGAGGACGAGCAGGAATTAAGCTTGGGGATGTTGATACGTCTAAAACGTATCTATAATTTCTGCTTGCTCCATGCCTCTTTTGGGTGATATTGCTATGATATTTATACACTTCCATACACTTTTGATCATATTTGGACTAACCTATTAACTCAGTGCACCCCAGTGCCAGTTTCTGTTTTCTGCTGTTTTTGTATTTCAGGTTTTCCCATCACGTAAACTGCCAGAAAAATCCCGAAAAAATTATATAAAAAATCAGCGTTTCGGAAGCTTCCACACGGCCGAAGTAGGGCCGGAGGGGGGCCACCAGGGCTCCAGGCGCCCTGGTGGCGCGGCCCCCCTCCTGGCCGCGCCGAGGGGGCGCCTGGGCCCCCCAGGCCTCCGCTGATGCCCCCCCTTTGGCATATATTTAACACGCATCCCGAAACCCTCGAGGAGAGAACCCTTTTTCGCGATCTCATCTCTGTTCCGCCGCCGCCGCGCTTCCAAGATCGGGAGCACCAGGAGAACTCTTCCCGGCACCCTGCCGGAGGGGAGGATCACCACCGGGAGCCTCTCCACCACCATGGACGCCTCCCGGATGAGTTGTGAGTAGTCTCCCTTGGACCATGGGTCCATGACCAGTAGCTATGTGATGTTCTCCTCCCCTTCTTGTGCTTCACTAATTAGACCTCGTGAGCTGCCCTACATGATCGAGGCACATATGTAATCCTTATGCTGTTGCTATGATGAGTTTGCTGGGATCCGATGGATTGTGAGATTATGTTCAGATTGTGTTTGAGTAATATATTTGATTTACCTCTTTTATATTTATGTTCGTAAGTAATTCTTGCATGTTCTCCGTTGCTATTTATTGCTTTGGCCAAGTAGTAGGTAGTGACTCCAAGAGGGAACATTATGCTCGATTGTGGGTTCATGCCCCTCGATGACTAGCTTGAGTGACATAAACATGAGTCTAGGGGATGTGCTGTTGCCACAAGGGGGAAAACAATGGTGCTTGTGCCCGCGGGTGCAAGGATTGTTTACTTTACGCAAAGTTCTTTTAATGCAGTTGTCTGTTGCTTTGAGTTTACACTATGGGTGGGACTCGCAACTTAATACCAGCGAGATGTTCTGGATAGATATCTCAAGGTGGATGATTAGTAGTAGATGCAGATGGATTACGATCTACTTGCCTTGGCGTACCGCCCATGCTTTGAACCTCTACCTTTCTTGCAACATAGTTAGCATTGGTTTGCGCACATAATTCTGTCAATTGCCCAGCTGTAATTCGTTTACCTCACATAGCTGTTTTATCGTCTTTTGGGAGAGAGACATCACTAGTGAACATCATGGGACCCCGGTCCATATTACCATCACTGATCACATCCGCTATTTACTTTCCGCTTTTACTTATTAGTTGCAGCAATACCTATCACTATTATCACTTGCGTTTGATCCTTTGTAAACGACAAGGCCGGAGGGATTGACAACCTCTGTGTACTCGTTGGGAGCAAAGTTATTTGTATCTGTGTGCAGGTCCACGTTGATTGCTAATATCTGGCGCCGTTAGCAGTTGACACCTTCTTGTTGAACCTTGGAGTCTCTGGGAAAATCGATCCTTGGTATCTTTGTCAAGGGAAAACTTCCGCTACACTGCATCTCAAACCTTCCACTTGGGGTAACCAACGAGGGGCGAGAAGCCATCAGGGACCCCAAGGATGCCATGGAGCCCCAAGTCCCGCCGCCTGAGCTTATGCTCGTCCCCGCCGCTCGCCGGGATCCCGCGCGTCCCCGCCATCGACGTTGGCTGCGTCTCGCTAGCTCCTCTACTTCCGCGTGCTGACGAGGAAGAGCGCCGGGTCGTGCGCGTTGACCGCGCGCCGCTCGATCCCCTGCCTCGCCAGGTCCTGGAGCCCCGATCCTGGATCGGGCGAGAGGAGCCAGCGCCCGTATCCCGCTCGCCCGCATTGACCCGAGCCGCTGCCTCGGCCGCCCTGCTTCGCTCGATCGGGCCGGCCTGGGAGGCCCAGCCGCAAGCTCTGCTCGCCTAGTCGCCAAGGCCCAGCCCCGCGCCGCTGGTGGGCTGCTCCTTCGTCAGGCCATGAGGCCCAATGTGAGCAGCTCCCCCAGCCCCAGCAGTTTCGGCCCGATCTATATTTTTTCAACTCTGGACGAATTTCCTAATTATCCAGTGTTTTACAGTTTTGCAGAAAAGTCCCTCAAGTTTCATGCATTAATAACTCCATAACCATGCATCACATGTAAATACTTTATATATGTAAAATGCTTAGAATTTTGTGTATATTAATAATTTGCCTCTTTCACCCCTGTTTAAAATCTTTAAAATGTTGTTTGTTTAAATTTTGCTCAAATGTCATGTTAAAATGCTTTATTTCATAACTAAATAACCGTAGCTCCAAATTTAATAAACTTTATATGTAAATGGGATAAAAAAATGTGTAGAATAACTTGGTGCATTTATTTTTGCTGCTTAATAACTTTAAAATATGTTTTAGGCAGAACAGTACCAATTTTCAAATTATGCACATGGGGTTTTTTCGGAATTGTTGTTTGTTGTTTCCATCCCCATTTAAATTGCCTAGATAGATAGTTTATTTTTGCTTCACCTCTTGCCATGTTTAACAACATTTAATATTGTTGGGTAGCTTAAACGAGAGTCAACTAAATAAATATAATGTGGTGTTTTGTCAATATGCAGCTCGTTGCATATTGAGCTCCACTTAACTTGTAGTATTGTTTGTGCACCTTGCCATGCCATGCATATTTAAATCGGACATGCATCATACTTGGATGTGCATCGTATGCCATGTTTATGCTTGTGTGTTTACCGTGTTGTTTGCTTCTTTCCAGTTGCAACTTTTGTTAGCTTCGGTTCTGTTGCGGAGTTGTGAGGATTTGTTCGACTACTTCATGGACGCGTTCTTCTTCCTTGCGGAATCCCAGGCAAGATGACCATCCCCTTGGATACCTTTACTATCATTGCCATGCTTAGTGTCTCGATGCTATCGTTACATGTCGCGCTACCCATCTTTATTGTCAGCCCCTATCCTTGTTGCAATGAAACCTCTAACCTTTGACACCTTCCTAGCAAACCGCTGTTTGGCTATGTTACCCGCTTGCTCAGCCCCTCTTATAGCGTTGTTAGTTGCAGGTGAAGATGTAGATTGATCCATGTCGGATCTTGTTGTTGTAATATCACAATATCTATTATTATTATTAACACACCTATATACTGGGCATGGGTGGAAGGCTTGGACTTTTGCTCGGTGTTTTGTTCCACTCATGCCACCTTAGGCGCCGATAAACCGGCATTATGTTCCTTGATTTTGCGTTCCTTACACGGTTGGGTATATGGGGACCCCTTGACACGTCGTCTTTGAATAAAACTCCTCCAGCAAGGCCCAACATTGGTTTTAATTTGCCTCATAATAACAACTTAATTAAATAATTAAAATTGCATAGGGGGTCGCGCCCTCGGGATTCTTTTCTAGATAGCAGGGGGGGCCAGTGCTGATGGTGTTTGTCCCAAACGGGGGTTCGACGAGGCCACCTTGGGGAAACCCGAGGGCTGCTTTTACTCATAAAATCACCCATCCGGACGTGGCCTGAGACGAGATACGCGCGGCTACTATCAGGGTGTCGGCACGTTGGGAGGTCTTGCTGGACTTGTTTTACCATTGTCGAAATGTCTTGTGCACCGGGATTCCGAGCCTGATCGGATTGTCCCTAAGATAAGGGGTGATAATATTATTATTACTTCTGCTGATCGTGAGAGCTTGTGATGGGCTAAGTTGGAACACCCCTGCAGGGTTATGATCTTTCGAAAGCCGTGCCCGCGGTTATGTGGTAGATTGGAATTCATTAATGTCCGGTTGTAGAAAACTTGACAGAGGATCCGAAGTAAAACACACAACTGTGTGAGTAACCGTGACTGACTCTTTTCACTTTGAGAAGAGAACACGGTGGGGTTATGTTTGACTCGTAGGTAGTTCAGGATCTTTAGTGATCATTGCTAGTTTGCGACCACTTGCGTAGATGCTCATCTTATTCTTGTACTCGTAAGTTAGCCACCATATTATGCTTAGCCGCTGCTGCAACCTCACCACTACCCTCTTCCATACCCATAAAGCTTTGCTAGTCTTGATACCCATGGTTATGGGATTGCTGAGTCCTCGTGGCTCACAGTTACTACAACACCAGATGCAGGTTCAGCCGAGAATGATGCAGGAGATGGATCAGAACTTCACCAGGGTCCGATGAAGAGCGTGGCCGTATGTTTGTGACGTTGTTCGACGATCAGTAGTGGTTCCTACTAGGGGCGATCCGGGCTTGTGTTATTTATGGTATCTTTCATTTGGATCTTCGTCCGTAGTCAGACTCTGATGTTATTTGGATGATGATTGTTTATGTAATGCATTGTGTGACGTGGCGAGTGTAAACCAACTACTCTGCTGCAGTTTCATCCCTCTTTTACATGAGTCGTGCAAAGATACCATACTTGAGATCATTCTAGTATGAGATTATGCCTTTAAGTCATGCCTCGACACGTAGGAGGTATAGTCTCATATTGGGCATTATAGTTATCTTTTCCGATCGATCTATCAAGAGTTCGTACTAAGATAACACCAAATCCGAAGAAACAAAGAACATGCTTCAACACCTAATCATATATTACCCCAATGTCACTTCAGAAATCCGCAAGTTGAGTGCCAAAACATATATCAAGTGGATCAATACGATACCCCATTGTCACCATGAGTATTCAATTGCAAGACATATATCAAGTGGTCTCAAATCCATAAAAGTGTTCAATCCAAAGAAATCTCAAAGGGAAAACTCAATTCATCACAAGATAGAGAGGGGAAAACACCATATGATCCGACTATATTAACAAAGCACGCGATACATCAAGATTGTGCATCTCAAGAACATGAGAGAGAGAGAGAGAGATTAAACACATAGCTACTTGTACAAACCCTCAACCTTGAGGGTGGACTACTCCCTCCTCACCACAGTGGCTGCCGGGTGATAAAGATGGCCATCGGTGATGATTTCCCCCTCCCGCGGAGTAACGGAAAGGGTCTAGATTGATTTTACATGGCTACAGAGGCCTTGCGGCAGCAGAACTTCTAATCTAGGGTTATTTCTGATGGTTTCTCTATTTCTAGGAATTTTTGGCGTCGGTCTCATGTCCGGATGGGCCTCGAGGTGAGCACAACCCATCGGGGCACGTGCAAGGGCCCTAGCGTGCCCTAGTGTCTTGTGACCTACTCCATCACCTTCTGGTCCTTCCACGAAGCTTCGGGGGCCTCTTTTGTTCCAAAAAAATCGTCAAAAATTTCTGCTCATTTGGAGAGCTTTCATTTATGCACAAAAAACAATACCACAGTAGTTCTGCTGAAAACAACGCCAGTCCGGGTTAGTTCCATGCAAATCATACCAAAACCATATAAATTTTTTATAAACATGGCATGAATACTTTCTAAATTATAGATACGTTGGAGACGTATCACCTATCATCATCAGTCTAGTGGTCAAGTGGAGCTTAGTAATAGAGAAATAAAGTTAATTTTGCAAAAGACTGTCAATAGGTCCAGGAAGAATCGGTCTTAGAAATAAGATGATGCACTTTGGGATTATAGAACATTTTATAAAAATCCTATGGGTATGTCTCCTTATAAAATGGTTTATGGTAAAGCTTGTCATTTGCCTCTTGAGTTAGAACATAAAGCTTTTTGGGCAATCAAGGAACTCAATTATGATTTCAAACTTGCTAGTGAAAAGAGGTTATTTGATATTAGCTCATTAGATGAATGGAGAACCCAAACTTATGAAAATGCCAAGTTATTTAAAGAAAAAGTAAAAAGATGGCATGATAAAAGAATCCAAAAGCGTGAGTTCAAAGTTGGAGAATATGTTCTTTTGTACAACTCTCGTTTCAGGTTCTTTGCAGGCAAACTCCTCTCTAAATGGGAAGGCCCCTATGTTATCGAGGATGTTTATCGGTCTGGAGCCATCAAGATAAATAATTCCGAAGAAACTAATCCAAAGGTTGTTAACGGGCAACGAATAAAGCATTATATCTCAGGTACGCCCATTAATGTTGAAAGCTATATTATCCACACTTTGACACCGGAGGAACACATAAAAGAGTCCTTCCAGAACACTCGAAAATCGTCAAAATAAGGAGGTACGTTATACGGTAAGTAAACAGACTCCAAAAAATCCGCAAAAATATTTTTTATCAGTTTTGGAATATTTGCAAAAATAGGAAAATAATAAACTACCGGGAAGCGCACCCTGGTGGGCACAAGACACCAGGGCACGCCAGGCATGCCTGGCACGCCTAGGTGGGTTGTTCCCACCTCGGGTACCTTCCGGACTCCGTTTTTCTACAGCTTACTTGTTTTCCAAGATAAAAATTATTTATATACTCCCCGAACTTGTTAACCACCCTATCGCAGAGAAATCTTCTGTTTTCTTTTCTTGCCGTTTGTGCGTAGTTCTGAAATATGTCATCTCAAGACTCCGATGGAGAGAGCTATGTTTCGCATCTCATTGCTGACCCGAAGTGCTATGGAGACTTGTATCCCCATGGCTGGGCTACAGATGACGAGGAGGATGCCCACTCAATGAGGATTGATGATTCGAGCTCGGAGGAGGAATATGTCCCTCTACCTCAACAAGGGGATATGCATGTGGAGTTCAAGAAGTCAAGTCTCCCTATGAGTACTAACCGAGCTAAGAACCAATCTATTCCCTCTCGTTTTTGGCAGAAAAGCAAAGGAGATTTATGCGACAAGATCCTAAAGCTGGAGCTAGAGCTCAATGATCTAAAGAAGGAAATTTCCCTTCTCAATTACAATATGAAAAAGCTGAAGGCACAATTATCTCCACCACCGTCTTCTTCATCACCAAAAGGAAACTGAGTATCGGGTATGGGCACTCCCCTTGGCTTTCGCCAAGCTTGCGGGAGGTGCCCCGGTATCGTATCATCCCTACTATCCTTTGGCATTTACTTATCTTAGTTTGATCTTTTGCTTTAGAATAAATGAAATTTAGTTTGATCCTTTCTCTTTGAGTTTGATTAGTGATCTATCTATGTAATCGTGTGCGAGATATATAATAAAGTTTAGTTTTGGGTTTTTACTTTCTTTACTTTATCATTGCAATAAAAAGAAAGGAAATAAATTAAGATGAACATATGCTAATCTTATGGTAGGTGATGGCACCACATAAGGAAAAGTATAAGTAGAAAATTTTATTAGATATTAACAAACATAGCATTGGCCAATGATGCAACTCATGAAAGAATTAATAAGGGAAGAGAAGATTCACATATAAATATACTATCCTAGAAATCTTTTGTGATTGTGAGCCCCCATCAAAATATTATATGCAAAAATTGTTGACGTTGGACAAGGAAGACAACTTAATGATTTATGTTTGTTCATATTCACATAGAAGTCATATTGTCATAGATCCTCTAACATGTGGTGCTTGCCCAATATCTTTTCTAGCCAGAAATTCCGCACTAAGTAGAGATAGTACTTGTGCATCCAAAAACCCTTAAACCCAAACCTTTTTCGAGAGTCCACCATATCTACCTATGGATTGAGTAAGATCCTTCAAGTAAGTTGTCATCGGTGCAATAAGGCAATAAAAATTGCTTCTAAAAATGTGATCTCATTTAGTGTAAGAGAAAATTGAGCATTGCACGAACTTGTGATGGTGAAGAATAAAAGTGACAGACTACATAATAAAAGTTGCTATCACAAGGGGCAATGTAACGTGACGTTCTTTTGTACTAAGGGATTGAGCATATAAACAAATAAGCGCATGGCAACCCGTGCTTCCCTCTACGAAGGGCCTATCTTTTACTTTTATGCAAAGAGTGAAAGTTTTCTCTCTATTCCTTTTTATTTTTATCATTTGGCAATCATCATGTGGTGAGGAAAGATCTAGGCACATATGTCCAGTGGAATATGGGTCACATGAGTTATTATTTTTGACAACACCCTTGAGGTGAGTATGTTGGGAGGCGAAACTATAAGCCCCTATCTTTCTATGTGTCCGGTTGAAACGTTTTGCTCATGTGTATGCGGTGAGTGTTAGCAATCATAGAAGACTATATGATGGTTGAGTATGTGGACTTTCCTAAAGACTCCGATACATGACCCTTCCTGAAAAGATGATGAATTGTAGTTGCAAAAGTTGACTGAAAACATAGTTTGTTGGTTTCTAATAGAGTTTATGCTTTATACTTCAGTTGTGTGATGAACTATCACTTATTCATGAGAAGTCTATGATACAAGTTCTATGATAAAAGTGTTATGTTTAATTTTGTTGCTGCTATAATAATCAACATGATGTTTCTATGTCCGTATTTTGTTTTATCGACACCTCTCTCTCAAAACATGTGGACATGTTTTTCGTTTTTGGTTTTCGCTTGAGGACAAGCGAGGTCTAAGTTTGGGGGAGTTGATACGTCCATTTTGCATCATGTTTTCTTGCTGTTATTTATGTTGTTATTATGTATAATAATGCTTTTTGGGGGTAATTCTAATGCCTTTTCTCTCATAATTTGCAAGGTATACAGCAAGAGGGAGAATTTCGGCAGCTGGAAATCTGGACCTGAAAAAGCTACGTCAGGCCACCTATTCTGCACAATTCCAAACAAGATGAAACTTCACGGAGATTTTTTATGGATTATTTAAGAAATAATGGAGCTGATAAACACCAGAGGGGCCCACCAGGTGGAAATATTATGAGTTTTTGCAAAATTAGTAAAATTCTGAGCCTAAGCGGAGCCGGAGACGAGCTCCAGGGGGTCCAGACGCGCCCTACCTCCCGGCCGCGCCGCCAGGGCGCCTGGACACCCGGGAGTCCGTCTCCGACCCCGCTTTAGCCTGTTACCTTCCTTTCTGTGCATAAATTTTTGCTATATATTTGCCCGGATTGTTCCGGCAACGTATCTTGCGATTTCGTGTGTTTTCTTTTTGATCTGTTTCTGCCAGGGAATCTTTCAGCTGAATCTAGGTGCCATGGCTTCTCCAAGTTCCCCCAAGGACAAGATCGTCGTCAACGTCATCAACCCTTACCTCGCTGAGGTGAAGAAGCACCCTCAGGTTGTTCGGATGGAGGGCGGTGTCCTTCATCAAGAAGATTTGAAGGGACCTATCAAGGAGGGGAGCATCCAGGCCAGGCTGGAAGAAGTGGAGCAAGAAGTCTTCAAGTACAAGAAGATGATCGAGCGTGGTGTTGAAGCTAACTTTGACATCATCAACGAGCTGAAGACCTACTTCCTGAAGGAGATGAAGGAGATGTGGAAAAGCATCACCGCGTCTGAAGAAATAATTGAAGAGCTCCAAGGGCAAATTTATGATCTACATAACCAGAACTGTGAGTATGAACTAAGGTTTATGCGCATGGGTATGGGTGCTGCATGCAGGATTCAGGAGACAAACTTCTCATATGAGACTGGAGAACCCCTTCCATGGAAGCATTTCGCCGAGGACTACGTGATCAACGCCAACAAGAATGAGGAGTGAAATCTCCTTGGGTAACGGCATTCCCTTGGCTTGTTCCAAGCTTGGGGGAGTGCCCGGTATCTTTATGTTTATCTTTTGTCTTTTAGAGTCAAGTAGAGTCATATCATGTCTAGGGAGGTTATTATATGAAATAGGTGTGTGCATTGAGGTCTATCACTCCTTCGGTGGAGATTGTATCCGTGAGTGTGGAGTCGTCTATGATGGAATATTAATGAGAAGTCTATTGGTTCCTTTGCTGCACTCGGTATTCTCTTCACGCAATCGACCTTATATGATGATTCTTATGGGGAGTATTGACCTTATATCAGGTATGGCTGTGAAAACTTTATTTAATCTTGGCAAACATAGCTTTGGTCATAACAACAAGCATGATTTTCTTAAAGTATCGACATAGCCAAAACCTTTATGTTATTATGCTTGAAGTGTTATGCTGACAAGGAAGACAACTTGATGTGTTATGCTTATTTCAATGTTTATGCTTTATATTGTTTTGCATCTTAGTCATCATCAATTGTCTGTTCTCTCAAAACCTTTGCTAGCCTAACTTTGTACTAAGCGGAATTCTGCTTGTGCATCCATACCCTTAAACCAATACCTTCCATATGAGTCCACCATACCTTCCTACTCGTGGTATTCCACTACCACCTCCTAAAGTACAGAATTTATGTGTTATCCTTAAATATTCAAAATCTTTTATTTTGTGCCTCTGCTTTAGCTCATGAGGAAGTAATAGTTAATTCATGGTATTCTTGAGTTGGACAAGCTTCACCCCGGGATTGCATGTCTAATGTGCAAACCCATAATACGAGAAGGAACTGGCAAGGAGTGCGCCCGGCTCAAAAATAATATAACAAACAAACCCTCCTTCACTCTTTGTTCATGAGAAATCAGAAAACTTTGGCAGTGATAAACAAAGGAGAATAAGAGGATGTGATCGTCCTCGTGCGGGAGCCGTTCCTCGAAACTTGTCCAGCTCGAGAAGTAATTGAGTTATCTATTATCATTCATTGACAAATCATGCACCTCTCAAAACTTGTTTTCATTCTGTTTGATTTAAGGATAGCACATGAGTTTTCCCTACTTCCCTAGAGCAGGGCCTATCTTTTAATTTTAGATTGAGTCAGTTATTCCTACTTCCTTCTATTCTTAAAGAGAGCAGACATTTGATGTTGACAAGGATTCATTCATATAAAGTTGCATTAAGATTTGTCATATCATATCCTTGTTGACATTATCATTTGATAAGTAAGTTGTTTGTCAAGCCCAGCTAAGGAAAATATCTTCCTTTGTGTTAACACTTTCACTTCTTGCCTGATAACATGTTCTTTCAAAAGCTTCAATTAATCTCATCAAAACATAAAGAAAGAGCAAAAGTAAAAGTTATTAGTTGTTCTTTGACCAAAGGACATGTTTGCCATGATTCAATGAGTTTCCTTAGCCCTACTTCCGAATATAAGTGTTACCACTCTTTTATAAGGGCCTTATGAGTTGAAGATTGCTGTTGAGGATATTTGAGTTGGTGAAGAAACTGTGATGCTTCTTGTCCGTATTCTATTTATCGACACTTCACTCTCTAAACTTGTGGACAGGTTTACCGAGCTCAGTATTCGCTTGGGGACAAGCGAGGTCTAAGCTTGGGGGTGTTGATACGTCCAAAATGCATCACTATTTTGTATCATAATTTATCCTTATTCATTGATATATTTCACATTATGATGATGTTCTTATGTTGTTTTGGCCTATTTTACACAGTTTGCAACTTTCCGGTGCCGAAGCAGCAGACGCAGGATTCAGCGGTAAAAAGTGGACGTTGAGTTGCTGAAGAAGAATACCTCCAAATTACCTGAAAATCGACGGAGGATATTTTCCGGACGAATCACGAAGACATGTGAAAGGGCAACCAGAGGGGGGCCACAGGGTGCCCAGGTGCCCTAGGGGCGCGCCCCCCTGGCCGCGCCGGGGGGCGCCTGGAGCCCCTGGCCCACCTCTGGCTGCCCCCTTTTGCCTATATACTCTCCGTTATCCGAAAAGCCTAAAAACGAGAGTTTTTACGGAGTTCCACCGCCGCTCCGTGGCGGAAACCTACAGAGAAGAAAAAGCCATCTCCGGTGGGCAGATTCCGTCGGGGAGATCACCTCCCGGAAGGGGAGATCACCTCCCGGAAGGGGAGATCGTCGCCATCGTCATCACCATCGTCACGGGCATCATCGAGATCATCATCAACCTCATCCCCAACACCAGCACCATCTCCATCTTCATCCAAATCTCATCTCACAACTGCAACTTGTGTTGTAACCCGTACTATCTATCCTCTCTACTCCATCGGTGTTGATTACTACTTTGTGGTGAATGCTATTGAGTTTTGTTGGAGAAATATTATTATGTCCAGATTGTTTATCATCCATTTATTTCCACTGATCATGATCTCTTTTATGTCTTGTGAGTAGTTACCTTAGTTCTTGAGGACATGGCGAAAGTCTTGTTGTTAGTAGTCATATGCTGTTGAAGTGACAGAAACCTGAACCCCAGTTCGCACGCTTTTGCACAAGGGAACAATGGATCCTCGATCGTATTGCTATGGTTAGGCTTTTGCCTTAAATACTATCTTGTATTTGCGGATGCTTGCAAGGTGTTTAATCATAAGAGTGCATTCATCTTAGTCTAGAGAGTGCACTAGCATAGATCCACCCACTCAACACTTATCAACACATAACATAGTATCGATACGGGATATGGCGAAAGCACATGACTACCTCTCCAGTGTGTCCTCAGGAACGCTTTAGCTTTTATAAGTTCAGTTGCTAGGCCTCTCCTTTGCTAAGAAAGGATTGGGCCACTTGTTACTCTCAGTGCCTTTTACATTGCTTGCTTTTACTTTCCTGTTGCTTATATCGAGAAAACCCCTAAAAAGTTATCTTTCAGTGCTTGCAGTAATTTCTTGCTCAGAATCGCTTATCAATACCTCCTGCTCCTCGTTGGGTTCGACACTCTTACTTATCGAAAACGCTGCAATAGTTCCCTTACGGTTGTGGGTTATCAAGTACCGTTTTCTGGCGCCGTTGCCGGGGAGCGTAGTGCTATTGGTAAAGTGAAACTGGTAAGGAAGTTTTTTTTATAATTCTGTTTTTATTTTTGCTATTGCTGCTCTTTGTCCTTATGGACAACCCTATTATTGGATCGTTGCTCGCGGGAAGGCGCCCCACACCTGTGGTGGTTGCTCCTCCCCTTACTGAAATTGTGCCCTATAAAATACCAGCTGGTATTATCGATTATGTTTTGGCTAATCGTTATGCAGGAGACAGACATCCCGGTGAACACTTGCTATATCTGTCACAACTATGTTCATTATTTAAGCTTGCAGGTGTATCGAGGGAGTTTGTCATGAGGAAATTGTTTGCCGTATCACTTATAGATAAAGCTTCAGATTGGTATAGGCTTCTCGATAACTCACACTTGCTTGACTGGCAGGAGCTTATGTCTCTCTTTTATACTAAGTTTTATCCTCTTCATGAAATTCGTCGAGACAGGAACTATATCTATAACTTTAGGTCTCGTGACGGAGAAAGCATTGCTCAAGCTTGGGGGAGATTGAAGTCCCTAATGCTCAAATGCCCTATTCATAAGCTTCCCAAGGAAATTATACTTACAAATTTTTATGCCAGGCTTTCTCGTCAGGATAAGGAGATGCTGGATGCCTCCTCTAGTGGGGTATTTCAGAAGAAGAGTGTTGAAGAAAGGTGGGATCTCATTGAAAGGATCCAGAGGAATACCGAAGATTGGGAAATTGATAAAGGTATTGAACCCGCTATAAATTATGAACATGATTATATTGAGAGCTGTGTGAAAACTGATTACTTCAATACTATTTGCTCTAAGATTGGTCTTGATTCCCATCTAGTGATTGATTTCTGTAAGAATTTTGCCTCTCACGTTGATTCTTTTAAAAAGAAGAGAGACCAGCATCATGAACCTTTTAAAGAGCCACCTGTTGATATTCATGTTGCTGACCCTATTTTTCCTGCAGTTATATATGAACAGCCTCCTTTTCCCGCAAGGATAAGGGAGCACTCTCTTGTGACAGGCATAATAAATAAAAGTGAGAGAAGAGTTGATGAGCCTGAGGACCAGATCAGGGTCGATCCTCAAGTTGCATTGATTAAAGACCTTGTTACTAATGATGTTTTGGATTCCAATATAATTTTTTGTGCTGTTTCCACTAACCTTGTCATAGCCAAGAATAAAGGCCCAATTTCAGGTACTCCAGTGGTATCTGTTAAAATAGGGGATCACAATTATTATGGGCTATGCGATTTGGGATCGAGTGCAAGTGCTATCCCCTATTCACTTTATGAAGAGATCATCGGTGAGATTTCCCCTTGTGAACTTGACGAAGTTGATGTTACCATTCATCTTGCAAACAGAACAACTATCTCTCCTATCGGAATTGTGAGGGACGTTGAAGTCCTATGTGGAAAGGTAAAATACCCTACCGACTTTCTGGTACTTGGTTCAGAGAGGGACAATTTCTGTCCTATTATTTTTGGTAGACCTTTTCTTAGAACTTGTGGAGCTATAATAGATTGCAAGAAAGGTAAAGTTTCTGTTGAATTCAATGGTGAGCCATATGAATTTAATTTTTCTAAGTTCTCTAAGCAGCCTCGTGGTACCGATTTACCTAGTGATGATAAACTTATTGAAAGTATTGCTTCTATTGATATTCCCCCTAATGATCCTTTGCAGCAATATATGGAGGACCACGAGAATGATTTGCATATGCAAGAAAGAAATGAACTGGATGAAATATTCTTGAGGCAGCCTGCTATCCTGAAGCACAACCTTCCGGTTGAACCTTTGGGAATTTTATCAAAACCAAAAGAAGACCCGGTGTTCGATCTTAAACCTCTTCCCGATACGCTCAAGTATGCTTATTTAGATGAAAAGAAAGTATATCCTGTTATTATCAACTCTAACCTTTCAGGATATGAAGAAGAGCGACTATTGGAAGTACTTCGTAAACACCGAGGCGCAATTGGCTATACCCTTGATGACCTTAAGGGGATTAGTCCATCTATCTGTCAACATACTATCAACCTTGAGCCTGATGCTAAACCAGTTGTTGATCATCAACGACGGTTGAACCCGAAGATGATGGATGTTGTAAGAACTGAGATTCTCAAGCTTCTAGCCGCAGGTATTATCTACCCTATAGCTGATAGTAAGTGGGTAAGCCCGGTACATTGTGTTCCTAAGAAAGGAGGTACAACTGTGGTTCCTAATGATAAAAATGAACTAATACCTCAGAGAATTATTATTGGATATAGAATGTGTATTGATTACAGGAAGTTGAACAAGGCAACCAGGAAGGATCACTACCCGTTGCCATTCATCGACCAAATGCTTGAAAGGTTATCCAAAAATACCCACTTTTGTTATCTCGATGGTTATTCTGGCTTCTCTCAAAATCATGTTAACACTGCTGATCAAGAGAAGACCACTTTTACTTGTCCCTTTGGTACTTATGCTTACATGCATATGCCTTTTGGTTTATAATGCCCCTGCTACTTTTCAAAGGTGTATGTCTGCTATCTTTCATGGTTTCTGTGGGGATATTATGGAAGTCTTCATGGACGATTTCTCCGTCTATGGAACTTCTTTTGACCATTGTCTCCACAACCTTAATAAAGTTTTGCAGAGATGCGAGGAGACAAATTTGGTACTCAACTGGGAGAAGTGCCACTTCATGGTTAATGAAGGAATTGTTCTTGGTCACAAGATTTCCGAAAGGGGAATTGAAGTGGACAAGGCCAAGATCGAAGCTATTGAGAGGATGCCCTATCCAAGGGACATCAAAGGTATTCGCAGTTTTCTTGGTCATGCTGGTTTCTATAGAAGATTTATTAAAGACTTTTCTAAGACCTCGAGGCCCCTCATTAATCTTCTCCAGAAGGACGTTCCTTTTGTATTTGATGAGGATTGTAAGGAAGCTTTTGAAGTCCTTAAGAAAGCTTTAATAACCGCTCCTATAGTACAACCACCTGACTGGAATTTACCTTTTGAGATTATGTGTGATGCTAGTGATTTTGCTGTTGGAGCTGTTTTAGGACAAAGAGTTGATAAGAAATTGAATGTTATACATTATGCTAGCAAAACCCTTGATAGTGCTCAAAGGAATTATGCTACTACTGAGAAGGAATTCTTAGCTGTAGTATTTGCTTGTGATAAGTTTAGGCAGTATATTGTTGATTCCAAAGTTATTATTCATACTAATCATGCTGCCATTAAGTACCTTATGACAAAGAAGGATGCCAAGCCAAGGCTTATCAGATGGGTACTCCTTCTTCAAGAATTTGATTTGCAGATTGTTGATAGGAAAGGGGAAGACAATCCGGTGGCGGACAATCTTTCAAGGATGGAAGATATACCGCATGATCCCATCCCAGTCAACGACAGTTTTCCAGACGAACAACTTGCCGTTGTAAAAGTACAATCTCTTTCCGATCCTTGGTATGCAGATTATGCTAATTTTATTGTTGCAAAGTATTTGCCTCCAGGTTTAACATTTCAGCAAAGGAAGAAGTTCTTTCATGATTTGAGGCACTACTTTTGGGATGACCCACATCTTTTCAAAGAAGGTCCCGACGGGATCGTGAGAAGATGCATACCGGAACATGAGCAGAAGGACATTCTCAGACGGTGTCATGATAGTCCCTATGGAGGACATCATGCCGGTGAGAGGACTGCACATAAGGTTCTTCAATCAGGTTTTTATTGGCCTACTCTCTTTAAGGATGCTAGAAATTATGTTTTAGCCTGTGATAAATGTCAGAGAGTTGGTAACATTAGTAGAAGGAAGAGATGCCTATGAATTACTCACTAGTGATTGAACCTTTTGATTGTTGGGGTTTTGATTTTATGGGTCCTTTTCCTTCTTCGCACAAGTACACTCACATTTTAGTAGCTGTTGATTATGTGACCAAGTGGGTTGAAGCAATCCCCACTGAAAGTGCTGATCACAAGACATCTTTGAAAATGCTTAAATATGTAATTTTTCCTAGGTTTGGTGTACCAAGGTATCTCATGACTGATGGAGGATCACACTTCACGCACGGAGCTTTTAGAAAAGCTTTAGCCAAATACGATGTCAATCATAGAATTTCTTCACCATATCATCCTCAAACTAGTGGGCAAGTTGAGCTCACCAATAGAGAGATTAAGTTGATCTTACAGAAGACAGTAAAAAGAAATAGAAAGGACTGGTCAAATAAGTTAGGAGATGCTTTGTGGGCATATAGAACTGCTTACAAAAACCCCATGGGAATGTCCCCCTATAAGATGGTTTATGGCAAGGCTTGCCATTTGCCATTAGAGTTAGAGCACAAAGCTTTCTGGGCCGTTAGAGAGCTTAATGCTGACCCAAAATTAGCTGGTGAGAAGCGTCTCATGAACTTGACTTCTCTAGATGAATGGAGAAGTGAAGCTTACGAGAGCGCTAAAATGTTCAAGGAAAAGGTAAAGAAGTGGCATGATAGGAAGATTCTGAAACGTGAATTTAATGTTGGTGATAAAGTTTTGTTGTTTAGATCCCGTTTCAGGTTTTCTCCAGGAAAACTACTTTCCAGGTGGGAAGGGCCATTTCATATTGAAGAAGTTTATCGGTCTGGTGCAATTAAGATTAACAATTTTGAAGGCACCAAACCTCAAGTTGTGAATGAGCAAAGACTTAAGCATTACATAGCAGGAGACCCTGTCAATGTTGATGTGAATATAATATACACAACAACTCACGAAGAACATGTTGCAGCCCTATTTCAGATGCCAGCAGAAGCAGAATAAAGAAAAGGTATGTATTACGATAAGGAAACATCGTGAACCATCATAAAAGTTCCATATTATGAGTTTTTGCAAAATTAGTAAAATTCTGAGCCTAAGCGGAGCCGGAGACGAGCTCCAGGGGGTCCAGACGCGCCCTACCTCCCGGCCGCGCCGCCAGGGCGCCTGGACACCCGGGAGTCCGTCTCCGACCCCGCTTTAGCCTGTTACCTTCCTTTCTGTGCATAAATTTTTGCTATATATTTGCCCGGATTGTTCCGGCAACGTATCTTGCGATTTCGTGTGTTTTCTTTTTGATCTGTTTCTGCCAGGGAATCTTTCAGCTGAATCTAGGTGCCATGGCTTCTCCAAGTTCCCCCAAGGACAAGTTCGTCGTCAACGTCATCAACCCTTACCTCGCTGAGGTGAAGAAGCACCCTCAGGTTGTTCGGATGGAGGGTGGTGTCCTTCATCAAGAAGATTTGAAGGGACCTATCAAGGAGGGGAGCATCCAGGCCAGGCTGGAAGAAGTGGAGCAAGAAGTCTTCAAGTACAAGAAGATGATCGAGCGTGGTGTTGAAGCTAACTTTGACATCATCAACGAGCTGAAGACCTACTTCCTGAAGGAGATGAAGGAGATGTGGAAAAGCATCACCGCGTCTGAAGAAATAATTGAAGAGCTCCAAGGGCAAATTTATGATCTACATAACCAGAACTGTGAGTATGAACTAAGGTTTATGCGCATGGGTATGGGTGCTGCATGCAGGATTCAGGAGACAAACTTCTCATATGAGACTGGAGAACCCCTTCCATGGAAGCATTTCGCCGAGGACTACGTGATCAACGCCAACAAGAATGAGGAGTGAAATCTCCTTGGGTAACGGCATTCCCTTGGCTTGTTCCAAGCTTGGGGGAGTGCCCGGTATCTTTATGTTTATCTTTTGTCTTTTAGAGTCAAGTAGAGTCATATCATGTCTAGGGAGGTTATTATATGAAATAGGTGTGTGCATTGAGGTCTATCACTCCTTCGGTGGAGATTGTATCCGTGAGTGTGGAGTCGTCTATGATGGAATATTAATGAGAAGTCTATTGGTTCCTTTGCTGCACTCGGTATTCTCTTCACGCAATCGACCTTATATGATGATTCTTATGGGGAGTATTGACCTTATATCAGGTATGGCTGTGAAAACTTTATTTAATCTTGGCAAACATAGCTTTGGTCATAACAACAAGCATGATTTTCTTAAAGTATCGACATAGCCAAAACCTTTATGTTATTATGCTTGAAGTGTTATGCTGACAAGGAAGACAACTTGATGTGTTATGCTTATTTCAATGTTTATGCTTTATATTGTTTTGCATCTTAGTCATCATCAATTGTCTGTTCTCTCAAAACCTTTGCTAGCCTAACTTTGTACTAAGCGGAATTCTGCTTGTGCATCCATACCCTTAAACCAATACCTTCCATATGAGTCCACCATACCTTCCTACTCGTGGTATTCCACTACCACCTCCTAAAGTACAGAATTTATGTGTTATCCTTAAATATTCAAAATCTTTTATTTTGTGCCTCTGCTTTAGCTCATGAGGAAGTAATAGTTAATTCATGGTATTCTTGAGTTGGACAAGCTTCACCCCGGGATTGCATGTCTAATGTGCAAACCCATAATACGAGAAGGAACTGGCAAGGAGTGCGCCCGGCTCAAAAATAATATAACAAACAAACCCTCCTTCACTCTTTGTTCATGAGAAATCAGAAAACTTTGGCAGTGATAAACAAAGGAGAATAAGAGGATGTGATCGTCCTCGTGCGGGAGCCGTTCCTCGAAACTTGTCCAGCTCGAGAAGTAATTGAGTTATCTATTATCATTCATTGACAAATCATGCACCTCTCAAAACTTGTTTTCATTCTGTTTGATTTAAGGATAGCACATGAGTTTTCCCTACTTCCCTAGAGCAGGGCCTATCTTTTAATTTTAGATTGAGTCAGTTATTCCTACTTCCTTCTATTCTTAAAGAGAGCAGACATTTGATGTTGACAAGGATTCATTCATATAAAGTTACATTAAGATTTGTCATATCATATCCTTGTTGACATTATCATTTGATAAGTAAGTTGTTTGTCAAGCCCAGCTAAGGCAAATATCTTCCTTTGTGTTAACACTTTCACTTCTTGCCTGATAACATGTTCTTTCAAAAGCTTCAATTAATCTCATCAAAACATAAAGAAAGAGCAAAAGTAAAAGTTATTAGTTGTTCTTTGACCAAAGGACATGTTTGCCATGATTCAATGAGTTTCCTTAGCCCTACTTCCGAATATAAGTGTTACCACTCTTTTATAAGGGCCTTATGAGTTGAAGATTGCTGTTGAGGATATTTGAGTTGGTGAAGAAACTGTGATGCTTCTTGTCCGTATTCTATTTATCGACACTTCACTCTCTAAACTTGTGGACAGGTTTACCGAGCTCAGTATTCGCTTGGGGACAAGCGAGGTCTAAGCTTGGGGGTGTTGATACGTCCAAAATGCATCACTATTTTGTATCATAATTTATCCTTATTCATTGATATATTTCACATTACGATGATGTTCTTATGTTGTTTGGCCTATTTTACACAGTTTGCAACTTTCCGGTGCCGAAGCAGCAGACGCAGGATTCAGCGGTAAAAAGTGGACGCTGAGTTGCTGAAGAAGAATACCTCCAAATTACCTGAAAATCGACGGAGGATATTTTCCGGACGAATCACGAAGACATGTGAAAGGGCAACCAGAGGGGGGCCACAGGGTGCCCAGGTGCCCTGGGGGCGCGCCCCCTGGCCGCGCCGGGGGGCGCCTGGAGCCCCTGGCCCACCTCTGGCTGCCCCCTTTTGCCTATATACTCTCCGTTATCCGAAAACCCTAAAAACGAGAGTTTTTACGGAGTTCCGCCGCCGCTCCGTGGCGGAAACCTACAGAGAAGAAAAAGCCAGCTCCGGTGGGCAGATTCCGCCGGGGAGATCACCTCCCGGAAGGGGAGATCACCTCCCGGAAGGGGAGATCGTCGCCATCGTCATCACCATCATCACGGGCATCATCGAGATCATCATCAACCTCATCCCCAACACCAGCACCATCTCCATCTTCATCCAAATCTCATCTCACAACTGCAACTTGTGTTGTAACCCGTACTATCTATCCTCTCTACTACATCGGTGTTGATTACTACTTTGTGGTGAATGCTATTGAGTTTTGTTGGAGAAATATTATTATGTCCAGATTGTTTATCATCCATTTATTTCCACCTATCATGATCTCTCTTATGTCTTGTGAGTAGTTACCTTAGTTCTTGAGGACATGGGGAAAGTCTTGTTGTTAGTAGTCATATGCTGTTGAAGTAATATGTGTTGTTTGATACTTAAGTTGTGTTGTCATTCTACTAGTGGTGTTGTGTGAGTCGAACACTCAACACTTCGCCTTATTAAGGACCTAGGAGAATACATTGTGTACAAATAATGCTTATGGTGGGTTGCCGGAGTGACAGAAACCTGAACCCCAGTTCACACGCTTTTGCACAAGGGAACAATGGATCCTCGATCGTATTGCTATGGTTAGGCTTTTGCCTTAAATACTATCTTGTATTTGCGGATGCTTGCAAGGTGTTTAATCATAAGAGTGCATTCATCTTAGTCTAGAGAGTGCACTAGCATAGATCCACCCACTCAACACTTATCAACACATAACATAGTATCGATACGGGATATGGCGAAAGCACATGACTACCTCTCCAGTGTGTCCTCAGGAACGCTTTAGCTTTTATAAGTTCAGTTGCTAGGCCTCTCCTTTGCTAAGAAAGGATTGGGCCACTTGTTACTCTCAGTGCCTTTTACATTGCTTGCTTTTACTTTCCTGTTGCTTATATCGAGAAAACCCCTAAAAAGTTATCTTTCAGTGCTTGCAGTAATTTCTTGCTCAGAATCGCTTATCAATACCTCCTGCTCCTCGTTGGGTTCGACACTCTTACTTATCGAAAACGCTGCAATAGATCCCTTACGGTTGTGGGTCATCAATTACCCCTCTGATCTTGAGAATGTTCATCACTTGTGAGTAGTTACTTTTGTTCCTGAGGTCACGGGAGAAATCATGTTGCAAGTAATCATGTGAATTTGATATGTGTTCGATATTTTGATAGTATGTATGTTGTGATTCCCTTAGTGGTGTCATGTGAACGTCGACTACATGAAACTTCACCATATTTGGGCCTAAGGGGATGCATTGTGGAGTAGTAATTAGATGTTGGGTTGGGAGAGTGATAGAAGCTTAAACCCTAGTTTATGCACCATTCCGTAAGGGACCGATTGGATCCAAAAGTTTAATGCTATGGTTAGAATTTATTCTTAATACTTTTCTCGTAGTTGCGAATGCTTGCGGGAGGGTTAATCATAAGTAAGAGGTTTGTTCAAGTAAGAACAACACCTAAGCACCGATCCACCCACATATCAAATTATCAAAGTAGCGAACACGAATTAAACCAACATGATGAAAGTCACTAGATGAAATCCCGTGTACCATCAAGAACGCTTTGCTTATTATAAGAGACCGTTTTGGCCCGTCCTTTGCCTCAAAAGGATTGGGCTATCTTGCTGCATATTTGTTACTATTATCATTACTTGCTCGTTACAAAATTATCTTGCTATCAAACCACTGTGCTACTTACAATTTCAGTACTTGCAGACACTACCTTACCGAGAAACACTTGTCAGTTCCTTCTGCTCCTCGTTGGGTTCTACACTCTTACTTATCGAAAAGAGCTACAATTGATCCCCTATACTTGTGGGTCATTATCCACCTGAACAACTTTTATAAGGGTCTCCACGCTGAAATGTCACCAGAGGATCGGCGAGCAAATCTAGAACAGAACCATCTTCATCCCTTCTCATCAACCCTAGTTGTCGCTATTCCCATCTCCATAGCCACCACCATCACCATAATTCATATCCCTCTAGTTCATACTTGTAATCGTGCATTGCACAAGGATCCGTTGTAAGGCATAGTTCGAATCAATCAATCTTTAAGATGCGTTCTTCAATGTGTTCTCTTGCGATCTGATCTCCATGTGTGAGTAGTTCAATTAGGTATGGTTTGAGGCATAGAATTTGCAACCCACTATATTTGCTATGGGGATCAATGGAAGTGCTTTGAATTAAAATCTTGTATGTGTGAAATAAAATTGTTCCGTAGATGTGTCTTGTCTTGTCCGTGATCTTCATCCCTACAGGTACCCAAGATCAAGGAGATTGTGTCACGGTGAGGCTGTGTGTAGGGAGAACGTGAAGTGTTACTTCGAACATTGGTGATAGAAAGGTTTAGTATGGTACACACATCCAATCCTTGGGAATTCATGATGTATAGTAATTAAACGCCCAAAGCTCTTGTTTGATTATTATAACCTTAATTATCAAGGCAACCTCGCACGACGGATAGGGACTTCAGTTGGACAACTAATTCTTGATGTAGGACTCATGCCGGTTGTAGCGACCCGACCCGAATGGATCAAGTCTCTGTGCTTAAGTGTCATCCCTGGATCGGTATGCTGACACACACAGTACTCGAGGATTTATAATAGAGGTAAATCACATGTATTAAGTAATGTAAATACTATTACCTCAATCAATCATAGCGGAAGCAACAACGGTTGTGGAGTTCCATCAACACCAACGGCAAAGTTGAGTGTAGACAGCGCAACCCTAACGTAACACTTACTCGTCGAATAAATCCTGCAACATGTTACGTTGCAGACTTCAATGTACTGACCTACATGGCTGCAACGTCTCATGTTGCAGGATTTATTCGACGAGTAAGTGTTACGTTAGGGTTGCGCTATCTACACTCAACTTTGCCGTTGGTGTTGATGGAACTCCACAACCGTTGTTGCTTCCGCTATGATTGATTGAGGTAATAGTATTTATGTTACTTAATACATGTGATTTACCTCTGTTATAAATCCTCGAGTACTGTGTGTGTCAGCATACTGATCCAGGGATGACACTTAAGCGTAGAGACTTGATCCATTCGGGTCGGGTCGCTACACCGGTCAACATGTTATTTTTACACATCCGCTACTTTGGTTCGTAACAAGCACATCTCGATGGGTGTCTTCTGGCGCACAAATTAAGATCACATTTGGTCCCAACACAAATACATGGCTGTAAGCATTAAGACCTCATACTCATACCTCTATTATTATAAGTGTTGAATCACGATTTCCTTGATTGATCTGGTCAAAAGCTAGAATTAATCCTTTGATGAAAACTTGCTAGAAACCATCGCTTCAAGGGGACCTTCCTCTCATGGGTTCGATAACCCAGGGTCACCTATGGGGAAACAAATGTGGGATACTTTATGTTCCTTCACCAGATCACTAAAAGGAGGTATCACCCACAAGCTCATCAAAGGGGTCATTAATAGATAAATAATTAATATAACACATGTATGAATCCAAACTAGAGTTCGGTATTACAATGAGATGAATGAGGTGTTGGTGGTGAGGACGTGGATGATGATGATAAAGATCGATGATGAAGTCTCCATGATCAAGTTGATGATGTGACAGTGCCCTTCTGTCGATTCCCCTTCCGGATCCCTTCTGGAGGTGAGGTTTCTTGGTTCTGGAGCGTTGTCCTGGTCTCTTTGTTTGTGCTTTGTGAGATCTTAGGATACATGGTTGACGTAGTCTACCGGGGGGTTGCGCTGTTGGTATGACCATTGGTATGGTGCACTCGTACCAAACGTTGTATTCTCCTCTGAATAGCTTTGTGGCTGGTTTTGATCCTACGTGATTTTCACCTCGTAAAGTAGGTTATTATCACCTTAATGAACATGATTTTTACCCATAAAATGGTATTTTCCAATTAATTCTTCAAATGACTTTCTCCATTGGAATCCTGGTGAAATCAGACAAAAAGGGTGCCCAAGCGCAGTGAAATCTTGAAAAAACTACGACTACAATGTGAAACAAAAGGTAAAAAATGATGCCAAATGGACTCACCATGGATCACATGGCTTATGACTGTGTCTGGTTGAGAGGAGGATTGAGTCACTAGCGCGAGGGGACCATCATGGACTGAGATGCGGCATCGTGCTCGCGTGTTTAGTCATGTTGAACATAATCACAGAGGCTCATAGACTCATGATATGTGTGTGACTAACCAATGACGAAATCAACACCGTCGACAAGGTCCCGTGACAGGGGTGCTCTAGTGTGTGTGGTGTGAGGTGTTGGAGCTCGAGTTCGAGCTTAATTCGGTGCTAGAATGGTTCTACACGAGCGTGCGAGTCGAGTGGTGCCTTGTGTATGGCGTAGAAACCATCGGAATGACGCTGCCAACGATGCTCGTGGTATGGAGGCCTAGAACTCATAATCAAATGCGAAAGCTTTGGGCTTATGAAGAGGAGCTTACTGGGAGGGCGCCATTGTAGTTGTGCGCTGAAGGGAAGGTCCACCAGCAACAAATTTCATTGTCGATCACCGGTGGTCAAAGAGGAAGAAGCGGAGCAATTCATCGCCGTGGAGAAGTCCTCGCTCGCGATTGTCTGTGTAGACAAAGAATGCGTTCACGCGGGGCTTCCAATCACATAGATTAAACTCTAGGTGGATGTTGACCACATCGGAGCCACGGCCATTGCGACGATGGTGGTCCGGTTCACTCGTGGGAGACGAGTTTGGTGGAGGTAGCGCGTACATGGCGACAGTGGAGGGAAGAGAGGTTAGGGCGAGGGTTTTGACAAGGAGGAGGTGATGGCCTGCAAGACACATAGGTTAGCGTAGCACCTTTGTGTAAGTATCACAATAGTTATTGTTTGCAACGAGGAGAGGAGGAGAGTATTGTGAGTGGCATTTCGCTGACACACGAGTTTTCACCGGTCTTGTGCGAAGTAACTATCTGAAAATCTATAGAAGGTTACTATCATGTGAAACAAATACTCCATGCTGGTGGAAAGAGTTGATTGTTGTAGTAGGAATAATAATAAGTTGAAAGTAAATATCATAAAGTAAACAACTAAAAGTAAAAAGTTGTTGCATGTAGTAGAGAGGTTAGGCGCGGACATACTTTGGATAACGGTGTACATCAACTGTGCTAGTGTGACAGTAATACTAGTTACCTTGCATTGTGATTCTAGTATGTAGATCGTTTGTGCATGCGGATCACCCTTGAGTGGTCCAACTCTTCCACACGGATTCATTCTTCTCTATAGTCCTTCGACTTTGCCAATACATGGTCATTTCCGCAGTTAAGGTCGTGAGACAGGAACAATTCATTTGGTTTAGTGGATTGCCGTTATCTCGCATATGTTGTCTTCTCTCCTGATAGATATCAATACATGTCACTTGGAGGTTATAGATTCACTAAACAATATGTGTTAACTGTGTATGTCTTCGGATCATGTTTCATGGGCTCTTAAATTGGACAACACGCATTACGTGCACCATAGATAAACAATTTGCCAAAAACCATAAAACTATAATCACAAATTAGATAAATGAATCTTACCAACCCCTACATCTCCGACGCCTACGGGGAATTACTCACACACGGGAGGGGGTTAATCAAACATCACAGAGATATAAACAAAGGAAATCATGTTGATAATATCTCGAAGATCCATAAAAAGATGAATGATTTAAATATATCACAATCTCAAGATGAGTACAAATAGAGTTATGAACACCAATCTTATAACTTGGAATTCCTCTCCTTATGGTGGTGTTGTTGTGAATGAGAATGGAGATAGGAAAACAAGAAGGAAGGGATCTTCTGTGGTTCTTGTTCTCCGGATATCTTCTCCCTTTGTTCTAGATGGTGTGGCAGCGGCTCTTGGTTTTTGATGTGCGATATTGCTACTTCTTGAGCTTGTGTTGGTTTTTCGCTTGAAGAGGAAAGGGTGATGCAGCAAAGTAGAGATAAGTATTTCCATTAGTTAAGAACCAAGGTATCAATCCAGTAGGAGAAGAACGCGCAAATCACCAATACCTGCACAAACAATCTAACGCTTGCACCCAACATGATAAAGGGGTTGTCAATCCCTTCACGGTCACTTGCAAAATTGAGATCCGATAGACATAGATAAATAAAGGTAAACAAAAGATAAAATATTTTTGGGTTTTTTTGATTTATAGATCTGAAAGTAATAGATTGCAAAATAGTAGATCGGAAACTAATATGATGGAAAATAGACCCGGGGGCCATAGGTTTCACTAGAGGCTTCTATCATGAAGGCAAATAATACGGTGGGTGAACAAGTTACCGTCGAGCAATTGAGAGAAAAGCGCAAAGTTATGACGATATCCAAGGCAATGATTATGTAATACAGGCATCACATCCGTGTCAAGTAGACCGATTCCTGCGTGCATCTACTACTATTACTCCACACATCGACTGACTCCTGCCTGCATCTAGAGTATTAAGTTCATAAAGAACAGAGTAATGCATTAAGTAAGATGACATGATGCAGAGTAATAAACTCAAGCAATATGATGTAAACCCCATCTTTTTATCCTCGATGGCAACAATACAATACGTGCCTCGTCACCCCTAGTTTGTTACTGGGTGGGGACACTATAAGATTGAACCCAAAGCCAAGCACTTCTCCCATTGCAAGAAAAACCAATCTAGTTGGCCAAATCAGACCCATAATTCAAAGAGAAATACAAGGATATAAAATCATGCATATAAGAATTCAGAGAAGATTCAAATAATATTCATAGATAAGCTGATCATAAATCCACAATTCATCGGATCTCAACAAACACACCACAAAAGAAGATTACATCCGATAGATCTCCAAGAACATTGAGGAGAACATGGTAATGAGAATCAAAGAGAGAGAAGAAGCTATCTGGCTACTAGCTATGGACCCGTAGGTCTGTGGTAAACTACTCACGCTTCATCGGAAGGGCAATAGAGTTGATGTAGATGCCCTCCGTGATTGAGTCCCCCTCCGGCAGGATGCCGAAAAAGGCCCCAAGATGGGATCTAACGGGAACAAAAGGTTGCGGCGATGGAGAAGTGTTTTCGTGGATGTTTCTGAGGATTTTGGAATATATGTGAATTTATAGGACGAAGAAGTAGGTCGGTGGACTCCGGGGGGGGGGGGTGTTGAGTATATAACCCCGTGTGTCGGGGGAAACTGTCCACCACGAGCACCTATGGGACCGGAGCCCCTTGTTCGTGCGGTAAGGGAGCGGAGGGAGCACAAAGAGCAGATCGTAGAGCTCACGCAGGCAGTTTACCCAGGTTCGGGCCGCGATGGACGCGTAAAACCCTACTCCTGCTTGGTTTGTATTGAGTTGGGGAGCTCGGGAGCTTGAGGAACTAGCTACACCGAGCAAGAGAGCTATCAAGGTTCCGAACCCTTTCTACGTTGTGCATGGGCCTCATTTTATAGCTCAAGGGGTCACCGACAGGTGTCAACGTAGAAGAAAGGGGCAAAAACGTAATTGTGGTGGTAGTTGTAACAGTGCGGGAACAGTGGATGAACAGTGCATGAACAGTGGTCATCACCTACTTTGACAGTGGGGGACAAGAGCATTAAATGCCCGTCGCCGTCGACCCCAAAAGCGCCCGCCCTTGCGTCTCCGTTCGCCACGGCGATAGCCTCATCACCGTGGAGTGCCACCGTGTCCCCCAGGCTGCACAGCCATCCGCCACGCGTCCCTGGAAGGGCCCCAGGGCGACGCGTGGGTCGATGAGCTGGAGCGCGGGCACACAGTGCGAGTCCCCCCGGCAAGCACCTTGCCGGGGCCTTGGCCTTGCCGGGCCCTGAAGCTTGTCGCTCCCCGGGCCCTGCCGGGGCGCATGCTGCGCCGAGGCATGTCTTCTGAAATATAATCTTCTGGTCTTCATGGCAAGCTCCTCTTGCCAGGGTCTTGAGTTAATGAGGAAATCTTGAGCCTGGGACGGCCTTCCCGGCAAGCTCCACTTGCCGGGGCCTTGATCTTCTGTCTTGTATACTTTGTTTTTGAATGGCTTAAATAAGGATCAGAGAGGTTTCCGGCAAGCACGTGGTAGACCCTGCCGCGGGAAGCTGCTACTGCCCGTGCACAAGTTGGGGTACTAAGGTACCCCTATCTTAGTACACCGACAGGAGCCCCCGGGCCTGGGCCACACACGGGGCCGAGCGCTGTTGGGCCAGGCCCAAAACAGTGCACGGGCACGCGCGGCCCACGGCGAGCCGTAATTCCCCTTCCGCATCCGCCGCGTCCCTCCCTAACGGCACGCGTCGATTGCGGCGTCGTGGGAGAGAACGTGGCCACGTTCTTTAATGGGAAATGCGGAGCGTCCCCCACTTCCCCCTTAAAAGCAGAGGAAGCAGGGGCCGTTACCTTACTTCGTCTTCATTGCTTCTTCCACCTCCAGAAATCCCCCTCTGCGCTCCGCCTCCTCAACTCCTCCGCCCTCTTCCGCACCCGTGGCGCCGTCGAGTTTCTCGCCCCCTTCCTCCACCGCCTCCGCCATGGCCCCGAAGGCCGAGAAGGCGAAAGCGGAGAAGACCAAGAGGGAGAAATCAGAGCAGGCGGCGAAGCTTGTCGCTCTGCGGAAGAGGAACGTCGTCTTCGCGCCGAGGCTCAGCGCGAGGGAGCTCTGGAACAAGTACTATCTGTTCTGGGCCAAGAAGACCAAGGCGCATCCCCGCACCCGAGTCTACCCGACCGCCGCCAGAGATCTGCACCCCAGCGGGTATTTCTTCTTTGCTGTCTTCTTCCACTGCGGCCTGTGTCCTCCATTCTCTGAATTTTTCTGCGATATCATGAATACATACAACCTCCATCTCTTAGACTTCACCCCCAACACCATCCTCACGATGGCGGTTTTCGCACATCTGTGCGAAAACTACATAGGGATCTATCCAAACGTAGCGCTCTTTAGGCACTTCTTCATGCCCAGAGCAGAGGCCGGCCCCCCCCTCTCCGGGGGGATCTCTTGGGTCTTCCGCTTGAACAAGAAGGAATCTTATCTGAAAGGAGAGCTCCGCGGCAAGTGGGAGGAGTGGCGCGCGGATTGGTGCTGGATAGTGGAGGACGAGCCGCAGCCTTTCACTGCGCCGCGCACAACTGCTATAGTGCGCGGCAGGGACTGGAGTGATTTGGCCGCCGACGACATCAAGCTCAACGCTGCCCTTGTCAGGATTCTTCGTCTCCGGGTAGCCAAGTTGACCATCGGAGAGGTAGGAGCAGACTTCCTGCGCCACCGCATTGCTCCTTTACAGGAAAGGAAAAGGCCAGCATGGGAGTTTGGCAATGCGGCGGATATAATGAGGTTGCGCCCGGGGCTGAATTACAACTTCACGACGCTGGAGCTGAAGGGGATGCTCCGGGAGCTTTTCAAGCACGACCCGGCTCACCCGGAGTGGTTTAGATCTCCCCGGGGAGTAGTACCTCTATGCAACAACACCGCCCGGGACGCATTGCGCGCGATGATGCCCGCGTGCGACTCACATGGCGTCGACCCAACATGGATAGTACCCACGCCGGACGCCATCATGAGTTTCTTCGATAACTTGGTCGAGGTGCCGAAGAACACCGATGAGATCAAGGGTCTCACCCGGGCCACCACGGATCGAGAGATTGCTTATATTGCTACCCGGGTGGAAGAGGCTGCCGCAGCCGTAGCGGTAGGAGAATTTGGGTTCACCGTCGACGAGGCAGAGGCCGAGGACGCGTCGTGCCAGGCCGAGGAGGCAGAGATCCGGAGACTTCTCAAACTTCCGCCCGACGAGCTCGCCGGGGTCCCTTCACTGAGGCATGCCGGGATCCCCGGGGTTGTGAGCGAGGCCGCGACAAGAGGCGAGGTTGCCGGAGGAAGCAGAGGTGCCGGAGGGAGCAGAGCCGTCGGAAGGAGCAGGGCCGCGGGGCAGGGTGCTGGGCCCAGCAAGCCCACCGAGGAGGAGGAGGAGGAGGACGCCGGAGCCGACGAGGATACCGGCGGATCTCTGGGGCTCGACGATGACGTCTCCTCGTCCTCGGAGAGCTCCCCGCCCCGGGCAAGTCCAAGCGAACACCGCCGAAGCGCCTCCGCAAGGCAGCTACGGCGACGAGGACGCAGGCGCCCCGACAGCAGCCTGCTCGCCAGGCGACGCGCGCCACTAGAGCGAGCCAGACCGCGACGGAGGCGCCCCGCGCACCAGTGCCGAGCGGAGGAGGAGCCTCCCAGGGTGGAGCGGCTGCTCCGCCTGCTCCCCGGGCCTCGGCGCCAACAGAGGCCAGGTCTTCGCAGTCCCCAGCCCCGGGGACCGCCAAGCGCCCGAGGGAGCCTTCTCCTCCCGCTCCTCGCGCGGAAGCGCCTCAGGTGGAGTTCGACTTCTCCGCCCTGAGCGACGACGACGACGAGGAACAGGAGTAAGCACTTGTATTTTGTAGCTTCTTCGATTCTGTCTTGATTCTTTCTTTGATGATTCTGATTTTGCTTCTTGCTTTGATTTCAGGACCCTGGCCCAGCGAGTGGCGAAGAAGGCCAAGGTCCCCATAGTCGAGGTCGAGGACGACTCGCCCGTCGCGGCGACAGGGGACGCGCCGGCGACGAACTTGCCGGACCCAAGCGCTGCTCCGAGGAGCAGCCCCCAGCGCAGCCCCCAGCGTAAGTCTGGGCTTGATCTTTTCGCTCGTTGGGCGCGCATGAGGTTTTTGCCTTGTACTAACATCTCGTTGCTCTGTTTTTCTTGCTTGTCTTGTGCAGAAACAGAGCCGCAGCCGCAGGAGCGCCCGGAGACTACTCCCGAGGAGCCGCAGGTCCCACCGTCCCCGCCAAGGGCGAACTCTCCGGCGAGGGAGAGCGCTCCGCCAAGGGCGGGTACTCCGCCAAGGGCGAGTACCCCGCCAAGGACGAGCAGCCTGGCGAGGGTGGCCACCCCGCCAAGGGTGAACTCCCCGGCGAGGGAGCCAGTTGTCGACGAAATCTGCGAAGGTAAGTCTTGCAACCTCGTCTTCTTGGACTTGTCTTTTTTGGATATTTGCTTGAACTTTTTCTTTTCTTTTTCTTCTGCTTCTAGATCCTCCCGCGCCGGACCGGATGGAGACCGAGGTCATCGGCGAGGAAGGCGCGCAGGGCGACGACGGCAACGCCCCTGTCGTCGAAGACATGGCAGGATTCGACGAGCCTGCGGCTGAGGAGCCTGCCCCGACTGCGGACGCAGCGGCCGGGGAGGGGGACAGCGGCCACACTGCCGGCCCGGAGGCGGCAGGAGCGTCAAGCGCTGCGCCGGCCGCCGATCCCTCCGCCGGCAAGGAGCAGTCGGGCTTCTACCTTGAGGCTCCCAACGGCGTCTTCATACAAGTGCCGTGGGGATCCTCGTCGCGAGCCCCCGAGGAGGGAGAGACCTTTGATGGAGAGGTCCTCGCCTTCGCGGGGTTGAAGATCGTCGAAGCGCCTGGCGGGAGCGACGAGCCCGAGGAGGAGAAACTGCTTCGCCGGCTCCTGGCCCTTTACCGGGCCAGGCAGGCAAAACTGGAATCTCGGGAAGTCCTCACCGCCAAGGCTGCAGCAGAGTTGGAGAAACGCGCAGCTGAACTCCGCGCCGCCAACCAGGCGGCCCTCCGTGACTTGGCGGAGGAGCGCGAGAGGCTTGCCGGGGAGCAGCAGGAGTTCCTCTTGGAGAAAGCTGAGGCCGAGGAGCAGCAGCGTCTGGTCGGCGAAGAGCAGTCCCGGCGAGAAGGAGAGCTCACCCAGCGGAAAGTCGACCTCGACGCCCACGAGGAAGACCTTGCCGCCTGGGAGCATGCCCTCGGCGGAGAGTTGAAGGAAGCAAAGGCCGCCGCAGCCACCGCGGAGACCGCCAAGAAGGACCTCGAAGCTAAGGTGGTGCAGCTGGAGGAGTAACTGAAGGCGAGCACGGAGAGGGTCACCGCGCTCAACATAGAGCGCGAGAAGGACGCCCATACCAACTCGGAACTCCAGGTACGCCTCTCCAAGCAGGGCGACGAGCTGAAGGCCGCCAAGGACTCAATTGCAGATCTGGAGCTGAAAGTCTCTACGCTGAAAGATTCACTCGACGCCGTCCGGGACCGCGAAACCAAGCTGAAGGACGAGCTCCGCAAGGAGCGAAGCGTGGTGGAGAGCGCCACCACTTCAGCTAACAACTTCTGCCGGACCGTCGAAATATGGACTGAAGATCTGGTGGCTTCTGCTAGCAACATCGACAAGGAGCTGATGGCGCCGAGGGTTGAGCATCTCATATACTCTCCGGATCCAAACCTCCCCCACAGCGCCAAGCTCAGTCTTTTCTTCAGGGGGATCGCGCCGGCGCTCGCACGTCTGCAGCAGAAGCTCCCCGCGCAGCTGGCCGAGGAGTCGCGCCAACTCTGCGCGGGAACCCTGGAGCGCGTCTTGACCAAGATCGTTTACCGCAACCCTATTATAAATCTTGTCAACGTCCTCCGCAGCTTGCCGGCCGACGTGGATCAGGAGGCCTTGAAGGCGCAGGTCGCCCATATCATCGCCAAGGTGAACAAGATCTCCAGGCGTGAAGGCGATCGCGTAGACTAGGCCTCTTCCTTTTTATTTCTTTTGCTGCTGCAAAGTGTGTCATGAACATGAATCTATTAGTGATTGCGACAAGTTATCCCTTGTAATATATTATCTTATTTTGAGGAATCGATGCAGTGTTATCTCCCTTGCTTTGGTCCTTTACTTTGTATGCTTTTAACCCTACGCTTCTAGGGGACTTGCCGGCAAGGGGCCTTTGCCGCGAGCACTGAGTGCTGGACTCTGAGCAGCCTGCTGGCCAAGGTCTTACCGGCAAGTAACCTTGCAGCAACTAGTCGCAACGCACTTAGCTTGCTGAGCGAACTCGAAAACGAAGCAAGGGCGCGACACTTGTCGCAGCTCACTTAAGTCGTTGAGCGTACTCGAAAACAAGATAAGGGTGCGGCTAGCCACGGGTAGGTTCCTCCGCGCACAGGTTTTCCATACAAAGTGTGGTTGTTCAAGGAAGATAACTAAAATTTTAAAAATTTGAACTGCTCAAATTCTGGCAACTTAGCTTTCGTATATTGCTTGCTTCCCCGACAAGGCTTCTCTTTCTTGAACAGCACTTGGTTCATCCTCCATCTCCTTCCCCCCGGCAAACTTGTGCGCGAGGAACATTCCTTCTGCTTAAGAGGGAAAGAAAAAGAGGAGGGAAAACAAGTATAGGGCCTTTCGGCGTGCTAATGCTTACCGGGTACGTGTGTTGCACAAGATGCCAAATAATGCATGCAAATAGCGAAGAAAAGCATGGAAAAGGCAAATAGTGCAAAACACAAAAGCTTTACTGATGCACGGGATCTGCGCCCGGCTTTGTATAAAGGATTACATGCAACAGCGGCAAGACTTGTACAAAAGGTGGTTGCCGGAGCGGATCACGGCAACCGCGCCTTATGGGTGAAACTTGCGAAGATGCTCTATGTTCCAGGAGTTGCTCACCGGTAAGCCTTCTTCGGTCTCAAGGCGGACAGCGCCGGGCCTTGTTACTTGTCTCACCCGATAAGGGCCTTCCCACTTCGGCGTCAACTTGTTTGAATTCTTGGCGGACTGAACACGCCGAAGAACAAGGTCGCCTTCCTCGAGACTCCTGGCCTTGACCTTGCGGCTATGATAGCGGCGCAAGGCTTGCTGGTATCGAGCAACTCGTACAGCAGCATAGAGACGTTCCTCCTCGAGGAGCAATGCATCATCTTGTCGCAGTTGCTCTTGCTCGAGCTCATCATAAGCGAGTACTCGAGGAGATCCTTATACGAGTTCCGTGGGGAGAACTGCCTCTGCCCCATAGACTAGGGCAAAGGGTGTCTGTCCGGTGGCTCGACTTGGTGTCGTTCTGATTGACCAAAGAGCCGCCGGCAACTCTCCAGTTTTTTCCGCACTTGCGCAGCCTGTCGAAGGTTCTTGTCTTGAGTCCGTGCAGCACTTCAGCATTTGCCCTCTCCGCTTGACCGTTGCTCCTCGGGTGAGCAATAGAAGCGAAGCAGACCTTGGCGCCAAGGTCTTGGACGTATTGCATGAAGGTGCGGCTAGTGAATTGTGTGCCGTTGTCGGTGATGATCCTGTTAGGGATTCCGAAATGGCAAACAATCGACCTGAAGAACCTGACCGCTGACTGTGCCGTCACCTTTCTCACCGGTTCCACTTCTGGCCACTTTGTGAACTTGTCGATTGCAACGTACAAGTACTCAAAGCCCCCGACAGCACGGGGGAAAGGGCCGAGGATATCGAGCCCCCAGACCGAGAAGGGCCAGGACAAAGGGATCGTCTGGAGAGCTTGAGCTGGCTGATGAATTTGCTTAGCATGGAACTGGCACGCTTCACACTTGGTTACTTGTGCAGTTGCATCTTGGAGGGCTTCTGGCCAGAAAAACCCTTGCCGGAACGCCTACCCGGCAAGTGCCCTTGCGCCAATGTGGTGGCCACATATGCCTCCATGTATCTCTGCCAACAACTTCTGTCCATCTTCTCTGGAAATGCACTTCAACCTGACACCATTGAGTCTTCTTCTGTACAACTCGTTGTCCACGAACTGGTACATACTTGACTGCCTGGTTATCTTCTCTATCTCTTCTGGGTCGTCGGGAAGTTCTCCAGTTTGCAGAAAACGGACGATCTGCTGCGCCCATGCCGGAGCCTGAGGCTCAACGGCAAGGACTAAAGGCATGAGGGCCGCTGCGGGAACCCCAGCTTCTACGGCAAGAACCTCTGGTTCTGCCGGAGCTGATGGTCCCCCGGCAAGCTCGCCGGGGCGGAGCTTGTCGGGAACGCTTGCTTCAACTGTACAGATCCTAGGATCTACAGGAGCAAACTGTTCCCCAGCATTCTGATCGTTGATCTTGGGTACCTTGGCGGCGGCCTCGGGGAGATCCGCCGGCAAGTAGTCGCCGGAGACCAACTTTCTCTTCTTGTGCTGCCCAATAGATGGTGTAACGGATGGCTGAGTCAGCTTGAGCAGGAAGGTCCCTGGTTCCACAGGTAACTTCATCGCAGCACACTTTGAAAGGCCATCTGCAATGTCATTCTGAGCTCTCGGGACGTGCTCCATTTGCAGACCTTCAAAGTGCTCTTCAAGCTTCCTCACTTCATCTACATAAGCTTCCATCAAAGGGCTTTGGTAACTCTTGTTAACTTGTCGGACCACCAACTGAGAATCTCCCCGCACAATCAGTTTCTTGATCCCAAGTTTGGCCGCAATCCTGAGGCCGGCGAGCAAGCCTTCATACTCAGCAATATTGTTTGTCGCTTGCTCCCTGGGAAAGTGCATCTGGATAACATACTTGAGGTGCTCTCCGGTGGGCGCGATGAGTACCACGCCGGCACCGGCGCCTTGCGGCGAGAAGGCACCATCAAAGTACATTACCCATTCACTCATCGCTTCTTGTACGGGTACACTTGTCTCTGGAACTTCTTCATCGGGCGTTGGGGTCCATTCAGCTATGAATTCTGCCAAAGCTCGGCTCTGGATAGTTGAAGTACTCTCAAACTTGAGACCAAAGCTTGACAGCTCTAGTGCCCACTCGACGATCCTGCCTGTTGCTTCTGGATTGTGCAATATCCTCTTCAGCGGAAAGCGAGTGACCACTGTTATCTCATGTGCTTGGAAGTAATGGCGCAGCTTTCTCGAGGCCATGAGGAGACCGAAAAGCAACTTTTGCACCCCGGAGTATCTTGATCTAGCCCCCTGCAAGAGGGAACTCACAAAATACACCGGGCGCTGCACCATCTTTCTTCGCACTTCTCCTTCCTTCTGCGCAGAGTTGTCCTTTTCGGGGCCAGAGCTGGCCGGAGTAGCCCCCTGCTTGTCGCTGGATTCGCTTGCCGGTGGTGTAGACTCCTCGTCGGCCTCCCTCTCCGCTACTAACGCAGCACTAACCACTTGATTGGTTGCCGCTAAGTACATCAGCAACTTCTCTTGTGGCCTAGGTGTGACAAGTATTGGAGTGGAGGATAGGTACCCTTTCAAGTCTTGCAGCGCTGCCTCCGCTTCCGGAGTCCATTTCATAGGACCTGCCTTCTTCAAGATTTTGAAGAAAGGTAGGGCGCGTTCTGCAGACTTTGAAATGAACCTACTGAGGGCGGCTACACAACCTGCAAGCCTCCTTACGTCCTTGACGCGCTTCGGGGCTTCGATCTGCTCGATGGCTTTTATCTTGTCGGGGTTGGCTTCAATCCCCCTCTGTGACACAAAGAACCCGAGAAGCTTGCCGGAGGGGACTCCAAAGACGCACTTCTCGGGGTTCAACTTAAGCTGGATCTTGCGCAGGTTCTCAAATGTCTCTTCCGAATCTTGGATCAGTGTATCCTTGCTCTTGCTCTTAACCACGATATCATCCATGTAAGCCTCTACATTTCTGTGGATCTGTGGCTCAAAAGCAGTGTATACCACCCTTGCAAATGTTGATCCTGCATTCTTCAATCCGAAGGGCATGCGAATGAAGCAATATGTGCCACATGGAGTAATGAATGCAGTCTTCTCTTCATCTTCCTTGGCCATGAAAATCTGGTGGTAGCCTGAATATGCATCAAGGAAAGAGAGCAGCTCACATCCGGCAGTGGAGTCAACAATCTGGTCAATGCGCGGCAAGGGAAATGGATCCTTGGGACATGCTTTATTCACATCAGTGAAGTCTATACACAGCCTCCACTTCCCGTTGGCCTTACGCACGACAATTGGGTTTGCTAACCACGTGGGATGGATCACGCCTCTAACAAGGCCCGCTGCTTCTAGTTTCTTGATCTCTTCGGCAATGAATTCTTGGCGCTCCACGGCTTGCTTTCTGACCTTCTGCTTGACGGGCCGCGCATGAGGACAAACAGCAAGCTTGTGCTCAATTACCCTCCTGGGAACACCGGGGATGTCAGATGGTTGCCAGGCAAACACATCGACATTCGCCCGCAGGAAGGCAACGAGCGCGCTTTCCTATTTGCTGTCAAGCGTAGCACTGATGGTGAAAGTACCACCAGTGTCGTCCTCCTTGGCGGACACCTTCTTGGTTGCCGGTGGAGCGGCCATCCCCTTCTTGCACTTGCCGGTGGAGCTCGATGGAACGTCCTCGACGGCAGCGCAACACTCCGAAGAGGTGCGGTTGCCGGAGTGGGTCCCAGAGCACTTGCTGGACTTGGTCTTCTTCTTCTTCCCCTCGGGAGCCTCAGCGGCAAGTGGGCTGCTCTCCGCCGCAGCTGCTGCATTCCGGTAGATCTTGTCGGCGCAGATAAGCGCGTCCTTCTTGTCGCCATGGACAGAGATGACGCTTATCGGCCCCGGCATCTTGAGTACATTGTAGGCGTAGTGGGAAGCTGCCATGAACTTGGCGAGGGCAGGACGTCCAAGTATCCCATTGTATGGCAATGGGATATCGGCAACATCGAAGGTTATCCTCTCCGTCCTGAAGTTCAGCTCCCCGCCAAAGGTCACTGGCAGAGTAATCTTCCCCTTGGGCTTGCTCCTCCACGGGTTTATTCCTTGGAACGAACCGGTCTCTTCGAGCTCGCCGTCTGGGATTTGGAGTTTCTTGATCACAGCCGGGGAGATCAAGTTCAGGCCGGCCCCGCCGTCAACCAACATTTTGGTGACCTTGAGGTTGCGGATGGTTGGTGAGACCAACATCGGCAAGCACCCGACCGCAGTGGTGCGGTCAGGGTGATCCTCAAGATCAAAAATGATGGGCGTGCTGGACCATTTGAGGAGCCTGCGCGACTCCACGGGCGGCTCCGCTGCATTTACTTCCCGCACCCACTGCTTGAGTTGGCGGTGGGAAGTATGCAGAGAGGCGCCGCCGTCGACGCACAGGACTTCCGTGGCCTTCTGGAACTCCTGCTCGCTGTTATCTTCTTCCTCCATGTCATCGTCGTCGTCTTCTTCATCCTTGTCGCGGCCCCGGGGAGGTCGATCACCTTGCCGCTGCTTGGCCTTGCCGCGGCGTCCTCCCTGGCCATTGAATGGCCGCTTCTTGCTTGGCTCTCCTCCGCCACCTTGGGCCTTCTCCTTGTCGCGCCGCTCGTACTCAGCTTTCTGCTGCTCGACGAGGTATTCGACGCGTTTGCAGTTGGAGAGATCATGACCCTTGGTGCGGTGGATCTTGCAATATTGCTTGTCGGAGCCGTCCTGCTTGTCGGCTGCCGCTACAGGGGCAGGCTCCTTGCCGGAGCCGCTAGCCTGTGTTTGCTTGGCGGGAGCCTCCTTGCCGGACTTCTCGACGGCAAGCACTTCCTTGCTCTTCTTTCTTCTATTGTTCCGCCGCCGGCTCTTCTTTGCCGGGGCGGCATCCTCGCTGTCGCTCCCTCCTGCGCCAGCATCCTCTCCGGGGAGTCTCCTCCCCTCTTCGGCGCGCGCGCACTTGTCAGCCAGAGCATAGAGCTCGCTGACATCCCGTATCTTGGTCATGGCCATCTCCTCACGCATGCGGCGGTTACGCACGTTCTGGTGGAACGCGCTGATAACCGCGGCAGGGTGGACGTCAGGGATATTGTGCTGCACGCGGCTGAAGCGCTGGATGTACTTGCGCAGAGGTTCTCCTTCCTTCTGGGCCAAGATGTGGAGATCGCTCTCCTGGCCGTGGGGTTTGTGGCCGCCCGTGAAGGCGCCAACAAACTGGTGGCAAAGATCCGCCCAAGAAGAAATGGAGCCTTCCGGCAAGTGCATAAGCCAAGAACGGACATTTGGCTTAAGCACCAGCGGGAAGTAGTTCGCCAGTATCTTCTCGTCGCGCCCCCGGCAGCCTGCACCGCAATGGTGTAAATGCTGAGGAATTCCGAGGGGTGCGTCTTGTCGTCGTACTTCTCCGGTACGTCGGGCTTGAAGTTCTTCATGCTGGGCCACTGGACGCGCCGCAGCTCACGGGTAAACGCAGGGCAACCTGCCGCGTACGGCAAGTCGCCTGGTTCACCGGGCGCGTGCGTATCGACAGCGGTCCCAGCTTGCTGATCTGATTGTCGCCGGGCTTCTCGGCGGCGCTCGATCGTCGTCCGAGCGTCTTCTCGTCGCCGATCGTCAAGGACCTGGCACTGGTCCCGACGAGCCTGCGGATCCGACGACGCCGTGGAGTCGTCGTCGACGTTAATCCGGCGGGGAGGTGTCTTCTGCTTCCGCGGCGGGGAGTGCACGGTGGTTGCACCCCCGGCGGTCTTGTCGCCGTCGGCCTTCGTCTTCTCGACTTGCCGCGGCCGCGACGTCGCCGGCTGCTGCGGCGTGTCGTTGTTGGCAAAGGCGATGAGGCTTTGGATTGTTGCCCTCCAGTCTTCGGCCTTGTCTGCCGCTGGAGGGAAATCGAGGAGCAGTTGCGCTCTTGCGAGCGCTTCTGCTGGAGAGGAGGGGAGCGGGGGCGAGCGGCGTGAGGAGCAGGATATGCTAGGACTCCTAACGGGGTTAGAAGGAGCAGTTTCCCGCCCCGGCGACCGCACCTTGCTCGTGCCCGGACGGTGGTCCGGAGCATCCCGCGAACCTCCGGCTTGCCCCTGCCCCAGCAAGCGGATGGTACCTCCTGTACCACGGCGCTGCTGGGTTGTCGTCTGCTGAGATGGACGTGGCGCATCTACGGACACCGAGGCTCGATCGTCCGCCTTGTCCTTGGATTTGGTGGTGCCGCGAGTTTCCTCGCCGGCGACCACCCTTCCGACGGCGTCTCCTCCGCCCACCGTTGGTTCTGGTGGCGGTGGAACAGACGCAGACGGGCCTCCGACCTCCGAAGCCTTCTTCTTCGGGGCCATTTTGTTGCTGATGAAGTCGATGAAATTGAAGAGGTTGATGAAGAATGCGCCCGCGTGAACGCCAGATCAGGTTCGCACAACCTCGACGCCCCCTACCTGGCGCGCCAAAGATGTCGGGGGAAACTGTCCACCACGAGCACCTATGGGACCGGAGCCCCTTGTTCGTGCAGTAAGGGAGCGGAGGGAGCACAAAGAGCAGATCGTAGAGCTCACGCAGGCAGTTTACCCAGGTTCGGGCCGCGATGGACGCGTAAAACCCTACTCCTGCTTGGTTTGTATTGAGTTGGGGAGCTCGGGAGCTTGAGGAACTAGCTACACCGAGCAAGAGAGCTATCAAGGTTCTGAACCCTTTCTACGTTGTGCATGGGCCTCCTTTTATAGCTCAAGGGGTCACCGACAGGTGTCAACGTAGAAGAAAGGGGCAAAAACGTAATTGTGGTGGTAGTTGTAACAGTGCGGGAACAGTGGATGAACAGTGCATGAACAATGGTCATCACCTACTTTGACAGTGGGGGACAAGAGCATTAAATGCCCGTCGCCGTCGACCCCAAAAGCGCCCGCCCTTGCGTCTCCGTTCGCCACGGCGATAGCCTCGTCACCGTGGAGTGCCACCGTGTCCCCCAGGCTGCACAGCCATCCGCCACGCGTCCCTGGAAGGGCCCCAGGGCGACGCGTGGGTCGATGAGCTGGAGCGCGGGCACACAGTGCGAGTCCCCCCGGCAAGCACCTTGCCGGGGCCTTGGCCTTGCCGGGCCCTGAAGCTTGTCGCTCCCCGGGCCCTGCCGGGGCGCATGCTGCGCCGAGGCATGTCTTCTGAAATATAATCTTCTGGTCTTCCTGGCAAGCTCCTCTTGCCAGGGTCTTGAGTTAATGAGGAAATCTTGAGCCTGGGACGGCCTTCCCGGCAAGCTCCACTTGCCGGGGCCTTGATCTTCTGTCTTGTATACTTTGTTTTTGAATGGCTTAAATAAGGATCAGAGAGGTTTCCGGCAAGCACGTGGTAGACCCTGCCGCGGGAAGCTGCTACTGCCCGTGCACAAGTTGGGGTACTAAGGTACCCCTATCTTAGTACACCGACACCGTGGTATGACCCGCGCAGGAGGGGCTGAGTTATACCATTAGCGACTCTACAAAGAAGGCCCACGAAGGCCTAAGAAGACAAGATGAGAAGATCGGGGTGGCTTACAAGCAGGCTCATTGGAAGACCATGACCTCGAGAAGATTCAAGACCCGGAGGTGTAAGCTGCCCGATGATAGCTTGCCTAGCAAGGCACGACAACTTAGAGCCAGAGTCGGTTACGTTGTATGACCCGACTTGGACTTCTGTAAGCTGCCGGACCTCGACCTATGTATATAAAGGCGAGACCCAGCGGCAGGTTAAGGGAAGAAAAATAGAGAAATTGATAGCTAGGTCAAGCGTATTCGCTCCCTTGTAATCGATACTCCAGCAATATAGCAAGAAGCAGGAGTAGGATTTTACCTTGTTGGTGAGGGGCTGAACCTGGGTAAACTCGTGTCTCTCATCCCGCTCAACCCCTTCAAGCTAATCACCATGACCATGGCCTTACACTTAAGTCCTTTCACAAGGGCATCTGCCGTGACAAAACCACGACAGTTGGCGCCCACCGTGGGGCCAGGTGATAACCCACAAGTGTAGGGGATCTGTTGTAGCCTCTTTCGATAAGTAAGAGTGTCGAACCCAACGAGGAGCTAAAGGTAGAACAAATATTCCCTCAAGTTCTATCGAACACCGATACAACTCTACGCACGCTTGACGTTTACTTTACCTAGAACAAGTATGAAACTAGAAGTACTTTGTGGTTTTTGTGGGATAGGTTTGCAAGATAATAAAGAGCGCGCAAATATAAACTAGGGTCTGTTAAGATAAAGACACAACTAAATCAGTTTTTGTAGAGAGCTTTTTGTCACGATAAAGTTATTTGTCCCTAGGCAATCGATAACTAGACCAGTAATCACTATCACTGTTCAAGAAATCTTCCGATTCAGCGATTTATCTTCTGATTTATTGCTACTCTAGGGGTGACCGATAATATTATGCCTTATCTTCATCATTTATCAATTGGGCAGATTTATCGCTATGACAAGCGATTTATTGGGAATCTACCGATAAATCGGTCCTATTCGTAGCACTAAGTTTGAAAGAACTATGTTTATTTGTGTTTTGTGGACCTTGTTACGCAATATGTAATGCTTTTCTATTTTGTTTGTCATTATATCAGTATTCAAAGGCTAGGATTTAAGGTAACACTTCTGTCTAATATTGTTTTGGTGTTGAATATAGCATATTTTAGTGTTGGGAACCTAGGATTTGAAAAAAATGGCCGATTAATAGTCAACCGATAAAATTGATGAATCGGACGATTTCCGAATAATCTCTAATCCCCAGCTGACCGAGACGATAACGATAAGCAATATCCTCAACATTGATCACTATTGCAATTTTATTTGAGGGAGAGGCATAAGCTAACATACTTTCTCTTCTTGGATCATATGCACTTATGATTGGAACTCTAGCAAGCATCCGCAACTACTAAAGATCATTAAGGTAGAAACCAACCATAGCATTAAAGCATCAAGTCCTCTTTATCCCATACGCAAACAACCTACTTACTCGGGTATGTGCTTCTGTCAGTCACGCCACCCACCATAAGCAAATCATGAACATATTGTAAACCCTACAGCGGGGATCCATCATGCTCGCGTGACATGTAGAGCACCATAGGACAGCAGCAATAATAAAACATGCAACTCAAACCAATCACGATCATCAATTAACCCATAGGACAAAACGGATCTACTCAAACATCATAGGATAGCCATACATCATCGGGAAATAATATATAGCATTGAGCACCATGTTTAAGTAGATATTACAGCGGGTAGAAGAGGGGTTACACCACTGCATAGAGGGGGGAAGAGTTGGTGATGATGGCGGTGAAGTTGTTGGTGTAGATTGTGGTGATGATGATGGCCCCGGCGGCACTCCGGTGCCACCGGAAGCGAGGGCGAGAGAGCCCCCCTCCTTCTTCTTCCTTGACCTTCTCCCTAGATGGGAGAAGGGTTTCCCCTCTGGTCCATGGTCTCCATGGCGTGGGAGGGGCGAGAGCCCTTCCGAGATTGGATCTGTCTCTCTGTCTCTTTCTGTTTCTGCGTTCCCAAATTCTGTTCCTTCACCGTTTCTTAAATTCCTGGAGATCCGTAACTCCGATTGGGCTGATTTTTGGACACGAATTTTATCCGGATATTAGCTTTCTTGCGGAGAAAGAAGGGCATCAACCGCCTTACGGAGTGGTCACGAGGGCCCAGGGCGCGCCTGCACCCCCTCGGCGCGCCCCTCACCCTCATGGGCCACCCGGGCATCGTCTCACGTTGGTTCTGCTTCCCAAAATTCACATATATTCCAAAAAAATCTCTGTCTGTTTTTATCCCGTTTAGACTCCGTTTGATATGGATATTCTGCGAAACAAAAAAACATGCAACAAACAGGAACTGGCACTGGGCACTGGATCAATATGTTAGTCCCAAAAAATAGTATTAAAAGTTGCCAAAAGTAGATGAAAGTTGTGAATATTGGCATGGAATAATCAAAAATTATAGATACGACGGAGACGTATCAGCATCCCCAAGCTTAATTCCTACTCATCCTCGAGTAGGTAAATGATAAAAAAGATAATTTTTGATGTGGAATGCTACCTAGCATAATCTTGATCATGTAATCTAATCATGGCATGCATATTAATACACGAGTGATTCAAAGCAATAGTCTATCATTTGATATAAAAGAATTTAATACTCGGGCATCCCAACAAACAATGAAGCCTTTCAAAATATCAATGCTAAAGAACGTTATCCCTACAAAATCATATAGTCTTTTATGCTTCCCTTTTCTTAACACAAGGTACCCATCATGCCCATCCCGGTGTCAGCCAAGCAATTGTTTTCATGCTTTACTTTTTCGAACTTTTTCAACTCTTCACGCAATACATGAGCGTGAGCCATGGACATAGCACTATGGGTGGAATAGAAGGTGGTAGTAGACAAAAGTAGGGAGAAAGTCTCACATCGACTAGGCGTATCAATGGGCTATGGAGATGCTCATCAATAGATATCAATGTGAGTGAGTAGGGATTGCCATGTAACAGATGCACCAGAGCTATAAGTGTATGAAAGCTCAAAACAAAACTAGTGGGTGTGCATCAACTTGCTTGCTCATGAAGACCTAGGGCATTTGAGGAAGCCCATCGTTGTAATATACAAGCCAAGTTCTATAACAAAAAATTCCCACTAGTATATGGAAGTGACAACATAGGAGACTCTCTATCATGAAGATCATGGTGCTACTTTGAAGCACAAGTGTGGAAAAAAAAGATAGTAGCATTGTCCCATTTTTCTTTTTCTTTTTTTTCTTTTTTTGGGCCTTCCTTTTTATTATTTGGCCTTTCTCTTTTTTTATTTGGCCTTTCTTTTTTTATTTTCTTTTGGCCTTTTTTCCAAGGGACAATGCTCTAATAATTATGGTCATCACACTTCTATTTACTTACAACTCGATATTACAACTCGATGCTAGAACAAAAATATGACTCTATATGAATGCCTCCGGCATTGTACTGGGATGTGCAATGATCTAGCATAGCAATGACATCAAAAAACGGACAAGCCATGGAAACATCATGCTAGCTATCTTACGATCATGCAAGGCAATATGACAATGATGGTGCGTGTCATAATAAACGGAACGGTGGAGTTACATGGCAATATATCTTGGAATGGCTATGAAAATGACATAATAGGTAGGTATGGTGGCTGTTTTGAGGAAGGATATAAGGTGGTTTGATGCACCGGCGAATATTGCGCGGTACTAGAGTGGCTAGCAAGGTGGAAGGGTGAGAGTGCGTATAATCCATGGACTCAACATTAGTCATAAATAACTCACATACTTATTGCAAAAAATCTATTAGCCCTCGAAGCAAAAATACTACGATGCATGCTCCTAGGGGGGAGGTTGGTAGGAGTTAACCATCGCGCGCGCCCGACCTTCACGCAAAGATAAACAATCAAAATACAATGCGCGCCAATTTGGTTACACAGTTATGAGACCATACGTGCATGCTTCGGGAATCATAAACCTTAACACCAATATTATTACTAAACCACAATCATTCACTAGTACCTCCCACATATTAGCATCTCTATATCGCAAAACTATTGCAAGGAATCAAACATATCATATTCAGCGATCTACAAGTTTATGTAGGATTTTATGACTAACCATGTGAATGACCAATTCCTGTCAACTCTCTAAATAGATATAAGTGAAGCAAGAGAGTTTTAATTCTTTCTACAAAGGTTATGCCCACGCTCTAATAAATATAAGTGAAGCAAAAGAGCATTCTACAAATGGCAGTTTTCTATGTGAGGAGAAACAGGCAATCCAAACTTCAAATGATATAAGTGAAGCACATGAAGCATTCTATAAAGCCATACTCAAAAGATAGAAGTGAAGTGCAAAGAGAATTCTATGAATCAACCAAGGACTATCTCATACCAGCATGGTGAATTTATTAAAAGGAAAATTAAAAAGCACACGACGCTCCAAGAGTTTACACATATCATGTGAATGAAATGAATCCGAAAACATACCGATATTTGTTGAAGAAAGATGGGATGCCTTCCGGGGCATCCCCAAGATTAGAGCTTGAGTCTCCTTGAATATTTACTTGGGGTGCATCGGGCATCCCCAAGCTTGAGCTCTTTCCTATCCTCCTTCTCCTCATATCGAGATCTCCTCGATCTTCGAACATTTCATCCACACAAAACTTAACCGAACTTTTAGTGGCGGGGTTAGTGCATATGATCAATAAAATCCTATCATGTACTTCTCTAACATTATTGTATAATTATGAACAAACATTACCCACAGTATGCTATCACAATTCTATGGCCCCAAGTCAAGGAGGCTTCAACAAGAATTCAAACATATGCAACTAATGAAGCTATAACAACAATCTGTGAAAACAGGGATTCTGTAATAATCTGAGCATTAGCCATACTTCTGTAACCCTAAAAATTATGGCACAATTCGAAACAATCAACAATTTGGATATCAAGACTTTTCAAAAAGTTTCAAATCCTTTCGATGTTCCAGTAAAAAATGTAAAATCGCGCACTACAGCCAAAGTTTCTGTTTTTGCACCGCACAAGCCAACAAGCGTTTAATCATCCTAAAGGAAACTCTTGGCACATTATTTTTAAAATACAATGGAATTTTACAAGGGGATAATTATTTTTATTGAAAAGTTTATGTAATCAAGGTTCACAAAGTTTCCATGGGCATGAACAAAGTTCAAGGCTAGCTCCCACTTTAACAATGCTCGTTTTTCTCACTTTCGCTTTTCTTTTTGAAAAAAGTTTTAGGTTCTCCTCTTTATTTTTTTTTGTTTTTAAACTTTATAAAAGCACTCTACAGAAATAAATGACTCTCTATTACTTCCGGGTTTTCTCCCTAGCACAACACTTTCTTTAAAGCCAGCTAGGCATATAGTGCTCAAGTAATGGATCCACCCGGATCCCAAGGTATATCAAAGCCAATTTTAATTGGCAATGATTTGGCATTTAGTAGTGAGCACAAAGTTATATGTGTCATGCAAAAACTAAGTCTAACTCTCATCCTATGCATAGGCATGCCATACAAAAACAACTCATGCACATTAAGTAAAGGCCAATGCATAGTATAAGCAGTCTCTTGCAATTTTATCGTGTTGGAAACATAGAGAGGCGGAGATGTAGTTCCTCTCTCATAATAATTGCAAGTAGGAGCAGCAAGAACATGCATATTATACTCATCAAAATCATCATGTGTAACGGAAAAAGGCAACCCATCAATATAGTCTTTAATAAGTGCAAACTTCTCCGACATAGTGTAGTTTGGAGAATTCAAAAAGATAATAGGACTATCATGTGTGGGTGCAATAGCAACTATTTCATGTTTAACATAAGGAACTATATCAATTTCATCTCCATAAGCATAATTCATATTGGCATCTTGTCCACAAGCATAGCAAGCATCATCAAAAAGGGATATTTCAAACGAATCAAAGGGATCATAGCAATCAGCATAGCAATCATCCTTCGGTAAGCACGAAGGGAAATTAAACAATGTATGAGTTGAAGAGTTACTCTCATTAGAAGGTGGGCATGGGGAGCTAATCCGCTCTTCCTCCTTTTGTTCTTCGCTCTCCTCGTCATCTTTTTCATCTAATGAGCTCACAAAGTCATCAATTTCTTCTTCCATAGTTTCATGCAAAATATTATTCTCTCCTTGGACAGCGGAGAGCTTCTCAATAAATGCATCAATATTGGAGTTATATTCATAATTCAAATAGCAATATTTCAATATAGCAAGATTTTCAGGCCTAGAAACATCATCATCAAAAGCATCATTCTTTTTAAACAGAGATTCAATTTCATAAGCACCCTTAAAAGCAACGAATTCTTCTATTTGTTCCACGTCATAATAATCATATATACCATTAGCATAAGAAGCTAAGGTTTCATTATCATTAAATTTGCATGAAAATGGAAGGTGTGGAGCCTTCATCCTACAGAAACAAGTATAATCATATCTCAAGCATAGTTGCCGAGCATACCAACGCAACATATAAATTTGATCCCATAATAGTTTCCCTTTTTGTGTCAAGCAATAATCCCTAAAGTATTCACGTTGATCCAACGTTACTCCCATTATATAGTTGAATGGGGTTTTCTCAGGATTATCAAAGTAGTACATAATATCTTTCACATACTGAGCATCGAGGGTTTTAGGAGGTTCCTCATCTCCATGAGTAATGAGTACACCAATTTTTTTGGTATTCCGTGTTCCATATCCATAACTAAAGATAGAGAAAAACTTAGAACAACAAATAAAATCTACTTAGTGATAAAGCAAACAAGCACACACGGGAATATTCACCCCACGTTATTGCTCCCCGGCAACAGTGCCAGAAAAAGGTCTTGATAACCCACAAGTGTAGGGGATCAGTTGTAGCCTCTTTCGATAAGTAAGAGTGTCGAACCCAACGAGGAGCTAAAGGTAGAACAAATATCCCCTCAAGTTCTATCGAACACCGATACAACTCTACGCACGCTTGACGTTTACTTTACCTAGAACAAGTATGAAACTAGAAGTACTTTGTGGTTTTTGTGGGATAGGTTTGCAAGATAATAAAGAGCGTGCAAATATAAACTAGGGGCTGTTAAGATAAAGACACAACTAAATTAGTTTTAGTAGAGAGCTTTTTGTCACGAGAAAGTTATTTGTCCCTAGGCAATCGATAACTAGACCAGTAATCACTATTGTAATTTTATTTGAGGGAGAGGCATCAGCTAACATACTTTCTCTTCTTGGATCATATGCACTTATGATTGGAACTCTAGCAAGCATCCGCAACTACTAAAGATCATTAAGGTAAAACCCAACCATAGCATTAAAGCATCAAGTCCTCTTTATCCCATACGCAAACAACCTACTTACTCGGGTATGTGCTTCTGTCACTCACGCCACCCACCATAAGCAAATCATGAACATATTGCAAACCCTACAACGGGGATCCCTCACGCTTGCGTGACACGGAGAGCACCATAGGACAGCATCAATAAAAAACATGCACCTCAAACCAATCACGATCATCAATTAACCCATAGGACAAATTGGATCTACTCAAATATCATAGGATAGCCATACATCATCGGGAAATAATATATAGCGATGAGCACCATGTTTAAGTAAAGATTACAGTGGGTAGAAGAGGGGTTACACCGCTGCATAGAGGGGGGAAGATTTGGTGATGACGGCGGTGAAGTTGTTGGTCTAGATTGCGGTGACTATGATGGCCCCGACGGCACTCCGGTGCCACCGGAAGCGAGGGTGAGAGATCCCCCCTCCTTCTTCTTCTTCCTTGACCTTCTCCCTAGATGGGAGAAGGGTTTCCCCTTTGGTCCATGGTCTCCATGGCGTGGGAGGGGCGAGAGCCCCTCCGAGATTGGATCTGTCTCTCTCTGTTTCTGCGTTCCCAGATTCTCTCCCTTCACCGTTTCTTAAATTCCCGAAGATCCGTAATTCCGATTGGGCTGATTTTTGGACACGATTTTTATCCGGATATTAGCTTTTTTGCGACGAAAGAAGGGCATCAACCGCCTTACGGAGTGGCCATGAGGGCCCAGGGCGCGCCCCTCACCCTCATGGGCCACCCCGGGCATCGTCTCACATTGGTTCTGCTTCCCAAAGTTCACATATATTCCAAAAAAAATCTCCGTCCATTTTTATCCCGTTTGGACTCTGTTTAATATGGATATTCTGCGAAACAAAAACATGCATCAAACAGGAACTGGCACTGGGCACTGGATCAATATGTTACTGTTAGTCCCAAAAAAATAGTATAAAAAGTTGCCAAAAGTAGATGAAAGTTGTAGAATATTGGCATGGAACAATCAAAAATTATAGATACGATGGAGACGTATCACCAGGACACGGTGGTTTCGAGTTCTTAAATGGCACTTTTCCAAGGCTTGAGGGATACGTCATCGGTAGGATGACCAAGAGCCGTCGTGGAAAGCTTTACATCGACGATGCTGGTTGGAGCCCTGAGGCCGACTCAATCAAGTACGGGTACCGGGTCCCCTTTGGCAGAATCCACGTCTTCATCGGCAAGATCGGTGACTCTATGCCTGAGTCAGACATCTTCCCCGACCTCTTTGAGTCGGCTCGGCGCACGCAACCCACCCAGTGTCAACCCGGTCGGAGGCATGTTTTCATCGACTGCACGCAAGGCTTGGAGCTTGCGGCAAATTCTGCATCTGGTGAGGCGACTCTTATTTATACAGATAATGAGTCCACCGGAGAGACCAAATGAATCTACCAGCTTCAAGAGGGCGGGCTCAGGGGCTATTCTGATGGTAACAGTATTCAGGATGCTTACGAGCCACCGAGAAGGGCTGCTATCTTTATGGCTCGTATGCAACCGATGTTGAACTCATCGACGACAGCTGCTATGACGTCCAGCTCAACTGCTGCGACAACGGTAGGAGCAAGTGGGCCAGCACGGTCGCCGGCTCAAGTTTTATCTAAACTTTGGAACACTCTGACGACTTTGTTAGCAGTAGAAGTGACTCCGACAAATCAAGTGCAACATAATGCAGAAATTGCAAAAGTGTGAGACGAGGTAGCCAAGGTTCAAGAGGATATTAACGCGGAAAATGTCAAGATGGCAACAGAACAGGCCGCGTTGGAGGCTCAGTCGCAGTGGATCAGAGCGGAGGCTTTTCGATTAAATTTAGATTAGAACGCATCCAATTATGTGTAGCGAAGGAGATATCAGAGTCGCCTGCCTTCACAGTTTGAGGGGCGAAATCTCTTCAATACGCCTGGAGCGGGAACGAGTAACCCGCCAGGTATGACCCGGGATGTTGAGGCTCCAGGATCCGGGGCGACAGTCCAGCCTCATCTGCCACACCCGCCTCGAAGGGATCCAACTCCGCCCAATGGTTTCAAACACCCGTCGGCCATTATTCTCACCCGATGGATAATATGATAGCCGCAGCAGCATAGCTGGCAGCCATCCCAATTGAAGGCGAATCATCGGTGGCAGTAGAGACCCGGAATATGCCGAATCTTCTTCAGACGGTGGTGGCACAATAGGCGACTTATTCATACAGCCGTGATCGGGGTTCATTCAACCCCTCGACCGAATCAAAGTTACAGCAGGAATATTGAGTCGCCCACAGTCTCCAGTAGTGATCAGCGTCGTAACCCACCCCAGACCGACGAACGGATAGTCAATGCCCAAGCTATTGTGGACAACGCCCGGGCTCGACGTGAGATGGAAGTAGCGGCTCAACATGGGGCTTATTAGTAGCCTTCAGTGACTCCTGTAGTATCTGTCCAAGCTGGGATGACATCGAGAACAGTGGGCGTGCCATGTTTAGCGCCAGCCCTATGCAATGAGTGTTTTCCCAAGGACTTTAAAGGCCCTCGTAAGGTGCCTAATTATACAGCTGATCTTCCGCCCGAGGCTTGGATTGAGAGTTACGAATTAGCGATGGAGATGTTAGACGTCAATGATGTGGTGTGTGCTAAATATTTCACTATGATGTTGGATGGACCAGTTTGTACGTGGTTAAAAGGTTTGCCTGTGAACTCAATCAATTCATGGGTTGAGTTGAAAGCACGCTTTATCAAAAATTTCCAAGGGACTTGTAAGCAGCCTCTGACGATCATCAACTTGGCTAACTGTGTGCAACGAGAGGATGAGTCGGCCCACGATTGGGTTCGCCGGGTTTCAGCTATTATCCACTCATCTGATAGCATTGCAGCGGGTTTGGCTGTCCCGGTCCTCGAGAAGAATTGCCATCTTGAACCTCTTAAATTGAAGCTTGGGCGGCTTAAAATACATTGTAGTGATATGGGACAGCTAATGGTGTCTCTCATCAAGTATGCTGACTCAGATTCTACTAAGGATCATGGGTCTGATGAGGAAAATCCAGCAAGGGAAAGAAGAGTACTAATGGTAAAGAGAAGCAGCACACAGCAGGAAACAATGGCAATAGCCAGGGCAATGGTGGAAAGCATAGGCACCCCAGTGGTGGGTCAGATTTTGTAGCTAACACCAATACTCAATATAAAAATCAGCGTCGTCGGAACAACATGCAAGTCGTAGGACCAAGATTTAACCTTGAAGCAACTCTCAATGACCCTTGTCCAAAGCATAGTTTGCCGGGTCAACCATCGACTCATGACTGGAAAGATTGTTTCATCATGAGGCAATGGCGGACTTATAACTCGGGCCATGGCAACAACAATGGGCCACATGGCGGGTCAAGGTCTGGCTTTCAAGGGCTTGGTTTTGGCAATGGTGGCTCAAGTTCCGGTTTCAAGGTCAAGGTAATCAGGGTGGTTATAATCAGCAATCTGGTCAGGCAAGCCAACAGCAAAATAATCAGTCAGGATATCAAAGCAATCCAAAGTAGCTCAATGGTGGCCAGTATCATGTGCTTACTACGAGTCTTTGCAAGCGAGATCAGAAGGTTCATGAGCGTGCAGTCAGTACGATTGAGCCGACAATACCTTAGTATCTACGGTGGTCTGAACATCCAATTACATGGAGTAGAGAGGATCATCCGCCCCGGGTTGAGAATCCCGGTCAGCTTGCGTTGGTGGTAGCCCCTCAGGTTGGGGGTTATAAGTTCACTAAAGTACTCATGGATGGTGGCAGTAGCATCAATATTCTTTGTTATGAGACTTTTCGATGGGTGAATTTAACTGATAAGGACCTTAAGCCATCATCTACAGTTTTTCATGGTGTGGTACCTGGAAAGTCAGCATACCCGATGGGGAAGATTGCTTTGGAAATAGCCTTTGGTGATGACTATGATTACAGAGCAGAGCCATTGTGGTTTGAGGTGGTTAAAATCAGGAGCGCTTATCATGCTTTGTTTGGGTGGCTGGCTTATGCTAAATTTATGGCACGGTCGTGTTATGTTTAATTACAGCTTAAAATGCCAGGGCATAAGGGCACGATTACAATCCATGGTGATCGACGAGTTGCGTTGGAATGTGAAGAGGGAGATGATGCGTATGCTGAGTCGGCTTGTGCCACGGAGGAGCTTAAGTTCTATATGGATAATGTTGATCTGGCAGATATGTCCCCTTTGAAGAAGCAGACCACTAAGCAAGACCCTTTGCTAAAATTTAAGTCGGACGATGATACTAAGCAGGTTGATTTTGTTCCAGGTGACTCATCTCAGTAGTTCACCATCAGTGCTAATATGGATCCAAAATAGGAAAGCGCCCTCATCGAGTTCAACCGTGAGAATTAGGACATCTTTGCATGGAAGCCTTCAGACATGCCAGGTGTCCCGATAGAACTCTCTGAGCACACTCTTCAAATTGATCCTAAGTTTAAGCCGGTGAAGCAGTTCCTTCACCGTTTTAATAAAGAAAGACTCAAGGCTATTGGAGAAGAAGTGGCCCGGCTCTTAGCGGCTGGGTTCATTGTGAAGGTTTTTCATCCTGAGTGGTAGGCTAACCCGGTGCTGGTACTTAAGAAAAATGGCACCTGGCGCATGTGTGTGGATTATATAGACCTTAACAAGGCTTGTCCAGCAGATCCTTTCGCTCTTCCCCGCATTGATCAGATCATAGATGCCACGACGGGTTGTGAGTGTTTGTGCTTCCTGGATGCATACTCTGGTTACCATCAGATTAATATGGCAGTCAAGGCCCAAGAGAAGACGACTTTTATCACACCTTTTGGAGCTTTCTGCTATGTGTCTATGCCTTTTGGGCTCAAGAGTGCTTAGGCAACTTATCAACATTGTGTTCAGAACTGTTTCCATAACCATATTGGGCACAACGTTCATGCTTATGTGGATGATATTGTTGTCAAATCCAAAAAAGAAGGAAACTTTGTTGGATGATTTCAAAGAGACCATTGATAATCTCCGGGTCTATAAAATGATGCTTACCCGGCCAAGTGTGTGTTTGGTGTGCTGATGTCTACTACGCAACCTTCTTCTTGTAGACGTTGTTGGGCCTCCAAGTGCAGAGGTTTGTAGGACAGTAGAAAATTTCCCTCAAGTGGATGACCTAAGGTTTATCAATCCGTGGGAGGTGTATGATGAAGATGGTCTCTCTCAAGCAACCCTGCAACCAAATAACAAAGAGTCTCTTGTGTCCCCAACACACCCAATACAATGGTAAGTTGTATAGGTGCACTAGTTCAGCGAAGGGATGGTGATACAAGTGCAATATGGATAGTAGATATAGATTTTTGTAATATGAAAATATAAAAACAGCAAGGTAACTAATGATAAAAGTGAGCATAAACGGTATTTCAATGCTAGGAAACAAGGCCTAGGGTTCATACTTTCACTCGTGGAAGTTCTCTCAACAATAATAACATAACTGGATCATATAACTATCCCTCAACATGCAACAAAGAGTCACTCCAAAGTCACTAATAGCGGAGAACAAACGAAGAGATTATTGTAGGGTACGAAACCACCTCAAAGTTATTCATTCTGATCAATCTATTCAAGAGTCCGTAGTAAAATAGCACGAAGCTATTCTTTCCATTCGATCTATCCTAGAGTTCGTACCAGAATAACACCTTAAGACACAAATCAACCAAAACCCTAATGTCACCTAGATACTCCATTGTCACCTCAAGTATCCGTGGGCATGATTATACGATATGCATCACACAATCTCAGATTCATCTATTCAACCAACACAAAGAATTTCAAAGAGTGCCCCAAAGTTTCTACCGGAGAGTCAAGACGAAAACGTGTGCCAACCCCTATGCATAAGTTCACAAGGTCACTGAACCCGCAAGTTGATCACCAAAACATACATCAAGTAAATCACGTGATATCCCATTGTCACCATAGATAAGCACATGCAAGACATACATCAAGTGTTCTCAAATTCTTAAAGACTCAATCCGATAAGATAACTTCAAAAGGAAAACTCAATTCATCACAAGAGAGTAGAGGGGAAGAAACATCATAAGATCCAACTATAATAGCAAAGCTCATGATACATGAAGATTGTGCCATCTCAAGAACACGAGAGAGAGAGAGAGAGAGAGAGAGAGAGAGAGAGAGAGAGAGAGACCAAACACATAGCTACTGATACATACCCTCAGCCCCAAGGGTGAACTACTCTCCCCTCGTCATGGAGAGCGCCGGGATGATGAAGATGACCACCGGAGAGGGGTTCCCCCTCCGGCAGGGTGCCTGAATCTAGATTGGTTTTCTGTGGCAACAGAGGCTTTCGGCGGTGGAACTCCCGATCTAGGTGTCTTTCTGGGGGTTTCTGTATTTATAGAAATTTTTGGCGTCGGTCCCACGTCAAGGGGGTCTCCGAGTCGTCCATGAGATAGGAGGGCGAGCCCGGAGGGTAGGGCGCGCCCTCCACCCTCGTGGACGGCTCGGGACTCTTCTGGCCCAACTCTTTACTCCGGGGGCTTCTTTTGGTCCATAAAAAATCATCAAAAATTGGCACGTCAATTGGACTCCGTTTGGTATTCCTTTTCTGTAAAACTCAAAAACAAGGAAAAAAATAGAAACTGGCACTGGGCTCTGGGTTAATAGGTTAGTCCCAAAAATCATATAAAATAGCATATAAATGCATATAAAACATCCACGATGGATAATATAATAACATGGAACAATCAAAAATTATAGATACGTTGGAGACGTATCATGTGCCTGCAGGCAAGTTCTTGGGATTTCTGGTCTTAGAGACAGGTATTGAAGCTAACCCAGAGAAAATTAAGGCTATTACTTCGTTGTCTCAGCCGGCGTGTATCAATGATGTTCAATGCTTGGTGTCGGTGTACTAAAGTAGGGGTACCTTAGTATCCCGAACTTGTGCACGGGCAGTTGCAGCGTCCCGTGGCAGGGCTTGCCGCGCGACCGCCAAGGCCCACTATGGTTCCTTTGGAGCCATTCAAGAACAAAGTATTCAAGTTAAAGAAGCAAGGCCCCGGCAAGACGAGCTTGCCGAGAAGGCCACTCAAGGCTCGAGACCACTTCTTTGGCACAAGACCCTGGCAAGAGGAGCTTGCTGGGAAGGCCAAACATGGCATTTCAAGAGACTTGCCGCGACGCACCGCGCGTCCCGGCAAGGCCTGGTGAGCGACAAGCTCTCGGACACGATAAGATGGCGACCGCGACAAGGAGCTTGCCGCGGCAAACTTCCACTAAGTGCCCGCGCTCCAGCTCATCCGCCCACGCGTCGCCCTGGGACCCTTCCAGGCACGCGTGGCGGAAGGCTGTGCAGCCTGGGGGACACGGTGGCAAGATGCGATGACAAGGCCACCGTCGTGGCGGACGGTGGCGCCCAGATGGACGCTTTTTGCACTGTTTAGGGCGACGGCGACGGGCATTTAATGCCCTTGTCCCCTGCCGTCAGAGTTAGGTATAGAGCACTATGCAAACACTATTCCAACCACCACCCTTTTTACGTTTTTACCCTTATCTGCGTTGCCACCTGTCGGTGACCCCATTGACCTATAAAAGGAGGCACATGCGCAACGTAGAGGGGGTTCCGATGATCGATCACTCTCACGCTCGGTCCTGTTAGCGATTAGAACCGTAGCTCTTCTCGCTCCTGAGCCAAGAACGCAATACAAACCAAGGCAGGAGTAGGGTTTTACGCCTCCGCGCGGCCCGAACCTGGGTAAACTGCTCGCATGTTTGCCTCAATCTGCTCTTTGTGCATCCTCCGCCCCCTTGCCGTACTGAAAAGGGGCTCCGGTCCCATAGGTGTTCGTGGGCGACCAGTTTCCCCGACATCTTTGGCGCGCCAGGTAGGGGGAGCGTCGAGGTTGTGTGAACCTGATCCGGCGTTCACGCGAGCGAAATCTCCACTAACTTCGTCGACCTCATCGACTCCATCGACATGCCGCCAAAGAAGAAGGCTTCGGAGGCAGCAGGCCCGTCCGCGTCGCTCCCACCGCCACCGGAGCCAACGGCTGGTGGGGAAGACGTCGGCGGAAGGACAGACGTCGGCGAGGAAACTCACGGCGCCGCCAAGTCCAAGGACAAGACGGACGACCGGGCGCGCTCGAAGACCTCGGCGTCCGTGCATGCACCGCGCCCGTCTAACGAGGCACATGACCGGCAGCGACGTTGTACCCAAGGTACCATACGCTTGCTGGGCCAAGGTCAAACTGGCGGGTCCCGGGACGCTCAAGGCCAACATGCGCACCAGGATGCCGGCACGAGCAAGGCACGGTCGCCGGGGGGGGGGG
>LR738711.1:866329869-866404758 GCA_902687465.1 Secale cereale
GGGGGGGGGCAATGCACTTCTAACGTCGCCACCGTTACCCTCCACTCCAGCAGAAGCTCTAGCTCGAGCTCAACTGCTCCTCGACTTCCCTCCAGCGGCAGACAAGGCCGACGACTGGAGGGCCACCATCCAGAGCCTCATCGCCTTCGCCAACGGCGACACTCCGCAGCAGCCGACGACGTCACGGCCGCGGCAAGCTAGCCAGGCGCGGGCCGATGGCGACAAGACTGCCGGGGGTGCAACCACCGTGCACTCCCCGCCCTGAAGGCCAAAATCGCCGACTCGCCGGATCAACATCGACGACGACTCCACAGCGTCGTCGGATCCACGAGCTCGCCGCGATCAGCGCCAAGTCCTTGACGACAGACAACAAAAGGACGCTCGAACCCGCATCGAGCGTCGAAGAGAAGCGCAACATCAATCTGACCAGCGCGCTAGGCCCGTTGTCGACATGCACGCGCCCGGAGGACCAGGCGACTTGCCGTACGCGGCGGGTTGTCCTGCGTTCACCCGTGAGCTGTGGCAAGTCCAGTGGCCCAGCATGAAGAACTTCAAGCCCGACGTACCCGAGAAGTACGACGGCAAGACTCATCCGTCAGAGTTCCTTAGCATCTACACCATCGCGGTGCAGGCTGCCGGGGGACGAGACGAGAAGATACTCGCAAACTACTTCCCGCTAGTGCTCAAGCCAAATGTCATATCTTGGCTCATGCACTTGCCGGAGAACTCCATTTCTTCTTGGGCCGACCTGTGCCATCAGTTTGTCGGCGCCTTCACAGGTGGCCACAAGCCCCACGGCCAGGAGAGTGACCTTCATATACTCGCCCAGAAGGAAGGGGAGTCCCTGCGTAAGTACATCCAGAGATTCAGCCGCGTCCAGCACAACATCCCAGACGTCCACCCTACCGCGGTTATTAGCGCGTTCCACCAAAACGTGCGTAACCGCAGGATGAGGGAGGAGATGGCGATGTGCAAGATCCGAGACGTCAGTGAGATTTATGCCCTGGCCGACAAGTGCGCACGCGCTGAGGAGGGGAGGAAACTCCCCGGAGAGGATACTGGAGCAGGGGGATCCGATAGTGAGGACGCCGCCCCGGCAAAGGAGAACCGGCGGCGGAACAATAGGAAAAAGAAGAACAAAGAAGTGCTAGTCGTTGAGCAGTCCGGCAAGGAGGCCGGCGCCAAGAAAGCCCAGGCTGGCAGCTCCGGCAAGGAGACTGTGGTAGCCGCCGACAAGCAGGACGGCTCCGACAAGCAGTACTGCAAGATCCACCGCACCAAGGGCCACGACCTCCAGAACTGCAAAAGAGTCGAATACCTCGTCGAGCAGCAGAAAGCTGAGTACGAGCGACGCGACAAGGAGAAGGCCCAGGGAGGTAGTGGAGAGTCCGGCAAGAAGCGGCCGTTCAATGGCCAGGGAGGACGCCGCGGCAAGGCCAAGCAGCGGCAAGGAGACAGACCTCCCCGCGGCCGCGACAAGGACGAAGACGAAGACGACGACGAAGACATGGACGACGGAGATAACAGCGAGCAGGAGTTCCAGAAGGCCACAGAAGTTCTGTGCATTAACGGAGGTGCTTCTCTGCATACTTCCCACCGCCAACTCAAGCAGTGGGTGCGGGAAGTTAATGCGGCAGAACCACCCGTCGAGTCGCGCAAACTTCTGAAGTGGTCCAGCACGCCCATCATCTTTGATATTGAGGACCACCCTGATCGCACAACTGCGGTCGGGTGCTTGCCGATGTTGGTTTCACCAACTATCCGCAACCTCAAGGTCACCAAGATGCTGGTTGACGGCGGGGCCGGCCTGAACCTGATCTCCTCCGCTGTGGTCCGGAAACTCCAGATCCCCGACAGCGAGCTCGAAGAAACCGGCACGTTCCAAGGGATCAACCCGGGAAGGAGCAAGCCGAAGGGGAAGATCACGCTGCCAGTGACATTTGGCGGAGAGCTAAACTTCAGGACTGAGAGGATCACCTTTGACGTTGCCGATATTCCTTTGCCCTACAATGGAATACTCGGCCGTCCAGCTCTCGCCAAGTTCATGGCAGCCTCTCACTATGCCTACAACATGCTCAAGATGCCAGGCCCGATAAGCGTCATCTCTGTCCCCGGCGACAAGAAAGATGCCCTTATCTGTGCCGACAAGATTTACCGGGATGTAGCAGCCGCAACAGATAGCAAGACACTTGCCGCTGAAGCTCCCGGGGGGAAGAACAAGACCAAGTCCGGCAAGAGCTCTGGGGCCCACTCCGGCAAACGCACCTCCTCGGAGTGCTGCGCTGCCGTCGAGGATGCACCATCGAGCTCCACCGGCAAGTGCAAAAAGGCAATGGCAGCTCCACCAGAGACAAAGAAGGTGTCCGCTGATAACCCTCAACCGTAAGGGATCGAGATAGTCTTCGCGGGTAAGAATAACCCAATTTATTGATTCGACACACGGGGAGCCAAAGAGTATTTATAAGCTTTAACAGTTGAGTTGTCAATTCAACCGCACCTGAAATATACTAACTTGCAATAAAAGATAAGTGGTAACAGTGATATGATAGTGACGATAGTGATAGTAAAAGTAAACAGTAAAAGTAGATAGCAGTAGTAAATAGCAAAAGTAGCGACTAGTAACAAGCAAGGTTTAAAATACTGTAGGCTAGGGAGATGGATGGTTGGGCGTTGCATGGATGAGATAGATTCTAACTTGGGGCACGGCACACGGAAAAGTAATGATCATCTAGGCAAATATCAAACATTAGGCATGTATCCCGTATGTAGTTGTACGTTCTTGCAATAAGAACTTGCACAACATCTTTTGTCCTACCATCCCGCTACGAACGGGGACAAAAGGAACTAATGGATATTAAGGTGCTCCTGTCAAAGAGCACCGGAACAAAGCAATGAACTCAATGGATACATGTAATCCTCAAACTACGGACCATCCCCTTTGGTGTCCCAAGCTGTCACTTTTGGGATCGCCGGTTCCGAACCGTAACAGGTGCATACAACTCATAGATAGGATCAAGAACTCAAATATATTCATGCAAACACATATGGTTCAGATCTGAAATCATGGCACTCGGGCCCTAAGTGTCAAGCATTAAGAATAACAAGTTGTAGCAAAGATGATAAACACCATACTAGATGATAGGCAACATGCCCCCAACAATCTGACGAACTATTACATGATCTAACTCATCCAATCCCTACCATCCCCTTCGCCTACAGCAAGGGAATTACTCACACATGAAGGGGGAAGTCATGGAGGGATGATGGAGTGGTGATGATGATGACGATGGCGACGATCTCCCCTCTCCGGAGGCCAAATCAGCCTCCAGATTAGCCCTCCCGAAGAAGAACAGAGGGTGGCGGCGGCTCCGCGACGAAAAACAGCGAAAGGACTTACGATCTGGGGTTTCTGCGTCGGGAGGGAAAATACGGGCTAAAGTAGGGCACCAGGGGGTGTGGGCCCCACCCAGGCGCCCCCCCGGCGCGGCCTAGGGGGGGCGCCCACAGGGCGCCTGGGCACCCCCTAGCCCCCCTCTGGCCCCACTTCTGGCATTTGGTTTCCTCGGGTGCGTGGATTTTTCGTGATTTTTCGTGAATTTTTCTGAGATGCTTAAAAATCCGTTTTCCTGCACACAAATAAACCATACAGGCAGCTATGCTGAAAACAGCGTCAGTCTGGGTTAGTTTAGTCCAAATCATGCAAGAATGAGGTCAAAATTATATCAAAAGTGTTTGGAAAAGTAGATACGTTTGAGACGTATCAACTCCCCCAAGCTTAGCATATTGCTTGCCCTCAAGCAATTCAGTTCAATGAACTGGACGCGACAAAGAAAACTTTGACAAACTCTTTTGCTTCATTAGATGTATATAAGCATGTACTACGAAAAGAGTTCAGCAAGTATTAAAACAGTACTTATGAGAACAATGCAAGGAGCAATCCTTCTTTCAAGTGACCAGTCACAAATAATTAAGAGTAAACAATATATTACTGAAAATCAAGACAAGATCACATTGCACATAGCTTGAGCATATTAAGGTGGTATCTCGCTAGCCTCCATGAGTGAAGCAAAACATAAATGCAGAGACTCCTCCAGAGTTTTAAAGGAGACTAGAACTAAGAATTTCAGAATAAATCATATCACAAGTATGCAGAAGACAATGTAATACTTTGGGACAATGCACATTACACTCAGAATGACAATTATGCTCTCCTAGTCAGTGCTTTGAAGAAAGAAGATGAGACTCTCGAACCGTGGCTTTTATTGGCAAAGTTGAAAACCCATGATCGAAAACAAAAACTAAAAATGTACCAGAGCTCTTGGTTTTAAAAACAGAAGTAAATATGTTTTTGAGAGGTGCATATTTCGTCAACGAATGCTAGCAGAAAACTCAATCACTTTTTAAGCTAGACAAGTCTCGAGGAACGGCTCCCGCATGAGGACGATCACATCCTCTTAATCTCCTTTGTTTATCACTGCCAAAGTTTTCTGATTTCTCATGAACAAAGCGTGAAGGAGGGTTTGTTTGTTATATTATCTTTTCGAGCCGGGCGCACTCAATGCCAGTTCCTTTTCATATTAGGGGTTCGCACATTATACATGCAATCCAGGGGTGAAACTTGTCCAACTTAAAGAGATCATGAATTAACTACTACTTCCTCATGAGCTAAAACATAGGCACAAAAAGAGAAATGCTTTTGATTAATTTCGAGATGGTACACGAAAGTCTTTGTTAGGAATGGCAGGTAAATACCATATATAGGAATGTATAGTGGACTCATATGGCATAACAGGTTTAAAGGTTTTGGATGCACAAGCAGTCATTCCGCTTAGTACGGGTGGAGGTTTAGCAAAAGACTGGGAAGCGACCAACTAGAGAGCAATAACCATCATAATCATGCAGAGCGACAAAGCAACATTGAATCGGGCATGAAAGTGATATAAATATTCTAAAACTCAAAGATCATCAAGGCAAAGTAGACTTTTTAGTCTTAAACATGTGTAAGCATGTGCCAAGTCAATCCAAAAATTCTCTAAAGGGAAATACCACCCTAGTATGCCAGACTATGAACAGTGCGATGCATGTAGATCATTTCAATAACACATTATATACTCTAGTTATTGGAGACTAGCCACAAGGAAAGCATGAACCACTGGAAGAGCATTGTAAACATAGCACTATGTCGCTACAAGCTGATCTCTAGATCATAAGTACATGCATATGTACAAAAGTAGAAACAATAAGAGTTCATACCGGTCTTCCTTGTTGCTTCCTTTCAGTCGATCTTCCTCATTACTACTTGTCACTTGCACGATCGAACGTAGGAAATATAATCAAATGCCATCACGGACTCGAGCTGATCTTTGAAAACAAAGCAAACTAAAGAGAGAAAGGAAATCTTTTTGAGTTTTTTCAAAAGTTGAATAAAAAACAAAAGAAAGAGAAAATATTTTTGTTGTTTTTGTAAATAGAGGAATAAAGAAGAACAGGTAAAAACTTCGAAAAGATCAAAGCGAATAAAACGGATAATACAATGAAAAAGTGAGAAGGGCACGTACTCCCCCAAGCTTAGGCTTTTGGCCTAAGTTGGTAGCAGCTACTTCCCCCAGGAGCCTCCTGCTCCAGGGGTATGGTGGTGAGACCAAGGGTCGTAGAAGGATGATGGCGCGTACACTGAACTCCTCGGAGTCTCCCACGAGAAAGGTTCCGAGCGCCAAATAGAGGAAGACCCTTCACCAAACTCGGTGGCGGTCTCATCCTGAAAATGTGGTATCTCACCGTGCCTCTCCTCGTCGGACACAACCCCCTCCATGGGGTTATGGAACTGATGCTGGACCATGAATTCATCGAACTGGACAACATCAAAGGACCATCCGTTCCTGCGAGAAAAATCAAACAAAAGAGGTGCAGGTAGACGGATCTCGCGTTCCGCGGTAGTTCCGAAACGCAAGATATAAACAAGGTTATCAAGTTCAGAACCCATGGTAACAAACTTATGCCTTTTCATAGCAGCAAGATCAAAGCTTAAATAAGTAAAAGGAGTATCATCAGGGTGCGGGGTGCCTCCAAGATGCTCTAAGATAAGTGTGGCATAAATGCCACCATATAAGTCCCCCTTGTTACCGTTCATAGCAAGGCGTCGAGCAATTAAGGTACCAATATTATAATCAGACCTCCCTGAGAGGGCTGCTGCCAGGATAGCAATATCCGGAGCAGAAATGTTGCTCGTGTTGTCACGAGCTAACACCCCTCTAGCAATATAAGATGCAAAATACCTGAGGTGAGGAAACAAGATACTGGAGATCTTCGACCGATGAATATCCCTCGTACCCATGCTGCAGAGAGAGTTGATGACGGTTTTCAGCTCGGAGGGCTGAGTGGCCATCCTTGCCGTCCTCCCAATGTTCGGCACACCTATTACTTCACAAAATTTTCCCAGAGTCATGGTGATAAGATCATTATAAATATTTAACTCAATAGCACCTGAATCAGGATTATATCTAAAACTGTTAATGAAACCCGAGGTGAGTTTCTGATACTGAGTAACACGGCTCGTGACGAGTCGTGTCAAACCTGCATTAGCACAAAGATTATAAAACTCATCCTTGATTCCCGCAGCTTCCATGAATTCATCACATGGAAATGTCATCGCACGTGCTGGACTTCTGTCTTCCAACAACTCCAGGGGCACATGATCTTCATTATAGCTCACCCTAGCAGTCGATGGTGAAGCTGCGGCTCTAGTGACTTGATCGGAGTGTGCGGGCCTCCTCTTCTCAAGCCATCCTTTTGCCCTTCCTAACAAACTCATTTCTGAATTTTTTTACAATTTACAAAAACGGGGATTAAAACAAAGTGAGCTAAGGCAAACTACTCAACCCACTTGCCCAAGGCATAAACTTGCATCAAAACTTGGAAAACAACTTTCTACACATGCATGCAAGCTCATCTCTACAGCACCAAGAACTACTAAATACTCACAAATGAGGCCACCAATCAAAAATCTAATTGGAGGGGTGGAGGAGTCACATACCAGGGAGTATTTGCTCAAAATTTCAGCTCAAATGATGGGCTGTAGAGAGAGATCGAAGAATCGCCCCCAAGAACAGCAAGAACAGCAAGAACAAGACCAGAACTCGGGTTTCTGGAAAAAGAGAGAGAGAGGGGAAGAAGAAGTACCTGGAGGGGGGTCCCGTGGGCCCCAGGCGCCCTGTGGGCGCGGCCAGGGGCTGGGCCGCGCCAGCTGGCCGCCTGGGCCACTGGTGGCCCCCCTGGCTGGCCCCAGGACTTTCCGGGTCTCTCCCGTTGTGGAAATTTCTAATATAATTTTTCTGGAGTTTTTCTGAAAACTTCACTGTTGAATTTTTTTTGAAGTTCAAAAAGCTGCGAAACTCTCTGAAAACTTGAAGCGGTTAGTAGTATTGTGAAGCTTCAAAAACGTAGATACTTGGTACAGTAAGTAGGACAACACTAAAAAAAATGAAAACATAGCAAGCTCAACTTTTTATCCATATAAAACACGTTCACTAGTAAGGTTGATCAAGTCTTACCAACAAACAAGCGATATATAGAGCAAAAAGTCTCACCTCCTACGAAGTAATCACTGAACTTTTACCTTGATGGACATTGTCCCTACCATGATAGTTTTGTATTTGTGAGGCACATGTAGTGGACAGTCCCATTCTCTAATTTTCACGGTCTCGATATTCTCTATAGAGTTGAGGGCATGCCTCCTGTCGGTCTTCTTCGGAAAATATACCATGTGTTCTTTATCATTCACATGAAAGGTAACCTTCCCTTTGTTGCAATCAATAATAGCACCTGCGGTGTTAAGGAAAGGTCTACCAAGAATAATGGACATGCTCCCATCCTCGGGCATGTCAAGCACAACAAAATCAGTAAGAATTAAACAATTAGCAACTTCAACTGGAACATCCTCACAAATACCTATCGGAACAGCGGTTGACTTGTCAGCCATCTGAAGGGAGATATCTGTAGGAATTAGTTTCTCTAAACAAAGCCTCTCGTAAAGAGAGAGAGGCATAACACTCACTGCCGCTCCAAGATCACATAAAGCAGTTTTGACATAATTATTCTTTATGGAGCAAGGGATGGTCGGTATACCTGGATCACCGAGCTTCTCAGGAATCTTTCCACTGAAAGAATAGTTAGCAAGCATAGTAGATATTGCATCATTAGGAACTTTTCTTTTGTTAGTGACAATATCTTTCATATATTTTGAATAAGGAAGCAACTTAATAGCATCAGTCAAAGGAATTTGAAGAAAAAGAGGTTTAATCCATTCACAAAACTTATTGTAATGCTCTTCTTCTTTAGATTTGATGGACTTACCTGGAAAGGGCATGGGTTTCTGTACCCATGGTTCTTTCTCCTTCCCATGTTTTCTTGCGATGAAGTCTTCTTTAGTGTACCTCTTACGTTTGTCAGGTGCTTCTTCTTCTCGAACTTCAGGCGGATCATTCTTCTCATTATCATTACCTTCAGGTTCAGCACCGTCTTCAGTCTCAGCATCGGAGATAGATACACTGTTGGGATCAATAGCTGGCTCTTCATCTGCAATAGGATCATTAGAATTGTCAGTCTCTTTATGTTTCTTCTTCTTATTTGGAGAGACAACAATTTCTTCTTCCTGCATTTGAGAATCTTGCTCGATTCTCTTCGGATGTCCCTCTGGGTAAAGAGGATCTTGAGTACTAGTTCCCCCTCGGGTCTTAATCCCAAAAGCCTGCAATTTATCTTGTTTGGCATTGTTAGCAAGCAAATCTCTTTGCACATTAGAAATTTGCTCGAGCTGAGTTTGAACCATATGAAAATGCTTCACAAGACACTGAACATCATTAACTGTTCTATCTAAAACACCAAGCAACTTTTTGATAGTAAGGGAATTATCATGCAACTGACTTTCTATCCTCTCATTAAATTGATTCTGTTTCATAATAAAATTATCAAACTCATCTAAACATTGATCAGGAGGCTTACCATGAGGGATGTCACTTGCGTTGAAATCTAAAAGAGAGTGTACCTCTACCATAGGAGGGTGAGTGGTAGGCTCACACAGCTTCTCAATAGGGGGTAGATTCTTCACATCTTTAGCTTTAATACCTTTCTCTTTAATAGACTTCTTTGCTTCTCGCATATCCTCGGGGCTTAGAACAAACATGCCCCTCTTCTTTGTTGGTGGAGGTGGTTCAGGGACGGACCAATCTTCATGGTTTTTGGCAATCCTGCCCATTAGATCTTCCGCATCGTCCGGTGTTCTTTTCCTGAAAACACAACCAGCACAACTGTCCAAATAGGACCTAGATTCATCAGTTAGACCAGCATAGAATATATCAATTAATTCATTCTTAGGAACTCCATGTCCTGGTCTGGCCTGAATCAAACCGCAGTACCTCCCCCAAGCCTTAGGGAGGGACTCATCCTGCAACTGTTTAAAATTATAAATTCTTTGTAAAGCAGCATGTTGCATATGAGCAGGAAAGTACTTATCAACAAAAGAGTGAGCTAAGTCCTGAGGACTCTTAATAGAACCGCATGGGAGTGAATCATACCATGCTTTAGCACCTTCCTTCAAGGAGAAAGGAAGAAGCTTGGTCACATAAAAGTAGCGTATCTTCTCATCTGTGGTAAACAGGCTACCTAGCTCACCAAGTTTAGTTAGGTGTGCAATAGTATCATCATTTTCTCTGCCATAAAAGGGGTCAGCTTCAACCAGAGGTATAAGTGAAAGATCAACAGAGAAATCAAAATCAGGATCATCAATGCATATAGGAGATGTAGCAAACTCAGGATTAGGAACGGTTTTGTTCTTCAAAGAGTGTTTTTCAAATATTTTCTTAATAGTTTCAGGGTCAGAGCCGGCAAACTCTGTCAGTTCCCTGCATAAATCTTCATCAAGGATATAGTAATCATCATCAAGGAGCCTCTCCTGGAGTTTACTCAAATCAGGATAATCATAAGTTTCACCAATAGGGTAGCGAGTAACAGGAAGTTCAATTCCATATTTTTCAGCAGCAGCAGTAATTTGTTTCTCAAGAGCATAACCAAGCGAACTAATATCATCATCAAAAGTAGTAGAAGCATCATCAAGAGTATCAGACATAGTAACAGATTCAGTAGGAGCATCATGTGGTGGTGGTGAGGCAAACTTACTCATAACAGAAGGTGAATCAAGAGTAGCACTAGTGCTCAGAGCAGTACCTCTTCTTGTAGTGGATCGTAAGATCGGAACCTTGGGGTCTCCTTTCTTACCCATAGTGAATAAAGTGCAGCAGGTAGGATACCTCAAGTAGACTTGTAAATATTGCTATGCTCCCCAACAACGGCGCCAGAACACGGTACTTGATAACCCTCAACCGTAAGGGATCGAGATAGTCTTCGCGGGTAAGAATAACCCAATTTATTGATTCGACACACGGGGAGCCAAAGAGTATTTATAAGCTTTAACAGTTGAGTTGTCAATTCAACCGCACCTGAAATATACTAACTTGCAACAAAAGATAAGTGGTAACAGTGATATGATAGTGACGATAGTGATAGTAAAAGTAAACAGTAAAAGTAGATAGCAGTAGTAAATAGCAAAAGTAGCGACTAGTAACAAGCAAGGTTTAAAATACTGTAGGCTAGGGAGATGGATGGTTGGGCGTTGCATGGATGAGATAGATTCTAACTTGGGGCACGGCACACGGAAAAGTAATGATCATCTAGGCAAATATCAAACATTAGGCATGTATCCCGTATGTAGTTGTACGTGCTTGCAATAAGAACTTGCACAACATCTTTTGTCCTACCATCCCGCTACGAACGGGGACAAAAGGAACTAATGGATATTAAGGTGCTCCTGTCAAAGAGCACCGGAACAAAGCAATGAACTCAATGGATACATGTAATCCTCAAACTACGGACCATCCCCTTTGGTGTCCCAAGCTGTCACTTTTGGGATCGCCGGTTCCGAACCGTAACAGGTGCATACAACTCATAGATAGGATCAAGAACTCAAATATATTCATGCAAACACATATGGTTCAGATCTGAAATCATGGCACTCGGGCCCTAAGAGTCAAGCATTAAGAATAACAAGTTGTAGCAAAGATGATAAACACCATACTAGATGATAGGCAACATGCCCCCAACAATCTGACGAACTATTACATGATCTAACTCATCCAATCCCTACCATCCCCTTCGCCTACAGCAAGGGAATTACTCACACATGATGGGGGAAGTCATGGAGGGATGATGGAGTGGTGATGATGATGATGATGGCGACGATCTCCCCTCTCCGGAGGCCAAATCAGCCTCCAGATTAGCCCTCCCGAAGAAGAACAGAGGGTGGCGGCGGCTCCGCGACGAAAAACAGCGAAAGGACTTCTGATCTGGGGTTTCTGCGTCGGGAGGAAAAATACGGGCTAAAGTAGGGCACCAGGGGGTGTGGGCCCCACCCAGGCGCCCCCCGGCGCGGCCCAGGGGGGGGGCGCCCACAGGGCGCCTGGGCACCCCCTGGCCCCCCCTCTGGCCCCACTTCTGGCATTTGGTTTCCTCGGGTGCGTGGATTTTTCGTGATTTTTCGTAGATGCTTAAAAATCCGTTTTCCTGCACACAAATAAACCATACAGGCAGCTCTGCTGAAAACAGCGTCAGTCCGGGTTAGTTTAGTCCAAATCATGCAAGAATGAGGTCAAAACAATATCAAAAGTGTTTGGAAAAGTAGATACGTTTGAGACGTATCATCCGCCAAGGAGGACGGCACTGGTGGTACTTTCAGCATCAGTGCCACGCTCGATCCCAAATAGGAAAGCGCGCTCATTGCTTTCCTGCGGGCGAACGTCGATGTGTTTGCCTGGCAACCGTCTGACATCCCCGATGTTCCCAGGAAAGTGATTGTGCACAAGCTTGCCGTTTGTCATCACGCGCGACCCGTCAAGCAGAAAGTTAGAAAACAAGCAGTGGAGCGCCAAGAGTTTATCGCTGGAGAAATCAAGAAGCTAGAAGCGGCAGGCCTTGTCAGAGGTGTACTCCATCCCACGTGGTTGGCGAACCCTGTTGTAGTGCGCAAAGCAAACGGGAAGTTGAGGCTTTGTATTGACTTCACCGATGTGAATAAAGCTTGTCCCAAAGATCCATTTCCCTTGCCGCGCATTGACCAGATTGTTGACTCCACGGCTGGATGTGAGTTGCTTTCGTTTCTTGATGCATATTCAGGATACCACCAGATCTTGATGGCTGAAGAAGATGAGGAGAAGACCGCATTCATTACTCCATGTGGCACTTATTGTTTCATACGCATGCCATTCGGATTGAAGAATGCGGGTTCTACATTTGCAAGGGTTGTCCACACGGCTTTTGAGCCACAGATACACAGAAATGTAGAAGCATACATGGATGATATAGTGGTCAAGAGCAAGGACAGAGCTACTCTGATTCAAGATCTAGATGAAACCTTTGCGAATCTGCGCAAGATCCAACTCAAGCTCAACCCCGAGATGTGCGTGTTTGGAGTCCCCTCCGGCAAGCTTCTCGGGTTCTTCGTGTCTCAAAGGGGGATTGAAGCCAACCCCAACAAGATCAAAGCCATCGAGCAGATCGAAGCTCCGAAGCACGTCAAGGATGTACGAAGGCTTGCCGGCTGTGTGGCTGCTCTCAGCAGATTTATCTCTAAGTCAGCAGAACGCGCCCTGCCGTTTTTCAAAATTTTGAAAAAGGCAGGTCTAGTGAAATGGACTCCGGAAGCGGAGGCAGCACTGCAAGACTTGAAGAGGTGCTTGTCCTCCACTCCAATACTTGTCGCACCTAGTCCACAAGAGAAGTTGCTGCTGTACTTAGCAGCAACCAATCAAGTGGTTAGTGCTGCGTTAGTAGCGGAAAGGGAGGCATATGATGAGCCAACAGCCCCGGCAAGCACATCCAGCGACAAGCAGGGGGCTTCCCTGACAAGCTCTGGTCCCAACAAGGATGGAACTGCGCAGATGCAAGAGGACGTACGGAAGAAGATGGTGCAGCGCCCAGTCTACTTTGTCAGCTCCCTTCTGCAGGGGGCTAGATCAAGGTACTCTGGTGTGCAGAAGCTGCTTTTCGGCCTTCTCATGGCCTCGAGAAAGCTGCACCACTACTTCCAAGCGCACGAGATAACAGTGGTCACTCGCTTTCCGCTGAAGAGGATACTCCAAAATCCAGAAGCAACAAGCAGGATTGTCGAGTGGGCACTGGAGCTGTCGAGCTTTGGCCTCAAGTTTGAAAGTACTTCAACTATCCAGAGCAGAGCATTGGCAGAGTTCATAGCAGAATGGACGCCAACGCCAGACGAAGAGATTCCAGAGACGAGCATCCCCGCCAAGGAAGCAAGCAAAGAATGGATAATGTACTTTGATGGTGCCTTCTCGCTGCAAGGCGCCGGTGCCGGCGTGCTGCTTGTCGCACCCACCGGAGAGCACCTCAAGTACGTCGTCCAAATGCACTTTCCCAAGGAGCAAGCGACAAACAATATTGCAGAGTATGAAGGTTTGCTTGCCGGCCTCAGAATCGCGGCAGAGCTTGGGATCAAGAAGCTGATTGTGCGGGGTGACTCGCAGTTGGTCGTCCGCCAAGTGAACAAGAGCTACCAGAGTCCGTTGATGGAAGCTTACGTCGACGAAGTGAGAAAGCTTGAAGAGCACTTTGAAGGCTTACAGATGGAGCACGTTCCAAGCGCTCAGAACGACATTGCAAACGGCCTGTCAAAGTGTGCTGCACTAAAGCTACCTGTGGAACCATGGATCTTTGTGCTAAAGCTAACTCATCCAACCGTAACACCATCGACCGGACAAAGTAAGAAGAGAAAGTTGGTTTCTGGTGACTACTTGCCGGCAGAGCTTCCTGAAGCCGCCGCCAACAAGGTCCCCAAGATCGATAACAAGGTTGCTGAGGAGCAGTTTGCTCCTGCAAACCCTAGGGTTTGTACAGTTGAAGCAGGCGTTCCCGACAAGTTTCGCTCCGGCAAGCTTGCCGGGGAACGTCAAGCTACGGCTGAGCCGCAGGTTCTTGCCGTGGAAGCTGACGTTCCCGCAGCAGCACATATGCCTTTAGTCCTTGTTGCTGAGCCACAGGCCCCAGCATGGGCGCAGCAGATTGTCCAGTTCCTTCAAACAGGAGAACTTCCCGAGGAGCCAGAAGAAGTAGAAAGAATAACCCGGCAGTCAAGTATGTATCAGTTTGTCGGCAACGAACTGTACAGAAGAAGACTCAACGGCGTGAAATTGAAGTGTATTCCCCGGGAAGATGGACAAAAGCTGTTGGCAGAGATACACGGAGGCATATGTGGCCACCACATTGGCGCCAGAGCACTTGCCGGCAAAGCGTTCCGGCAAGGTTTCTTTTGGCTAGAAGCCCTCCAGGATGCAACTGCGCAAGTAACCAAGTGTGAAGCATGCCAGTTCCATTCCAAGCAGATACATCAACCAGCTCAAGCTCTCCAGACGATCCCTTTATCCTGGCCATTTTCGGTCTGGGGGCTCGATATCCTCGGCCCCATTCCCCGCGCAGCCGGGGGCTTTGAGTACTTGTACATCGCCATCGACAAGTTCACAAAGTGGCCGGAAGTGGAACCAGTGAGAAAGGTGACCGCACAGTCAGCAGTCAAGGTCTTCAGGTCGATTGTTTGCCATTTCGGAATCCCTAACAGGATCATCACCGACAACGACACACAATTCACAAGTCGCACCTTCATGCAGTACGTCCAAGACCTTGGCGCCAAGGTCTGCTTCGCCTCTGTTGCTCACCCGAGGAGCAACGGTCAAGCGGAGAGGGCGAACGCTGAAGTGCTGCGCGGACTCAAGACAAGAACTTTCGACAGGCTGCACAAGTGCAGAAGAAACTGGATCAAGGAGTTGCCGGCAGCTCTTTGGTCAATCAGGACGACACCAAATCGAGCCACTAGGCAGACACCCTTTGCTCTTGTCTATGGAGCAGAAGCGGTTCTCCCCACAGAACTCGTATACGGGTCACCTCGAGTGCTCGCTTACGATGAGCTAGAGCAAGAGCAACTGCGACAAGATGACGCACTGCTCCTTGAGGAAGACCGTCTTCAGGCTGTTGTACGAGCTGCTCGATACCAGCAAGCTTTGCGCCGTTACCATAGCCGCAAGGTTAAAGCCAGAAGTCTCGAGGAAGGTGACCTTGTTCTTCGACGCGTTCAGTCCGCCAAGAATTCCAACAAGTTGACGCCGAAGTGGGAAGGCCCTTATCGGGTGAAACAAGTCACAAGGCCCGGCGCTGTCCGTCTTGAGACCGAAGAAGGCTTACCGGTGAGCAACTCCTGGAACATTGAGCATCTTCGCAAGTTTTAACCATAAGGCGCGGTTGCCGTGATCCGCTCCGGCAACCACCTTTTGTACAAGTCTTGCCGATGTTGCATGTAATCCTTTGTACAAAGCCGGGCGCAGACCCCGTGCATCAGTAAAGCTTATGTGCATCACACAACTTGTCATTTCATGTCTTTTCATTTCCTTGCATGTACTATCTGACACTTTGTGCAGCATCTACTCCCGGTAAGCAATAACGAGCCCGAGAGCTCCATATCTATATTTTCCCTCCTGCCTTCTTTCTCCAGCAGAGGAAGGTTGCCTCGCGCACAAGTTTGCCGGGGGGGAAGGAGATAGTGGCATGGACCAAGTGACCAAGTGCCGTTCAAGAAAGCCTTGCCTTGCCGGGAAGCAAACAACACAAAAGCTAAGTTGCCAAAGTTTGAGCGATCAAATTTTTAAATTTTTAAGTTATCTTCCTTGAACGACCTCGCTTAGTATGGAAAACCTGTGCGCGAAGGAACCAACTCGTGGCTAGCCGCGCCCTTACTTAGTTTCGAGCACGCTCAACGACTTAAGTGTGCTGCGACTAGTGTCGCGCCCTAGCTTCGTTTTCAAGTTCGCTCAACAACCTAAGTGTGCTGCGACTAGCCGCGACAAGGTTTCTTGTCGGCAACGGTATTGCCAGCAGGCTGTTGAAGTTCCGCACTCAGCACTCGCGGCAAGGGTCCCTTCGCCGGCAAGTTCCCTGACATCGTAGGGTAAAAGCATACAAAGCAAGGAAGTCAAGTAAAGGAAATAACATTGCATTAACTACCCAAAATAAAGTTATATTACAAAGCAACTTGCCGTAATTCTAATAGACTATTGTTCATAACATAGTTGGCAGCGACAAGAAAAGGAGAAAGTAAACAAGACTAATCCGCGCGGTCGCCCTCGACCCTCTTGATGCCGCCCACCTTGTTCACAATAGGCGCGACAAGGGCCTTGAGCGCCTCCTGGTCAACGTCCGGCGGCAAGGTCCTGAGGACGTTGGTGAGGTTGAGGCCTGGGTTGCGGTGCACTATCTTCATCAACACCTTCTCGAGGGCCCCCGCGCAGAGCCTGCGCGATTCGTCCGCCAGCTGCTTTGGGATCCTTTCCCGGAGCTGCTGGAGGGCCGACGCCACTCCCCTGAAGAACAAACTCAACTTGGCGCTGTGAGGGAGATTCTCGTCGGTGGAGTACCCGAGGTGCTCCGGCCCCAGCTCCGCCAGCTCCTTGTCGACGTCGGCAGCGGCGAAAACAAGACCCTCTGTCCAGTGCTCCACCGTCAGCCTGAAGTTGTTCTGGGAGATGGCGGCGCTGTCCAACAGCGCCTTCTCGGCCCTGAGCTCCTCCTTCAGGTTCGCCTCCCGCTCTCTGGCACCGTCAAGCGTTGTGTTGAGGGTGGACAGTTTCAACTCCAGATCGGCGATGGAGTCCTTGGCGACGGTGAGCTCTTTGCCCTTGTCGGAGAGGCGGACCTGCAGCTCGGAGTGGCTGTGGGCGTCCTTCTCCCTCTTGAGCTTCAGTGCGGCAACCTCCTCGCCGCTCATCTTGAGGTTGGCCTCCAGTTGCGCCACCCTCGCCTCCAAGTCCCTCTTGGCGGTCTCGGCAGCCACAGCAGCATCCTTCGCCTCCTGCAGAGCTCCGCCAAGAGACTGTTCACGTGCGGCAAGCTCGTCCTCGTGGCTGTCGAGGTCGACCTTCCGCTGCGTCAGTTCGCCCTCTCGCCGGGACAACTCCTCGGCGGCGAGCCGTTGCTGCTCCTCTGCTTCAGCCTTCTCAAGAATGAAGGCCTGATGTGCCTCGGCAAGCTGCTCCCGCTCCTCCGGCAAGGATCGGAGAGCTGCTTGGTTGTTGGCTCGGAGCTCTTCGGTGCGCTTCTCCAAGTCGGCGCCCGCCTTGGCGGCCAGAGCCTCTCGGGACTCCAGTTTGGCCTGCCGTGCGTGGTACAGAGCCAGAAGCTTGCGCAACAGCCGCTCCTCCTCGGGCTCGCTGCTGCTGCTTGGCGCGTCAACAAGCTTCAATCCAGCGGAGGCAAGGACCTCCCCGTCGAAGACCTCTTCCTCCGCAGGCGCCCTCGACGTGGACGCCCATGGGAGCTGGATGAAGACTCCGTTGCCGGCCTCCAGATAGGCGCCTGGCACGACCGTGCCAGCAGAGGGATCGGCAGCCGGCGCAGCGTCTGACGCTCCTGCGGCCTTAGGGCCGTCAGTGCGACTGCCGGATCCCTCCTCAGCCGCCGCGCCGGCAGCCTTGACGGCCTCGTCGGTGGCGGGCTCATCAGCACCAGCCGCCTCTTCGGTAGCGGCAGCACCACCAGTGTTGCCGCGCGCATCCTCCTCGACGGCGACCTCCGTCTCCATCGGCTCTGCGGCGGACGGGTCTGACAAAAGAAAAGAAGAAGAAAGAAGAATAGTCAAGCAAATATCCAAAAAAGAAAATCGCAAGGAGAAAAGTCCAAGGTTTTACCTGCGCGGGCCTCCTCTTCGGTGGGGTTCCTTGCCGGGGAGTTCTCCATCGGCGGTGTGGTGGTAGCTCCCGCCGGCGGAGGGCCGCTGGCGCCGTCCCTTGGCGGTGTACTCGCCCTTGGCGGAGTACTCGCCCTTGGCGGGGTGCTCGCCCTTGGCGGGGTACTCGCCCTTGGCGGAATGTCCTCCCTTGCCGGGGAGCTTCCCCTTGGCGGTGCGGTCGAGACGTGCGGCGCGTCGGGGGCGGTCTCCTGGCGCTCCTGATGCTGCTGCTTCGTTTCTGCACAGGTCAACAAACAAAACATCAACAAGGATAGAACGCCCATGCGCGCCCGACAAGCGGAAAGTAGACGAAGGACTTACGCTGGGGGCTGCTCCGGAGAACGGCTGTCGGGTCCGACGAGCCAGTCGCAGGCGCACCCCCTGCTGCCGCGGCGGGCTCGTCCTCGATGATGATCACTGGGACTTTGGCCCTCTTCGCCGCCCTCTGGGCCAGAGTTCTGGAAGGAAGACAGGATCAGGATCAGGCAAAAGGGATACCATACAAGAATCAACAGAGAGCCAAAGAGAAACAAGAATCGCGAAGACTTACTCTTCTTCCTCCTCAACGCCGGAACTGAGCGCCGAGAAATCAAAGTCCGGCTCGCACGTCCCGGCGCAAGGAGCTGGGGGAGTGGGCTCCCTTGGCCACTTGGCGGGAGCAGGGGCGGTGGTCTGAGAAGACCCCACTCCGGTTGTCGCCGAGGCACGAGGGGCGGAAGGAGCAGTAGAGCCGGTCCGGGAAGATCCCCCTCCGGCTGCCGTTGAAGCATGAGGCACACCCTTGGCGGCCTTGCTCGCCGCGGCGGTGCGTGTTGGGCGGCGCTGCGGCTGCTGGCCCGCCTGCCGCCCCGTCGCGTGTGCGGCCTTGTGATGGCTTCTCGCCCCTCGTTGGTTACCCAAAGTGGAAGGTTTGAGATGCAGTGTAGCGGTAGTTTTCCCTTGGCAAAGATACCAAGGATCGAATCCCCTGAGACTCCAAGGTTCAACAAGAAGGTGTCAACTGCTAGCGGCGCAACTAGCGATTGACCGGACCTGCACACAAATACAAATAACTTTGCTCCCAACGAGTACAGAGAGGTTGTCAATCCCTCCGGCCTTGTCGTTTACAAAGGATCAAACGCAAGAGATAACAGTGATGGGTATGACTGCAACTAGTAAGTAAGAACTGAAAGTAAATAGCGAATGTGATCAGTGATGGTAATATGGACCGGGGTCCCATGATGTTCACTAGTGATGTCTCTCTCCCAAAAGACGATAAAACAGCTAAGCGAGGTAAACAAATTACAGCTGGGCAATTGACAGAATTATGTGCGCAAACCAATGCTAACTATGCTGCAAAGAAAGGTAGAGGCTCAAAAGCATGGGCGGTACGCCAAGGCAAGTAGACCGAAATCCATCTGCATCTACTACTAATCATCCACCTTGAGATATCTATCCAGAACATCTCGCTGGTATTAAGTTGCGAGTCCCACCCATAGTGTAAACTCAAAGCAACAGACAACTGCATTAAAAGAACTTTGCGTAAAGTAAACAATCCTTGCACCCGCAAGTACAAGCACCGTTGTTTCCCTCCTTGTGGCAACAACACATCCCCTAGACTCATGTTTCTGTCACTCAAGCTAGTCATCGAGGGGCATGAATCCACAATCAAGCATAACGTTCCCTCTTGGAGTTACTACCTACTACTTGGCCAGAGCAATAAACAGCAATGGAGAACATGCAAGAATTACTCAAGAACATAAATATAAAAGAGGTGAATCAAATATATTACTCAAACACAATCTGAACATAATCTCATAATCCATCGGATCCCAGCAAACTCATCATAGCAACAGCATAAGGATTACATATGTGCCTCGATCATGTAGGGCAGCTCACGAGGTCTAATCGGTGAAGAACAAAGAGGGGAGCAGAACATCACATAGCTACTGGTCATGGACCCATGGTCCAAGGGAGACTACTCACAACTCATCCGGGAGGCGTCCATGGTGGTGGAGAAGCTCCCGGTGGTGATCCTCCCCTCCGGCAGGGTGCCGGGAATAGTTCTCCTGGTGCTCCCGATCTTGGTAGCGCGGCGGCGGCGGAATAGAGATGAGATCGCGAAAAAGGGTTCCGTCCTCGAGGGTTTCGGGACGCGGTGTAAATATATGCCAAAGGGGGGCGTCAGAGGAGGCCTGGGGTCCCAGGCGCCCTGGCGGCGCGGCCAGGAGGCGGGGCGCGCCCTCTGGCCGCCTGGAGCCCTGGTGGCCCCCCTCCGGCCCTACTTTGGCCGCATGGAAGCTTCCAGAACGCTGATTTTTTATATATTTTTCCCGGAATTTTTCTGGCAGTTTACGTAATGGGAAAACCTGTAATACAAAAACAGCATAAAACAGAAACTGGCACTGGGGTGCACTGAGTTAATCGGTTAGTCCAAATATGATCAAAAGTGTATGGAAGTGCATAAATATCATAGCAATATCACACAAAAGAGGCATGGAGCAAGCAGAAATTATAGATATGTTTTGGATGTATCAACATCCCCAAGCTTAATTCCTGCTCATCCTCGAGTAGGTTAATGATAACAAGCATAATTTCTGTGGTGACATGCTATTAACCATATAAGAACTTTTCACAGTCACATGACAAGTGCTTACTGAGACAATGAGTCTATAGTAATTAAGTTGCCTCATGAGAATATCATAAAGAACTGAAAGTTTTACAATATGATACTGAAACACTCAATAGATTTGTAGTGAGCATGGTGTGCAAACATGACAAAGTGATATCTCGCTTGCCCCCTTTAGTGAAGCAAAACATAAATGTAGGGGCACCTCCAAAGTTTAAGTGACGACTAGATACAATGATTTCACAATAAACGATATCATAATCATGCAGAAGACAATGGTACTTTGGGACAATGCACATTATACTCAGAATGACAATCATGCTCTCAATAGTTGGTGCTTTAAAGAAAGAAGGTGGAGACTCTCGAACTGTGGCTTTTGATGGCAAGGTTGAAAACCCGTGGTCGGAAACAAAAACTAAACATGTACCAGAGCTCTTGGTTTTAAAAACAGAGGTAATAATTATTTTGTAGAATATGCATATTTCGTCAACGAATACTAGCAGATAACTCAATTACTTATCAAGTTGGACAAGTTTTGAGGAACAGCTCCCGCATGAGGACGATCACATCCTCTTAATCTCCTTTTTTTATCACTGCCAAAGTTTTCTGATTTCTCATGAACAAAGCGTGAAGGAGGGTTTGTTTGTTGTATATTTTTTAATGAGCCGGACGCACTCTTTGCCAGTTCCTTCTCGTATTAGGGGTTTGCACATTAGACATGCAATCCCGGGGTGAAGCTTGTCCAACTTAAAAAGAGCATGAATTAACTACTACTTCCTCATGAGCTAAAACAGAGGCACAAAAGAGAAATGCTTTTTTTTGAATAATTTCGAGATGGTACATGAAAGTCTTCGTTAGGAATGGCAAGTAAATACCATGTATAGGAAGGTATGGTGGACTCATATGGCATAACTAGTTTAAAGGATTTTGGATGCACAAGCAGTCAGTCCGCTTAGTACAGGCGAAGGTCAGCAAATGACTGGGAGCGACCAACTAAGAGAGCAATGACGGTCATCATCATGCAGAGCGACAAAGCAACATTGGATCGGGCATGGAAGTTATATCGCTACTCAGAAATTAAAGATCATCAAGGCTTGATAGACTTTCTTTACATTCTTAAATATGCGTGAGCATATGCCAAGTCAATCAAAATAAATTCTTGGAGGAAGATATCACTAAACCATACCACATCATAGGCAAACAAATCATGTTGGTACTTCAACAACACATTAAGAACCCCCCCAGCTATTTGAGACTAACCATAAGAAAACATGAATTACTAAGCACCATTATGCACATAGCATTTTTATCATAGACATATCAACCAGTGCAACAGAAGCCAACTCTCTTAACAAGATAAGCATGATAACTAAAGAGAGTTCCAGCGACCAACTAAACAAAAACTCTTTAAAAAGTAAAGCGTGAAAGCTAAGAGCTAAGCATGACAGTAGCTATTGAAAGACCAAGAACATACACAGCAAAGATAGATATGAAAATTCTATGTTGTGTTCTAGGTTGAAGTGGAGCGTGTTTCTCTCCCACACAAAGAAGGCTGAGTTCCAACTCGTTATGAAAAGCAAGCAAAGCTAAAGAAAACTAAAAAGGAAACTAAAAGCAAGACGCTCCAAGCATAGCACATAACACATGAAGTGATAAAAATATAGTGGAACGAAATACGAACTGATAATTGTTGATGGAGAAGGGGATGCACGGGGGCATCGCCAAGCTTTGACGCTTGCGTCTTCTTGAATATTTCTTGGGGGTGCACGGGGGCATCCCCAAGCTTGAGCGTTTGACACTCCTGAATCTTTTTATCATCTTCCCTCGCACACTTGAAAACTCCCTTCATACATAACTCATCATAATCTGATTAGCGAGGTTAGTACCCATAATAAAATAATTTTTCCTTGCTGGAAATAAGGATATTCTTTAAGGTCTACTGTTTCTCAAGATTACCAAAAGGTTTTTGCAAAGAAAAAGCAAGCTCAAGGTTTGCAAAACGAAGGAAAGGCAAAACATGACAGAATCTGTGAAAAACAGACCAGCAGGTAGTAAATAATATTTTCGGGGCACTTCTGCAACTCAAATCAAAAAACTCAGAACAGACGCCCGAAAGCCAATTGTATAGAGCACGCTGTCAAAACAATTCAGACCAAAAAGATGATCTGGTGATTTTATACAAATTTTTCTGTCCAAGGACAGAATCTGTTTCCTGGACAGCACGTCACAACTTTTGAACTTTCTTGCAATCAGAGGCTATACTTGGCACAAAGCTGAAAAGTAAAGATACAATGATGATGCTACTGTAGTAACAACATCAAGACACAACAAAAGCAAAATAAAATATTATTCATTGTGGGTTGCCTCCCAAAAGCGCTTTCTTTTATGCCTTTAAGCTAGGCATAATGCAAAGAGATCAAGTCTTATCAAGAGTAAAAGAATAGCTAGCCCGTATAACGGACTCAAAAGGTAACTTAATCTTCTTTCTAGGGAAGTGTTCCATCCCTTTCTTGAGAGGAAATTGGAATCTTATATTCCCCTCTTTCATGTCAATGATGGCACCAACGGTGCGAAGAAAAGGACGTCCCAAAATAATTGGACAAGAAGGTTCACATTCAATATCCATAATAGTAAAATCAACGGGAACATAATTGTCATTGACAATGATAAGAACATCGTCGATCCTCCCCAAGGGTTTATTTATGGAAGAATCAACAAGACGAACACCAAAAGAACAAGAATCAAAAGGTTTTAAGCATATCATATATTCTTTTGGGCATAACGGAGGTACTAGCTCCAACATCACATAAAGCATAGCAAGAGAAGTTATTCAACTTAATTTTAATCATAGGATCCCAACCATCTTCTAGCTTTCTAGGTATGGAGGCTTCTACCCTAAGTTTCTCCTCCCTAGCTTTAATGAGAGCACTAGTGATACGCTCTGTGAAGGCGAGATTAAGTGTGCTAGTTCGGGGATCTCTAGACATCTTGTGAAGGAAATCAATAACTTCGGTAAGGGTGCAATTATCAAAATCAAGGTCACTACTATCAAGTAAAGTGGTAGTGGTGTCCTTTAGGCTCACTTGTTTGGAAGTTTCTATGGTCATAGCATCACCATTAATAGGTCCAATGGGACCAGGAGTGCATTGGGTGCCAAGACTTTGGATATCCTCAACAACTTGGATAGTAGCAACAGTGTGGTGGGTAGGAAGGTTCTTAATTCTATCTTCTTCCTCCTTTTCTCTAGCCCATCTCTCTTTAAGTTTAGCCAACATCCTAATGTTTTCATTAATTTGCACTTGAATAGCATTCATAGGAGTGGTCTTCCTCTCCTCAAGAGGGGAAGTTCTAATTTTAAGCAACTCTACCTCATGGGCTAAATTGTCTACCTTCGAAGAGAGATCATCTAGTTTGGCTAGTTTTTCTTCTACACTCTTGTTGAAGGCTTTTTGGGTAGTGATGAAATCTTTAAGCATAATATCTAGTTCAGAAGTGGAGTTCTTGGTGCTAGGATAAGCATGGTTGTTCCCATAGGAATTAGAGGGGAACGGTCTAGGATTGCTACCAAAATTACTCCTATAAGCATTGTTATTGAAATTGTTTCTAGAGATAAAGTTCACATCTACTTGTTCTTGAGCAATCAAAGAATTCAAAGGAACATCACGAGGATCAACAGAAGATTTCTTGGAAAGTAGAGACATGATCAAGTCAACTTTTTCATTTAGGGAGGAAATCTCCTCGACAGAGTTTACCTTCCTACCTGTTGGAGCGCGTTCGGTGTGCCATTGGGAATAATTGGTCATCATCTCATCGAGAAGCTTCATGGCAGCACCAAGTGTAGTTGACATAAAGGTTCCTCCCGCGGCCGAATCTAACAAGTTCCGCGAGGTAAAGTTCAAGCCTGCATAAAAAGTTTGGATAACCATCCAAGTAGTCAAACCATGAGTAGGGCAGTTCTTGACAAGAGATTTCATGCGTTCCCAAGCTTGGGCAACGTGTTCATTATCCAATTGTTTGAAATTCATTATGTTACTCCTTAGTTGGATAAATTTAGCAGGTGGATAGTACTTTCCAATAAAGGCATCCTTGCACTTGTCCCAAGAATCTATGCTATTTCTAGGCAAAGATTGAAACCAAATTTTAGCTCCTCCTCTCAAGGAGAAAGGAAAAAGCTTAAGCTTAACAATATCACTATCTACTTCTCGGTACTTTTGCATATCACAGAGTTCAACAAAATTGTTTAAGTGTAAAGCAGCATCATCTCCAGCACCGGAGAATTGATCTTTCATAACTAGGTTCAGTAAAGCAGGTTTAATTTCATAAGAAGGTGCTGAAGTGGCAGGTGTAGTAATAGGCGTGCAGATAAAGTCATCGTTGTTATGACTAGTGAAGTCACACAACTTGGTGTTCTCGGTGGAACCCATAGCAGCAAGCAAGCAAGATAACTATTTTTGTGATTTTTGATAAAGGGCACTAAAGCAAAAACTGAAAGGTAAACTAACAAGACTAAAAAGCAAAGGTAAAAGATAGCGTGCAACTCCCCTATCTTGAAGAGTGGAGTCCCCGGCAACGGCGCCAGAAAACTTTGCTTGATGGCTTCTCGCCCCTCGTTGGTTACCCCAAGTGGAAGGTTTGAGATGCAGTGTAGCGGTAGTTTTCCCTTGGCAAAGATACCAAGGATCGAATCCCCTGAGACTCCAAGGTTCAACAAGAAGGTGTCAACTGCTAGCGGCGCAACTAGCGATTGACCGGACCTGCACACAAATACAAATAACTTTGCTCTCAACGAGTACAGAGAGGTTGTCAATCCCTCCGGCCTTGTCGTTTACAAAGGATCAAACGCAAGAGATAATAGTGATGGGTATGACTGCAACTAGTAAGTAAGAACTGAAAGTAAATAGCGGATGTGATCAGTGATGGTAATATGGACCGGGGTCCCATGATGTTCACTAGTGATGTCTCTCTCCCAAAAGACGATAAAACAGCTAAGCGAGGTAAACAAATTACAGCTGGGCAATTGACAGAATTATGTGCGCAAACCAATGCTAACTATGCTGCAAAGAAAGGTAGAGGCTCAAAAGCATGGGCGGTACGCCAAGGCAAGTAGACCGAAATCCATCTGCATCTACTACTAATCATCCACCTTGAGATATCTATCCAGAACATCTCGCTGGTATTAAGTTGCGAGTCCCACCCATAGTGTAAACTCAAAGCAACAGACAACTGCATTAAAAGAACTTTGCGTAAAGTAAACAATCCTTGCACCCGCGAGTACAAGCACCGTTGTTTTCCCCCTTGTGGCAACAACACATCCCCTAGACTCATGTTTCTGTCACTCAAGCTAGTCATCGAGGGGCATGAACCCACAATCAAGCATAACGTTCCCTCTTGGAGTTACTACCTACTACTTGGCTCAAAGCAATAAACAGCAACGGAGAACATGCAAGAATTAATCAAGAACATAAATATAAAAGAGGTGAATCAAATATATTACTCAAACACAATCTGAACATAATCTCATAATCCATCGGATCCCAGCAAACTCATCATAGCAACAGCATAAGGATTACATATGTACCTCGATCATGTAGGGCAGCTCACGAGGTCTAATCGGTGAAGAACAAAGAGGGGAGGAGAACATCACATAGCTACTGGTCATGGACCCATGGTCCAAGGGAGACTACTCACAACTCATCCGGGAGGCGTCCATGGTGGTGGAGAAGCTCCCGGTGGTGATCCTCCCCTCCGGCAGGGTGCCGGGAAGAGTTCTCCTGGTGCTCCCGATCTTGGAAGCGCGGCGGCGGCGGAACAGAGATGAGATCGCGAAAAAGGGTTCCGTCCTCGAGGGTTTCGGGACGCGGTGTAAATATATAACAAAGGGGGGCGTCAGCGGAGGCCTGGGGGGCCCAGGCGCCCTGGCGGCGCGTCCAGGAGGGGGGCGCGCCCTCTGGCCGCCTGGAGCCCTGGTGGCCCCCCCCCGGCCCTACTTTGGCCGCATGGAAGCTTCCGGAACGCTGATTTTTTATATATTTTTCTCGGACTTTTTCTGGCAGTTTACATAATGGGAAAACCTGAAATACAAAAACAGCAGAAAACAGAAACTGGCACTGGGGTGCACTGAGTTAATAGGTTAGTCCAAATATGATCAAAAGTGTATGGAAGTGCATAAATATCATAGCAATATCACACAAAAGAGGCATGGAGCAAGCAGAAATTATAGATACGTTTTGGACGTATCACCTTGCGAAGGCGCCTCCTCGTCGGAGGTGGAGGACTTGCTGGTGGCAGTGAGCTACCCGAGGACGAAGATGAGGAGCCTAGGTCCAGCGAGTCGCCCGAGTCCTCGACGGGATCGCTCGACCCGACGCCCTGCTCGGCGGGCCAGCTCGACACGACGCCTTGCTCGGTGGCCTCGCTTGTCCCGGCAAGTTGCCCGGCGAGCTTCCCCGCTTTGCGAAGCTCTTCCTCCTCGGCAAGACTTACCGCCTCCGCGGCCTCCGCTTCCTCCACAGTATACCCGAATTCACCCGCGGCCCTGGCTGCCGCTGCCTCTTCCAGCCTGGTGGCAATATATGCCATCTCCTGGTCGGTGGTGTCGCGGGTGAGGCCCCTCTTCTCGTCGGCTTTGATTGGCAGCTCCACCAGGTTGTCGAAGAACGTCTGCACGGCTTCGTCAGAAGGTTCCCGCCAAGTGGGGTCGATCCCATGGGAATCACACAACGGCATCGCCGCGCGGATGGTGCTGAGCGACGAATTGTTGCACAACGGAACTACGCCCTGCGGCAGCGCAAACCACTCAGGATGGGCGGAGTCGTACTTGAATAGCGCTTGGAGCATTGCGTTGAGCTCCAAGATAGTGAAGTTGTAGTTGAGACCCGGGCGCAGCCTCATGATGTCTGCCGCGTTCTCAAACTCCCAAGCAGCCCTCTTCCTTTCCTGCAAGGGAGCGATGCGGCGGCGGAGGAAGTCTGCCCCGACTGCACCTACAGTGAGCCTGGCTTGCCGGAGGTGAAGAATCCGAGTGGTGGCTATCTTCAGCTTGTCGTCCTTAGGGGCCAGGTCGCTCCAGTCGTTGCCGCGTACTGCTGCGACTTGGCGCCGGGAAGTGAACGGCTGCGGGTCATCCTCCATAATCCAACACCAGTTGGCCCTCCACTCATCCCACTTGCCGCGGAGCTCCCCCGTCAAGTAAGCCTCTTTCTTATGGAGCCTAAAGATCCAAGAAATTCCGCCAGACAGAGGTGACCCTGACTCGACTCGAGGTATGAAGTAATGGCGGAAGAGTGCTACATTGGGGTAAACTCCGACGAAATTTTCGCACAGATGTGCGAAAATAGCCATGGTCAAGATGGCGTTTGGGGTGAAGTCAAGGAGATGAAACCCGTAGGTATTCATGATGTCGCAGAAGAACTCCGAGAAGGGCGGGCAGAGCCCGTAGTAGAAGAACAGAGCAAAAAGGCATAGCCACCCGGGAACATCTCGCAGGCCACGGCGGGGAGTACCTTGGTGCGCGGATGCACCTTTGTCTCCTGCGACCAGAAGAGGTAGAAGGTGTCTTTCAGCTCCTCTGCACCAAGCCTTGGCGGGAAGACCGCCATCTTCTTCCGCAGTGCTACTAGCCGTAGCGCCTTGGCAGACTTCTCGACCTTCGCCTTCTCGCCCTTCGGGGCCATGGCGGGGACGATGGGGGAAGTCGACGGTGCTGGTGATGCTGGCGACGGTGGAGGGGGGCGGAGCGCTGCTCTCTTTCGACCTTCGGGGAGGAGGGGAGTGGCGGGGGTTTCTGGAGGATGAAGAAGCATTGGGCGAATGGAAGGAACTGCCCCTGTTTCCCCTGCTTTTAAGGGGGGAGGGGGGACGTTCCGCATTTCCCCATTAAAGAAACAGGCCACGATCTCTCCCACGACGCCGCGATTGACGCGTGCCGTTAGGGAGGGGCGCGGTGGATACAGAGTGGGATACGGCGCGCCACGGGCCGCGTGTGCCCGTGCACTGTTTTGGGCCTGGCCCAACAGCGCTCGGCACCGTGTATGGCCCAGGCCCGGGGGCTCCTGTCGGTGTACTAAAGTAGGGGTACCTTAGTATCCCGAACTTGTGCACGGGCAGTTGCAGCGTCCCGTGGCAGGGCTTGCCGCGCGACCGCCAAGGCCCACTATGGTTCCTTTGGAGCCATTCAAGAACAAAGTATTCAAGTTAAAGAAGCAAGGCCCCGGCAAGAGGAGCTTGCCGAGAAGGCCACTCAAGGCTCGAGACCACTTCTTTGGCACGAGACCCTGGCAAGAGGAGCTTGCCGGGAAGGCCAAACATGGCATTTCAAGAGACTTGCCGCGACGCGCCGCGCGTCCCGGCAAGGCCTGGTGAGCGACAAGCTCTCAGACACGATAAGATGGCGACCGCGACAAGGAGCTTGTCGCGGCAAACTTCCACTAAGTGCCCGCGCTCCAGCTCATCCGCCCACGCGTCACCCTGGGACCCTTCCAGGCACGCGTGGCGGAAGGCTGTGCAGCCTGGGGGACACGGTGGCAAGATGCGATGACAAGGCCACCGTCCTGGCGGACAGTGGCACCCAGACGGACGCTTTTTGCACTGTTTAGGGCGACGGCAACGGGCATTTAATGCCCTTGTCCCCTCCCGTCAGAGTTAGGTATAGAGCACTATGCAAACACTGTTCCAACCACCACCCTTTTTATGTTTTTACCCTTATCTGCGTTGCCACCTGTCGGTGACCCCTTTGACCTATAAAAGGAGGCCCATGCGCAACGTAGAGGGGGTTCCGATGATCGATCACTCTCACGCTCGGTCCTGTTAGCGATTAGAACCATAGCTCTTCTCGCTCCCGAGCCAAGAACGCAATACAAACCAAGGCAGGAGTAGGGTTTTACGCCTCCGCGCGGCCCGAACCTGGGTAAACTGCTCGCGTGTTTGCCTCGATCTGCTCTTTGTGCATCCTCCGCCCCCTTACCGTACCGAAAAGGGGCTCCGGTCCCATAGGTGTTCGTGGGCGACCAGTTTCCCCGACACTTGGCGTGTCGTATTGCTGCTTTAAGCCGGTTCAAAAGCCGTCTGGGAGAGAAGGAAATTCTTCTGTACCAGATGATGAAGAAAATAGACCACTTTGTCTGGAGTGATGTTGCTAATGAAGCATTTGAGGAGCTCAAAAAACAATTATCTGAGCCGTCTGTCCTTGCGGATCCTGTTGAGAAAGAGCCGCTGCTTTTATATGTGGGTGCAAACAGCAGGGTTGTTAGTGTGGCGATTGCGGTAGAACGCAAGGAAATGGGTAAGGAGTACCCAGTCCTGAGGCCGGCTTATTATGTCAGCGAGGTGTTAATTGAGTCTAAACAACGGTACCCGCATTGGCAAAATTAGTCTATGGGGTATTCATGGCTAGTCGTAAGTTGAAGCACTATTTTCTTGGCCATCCTATTATAGTGGTCAGTTCTGCTCCCTTGGGAGATATTATTCAGAACAGAGAGGCTACAAGCCGGGTGGCTAAGTGGGCCAATGAACTTGGTCCCCATGGCTTGAGGTATGTGCCAAGGACAACCATCAAATCCTAGGCTCTTGTGGATTTCATCAATGAATGGACGGAGTTGCACACACCTGAGGAGAAGCCTGATAATGCATATTGGACTATTCATTTTGATGGATCCAGGCAATTAGAAGGCTCGGGGGCTGGAGTTATTTTAACTTCCCCACGAGGAGACAAATTTTGTTATGTTTTACGGCTAATGTTTCCTTGTACTAACAATGTAGCTGAATATGAGGCTCTATTTCATGGTCTTCAAATGGCCAAAGAGATGAATTTAAGTTGGGTCAGGTGTTTTGGCGATTCAGATTTGGTGGCTCAGCAAGTTTCAGGTACTTGGGACTCTAAAGACCCGCTCATGGTAGCTTATCGCCGGGAGATTGATAATATTGCTGGTCACTTTAAGGGATATCAAGTGGAGCATCTTGACCGAAGGAAGAATGAGGCGGCCGATGCTTTGAGCCGGCTTGGGCATCAACGTAAGCCGGTGCCACCCAATGTGTTTCTTGATGTGTTGAATAATCCTTCTGTCAAATTACCATCAGAAGAGGATATTGCTATCCCTGACCCTGAGGCACTGTTGGTGGCGGCTCTCCATGCTATTCCTGATTGGACACAACCCTATTTGGCATATCTGACCTGGTGTCAGGGATATGGTTAGTAGGTATAAACCGGCTATTGTAAACCGGATTAGTTATATTATACTTGGTTGTAATATTTTAGTAGAGACTACGGCCCGTGAGATTTCAAGGCCCATGTATAGAAGTATGGTTTGTAAACCGCCAAGAGATGTAACTTGAGAGATAAGAAAGAAAAGACAGAGACCGAGGCGGACACGAGTATGAGCCGGCCTCGGGACTCTGTAAACCGGACCAGGCGTTGCCTCTATATAAAGGGACGGCCTGGACGGTTCACGGACAAGAAAGAATCAACCCGTCGAGACACAGGCAAAGCGAATCCGCTCCCTGTAAACCGACGCCCAAGCAATACCAAACCAACTAGACGTAGGCTTTTACCTTCTCCGAAGGGGCCGAACTAGTATAAATCCTTTGTGTCCTTTGTGTGCCATGAATCCTTTCAAGCTAACCCGTGCGATGGTTCCATCATCAAGTCCGTTAAACCGGACATCTGCCGTGTTATTTCCACGACAGTTGGCGCCCACCGTGGGGCCTGCGCACGATGGTTTCGAGTTCTTGAAAGGCGGCTTCGAAGGGCTAAAGGGTTACGCAGTCGGCCGGATGACCAAGAGTCGTCGCGGCCGGATCTACATCGACGACGCGGGTTGGGGACCGGAGGCCGACTCGATCGAATACGGGTACCGGGTCCCCTTCGGCAGCATCCAAGTCTTCATCGGCAAAATTGGTGAACCGGGACCTGAACCGGACACCTTCCCCAACATCGTCGAGCCGGCTCAGCGCGCGAGATCAACCCGGATTCAGCCTGCCATGAAGCATGTGTTCGTTGGAGCAATCCACGGAGGCCGAGCCGAGGACGGATCGGAATCTGATGGTGCAACAGTCGTCTACTCAGATGACGAATCTTCATCCGGGGAAACTGAATCTCTGTATCAGTTGCGGGAGGGCCGGTCTGAGGGCGAGTCTGATGGAAACAGTATTCCGGGCCCCTTTGACCCGCCAAACCGGGTGGCGGTCTTCATGGCCGGTTCACAACCCCCGATGAACGGAACGACAGCGGAAGCAGGTGCAGGGGGAAGCGGTTCAAATCCCTCCCTTACTGAAGTTCTATCCACCTTGATCGAGGAGTTCACAGCTAAAGCAATGGCAGACGTAGCTCCAGCAGACAAGGCGCATCATGATGCAGAGCTTCTTCAGTTGAAGGGTCGGATCGATCAATTAAAGGAGGACTTAAAGGCGGAAAGAGAGATGATAGCTATAAGGCAAGCAGAGCTGGATGATCAAGCCTTTTATCTGAGGATGGAGCAGGCTTCTGTGGAAGGAGTAAGGGGGCGAAAGTATCGGTCCCGCCTACCGCCGGGTTACGAATCCGCGAATTTGTTCAGAACACCTGGGGCTGGGGCCAGTAATAATCCGGCCTTAAACCGGAGGACACCCCCGGTTCGGGATGAGCCGGTTCAACAGCCCGCCGCAGAGCAGGAGCGTCGCATTACAACAGCACCTTATGTTCCTATCCCTCCAGGGCACTATTCAAACCCTTTGGATAATATTGCTGCAGCGGCGGCGCGGTTGGCCGCTTTACCCGCGGAAGAAACATCTCCAGTGGCGATAGAGGCGCGCAGGGCCCAGAAGCTACTTAATACTGCGTTAATACAGCAGCAAGCATACTCTCATAGCAGGGAAAGGTTACATTCAACACCACGTCCCAACCGAAGTTATTCTAGGCATTGGGAGGAGCCGGAGGTATCTAGCAGTGAGCGCAGGAGACATCGACGCAGGCAAGATAATCCGGCAAGGGCGGAGATGCCAGCCCCAGACCTAAACCGGCCTAGATCGGAGGCCAGGGAGGAAATTCGTCAATCGACGCCGGTTCACACAGCTACTGCAGGAACAGGAGCTACGGCGAGCTCTTTCGGGGTACCATGTCTTGTCCCCGCCCTACGGAGTGTTAAGTTGCCCAAGGACTTCAAAGGGCCCCGCAAGGTGCCTAATTACACAGCCGATTTACCGCCAGAAGCCTGGGTGGAAAGTTATGAGATGGCCATGGAGATGTTAGACGTGGATGAATCGGCTTGTGCCAAATATTTCACTATGATGCTTGAGGGCACGGCCCGGACCTGGTTAAAGGCTCTACCCCCGAATTCTATTGGGTCGTGGGGGGAACTGCGCAGTCAGTTCATTAAAAACTTCAAGGATACATGCAAGCAGCCGATGTCGGTGATAGATTTAGCAGCCTGTGTACAGGGAGAGCAAGAGTCTACAGCAGCTTGGGTACGCAGAGTGGCAGAAATTTTACACTCCTCGAATGGCATCAATCCTAGTACGGCTATTGTAACATTGGAGAACAATTGCCGATTTGAATCGTTAAAGTTAAAGCTCGGACGGCTTAAAAGGGACGGCAATGACATGGGGACTTTAATGAGCGCCCTGGTGAAATACGGAGACTCGGATAATACAAAGTATCCAGAAGCAGAAGGAGATAAAGCGGGGAAGGCCAGCAAGTCTGGTAAACCGGCGCCAGTTAATCCAGTTACTTCAAGCTTTTTGGGTAAACGGAAGGCAGAAGGTAGTTCCGATTTTGTGGCTAATACTCAAGTTCAGGGCGGTTTTCAGGTTAATCCGGAGGGTTCCGCTCTCCAAACCGGCGGAGGAGATCCAGGCTGGGAGCAGGATTTGGATCGACCCTGTCCAAAGCATAGCGGAAGGGGGAGGATAGCAAGGCATACTATGAGAGAATGCATACCCTTTATGAAGGCAGTGAACGGCCGTTTTAATCCTCCTAGCCGGCCCCCGCACGGCGGTTCAGGGCCCGGATTTTATGGTTTGGGTCATCAAGGGAATAGTTCCGGATCAGGATATAGGGGCAATAACGGCGGTTATCAACCCCGACCAGGCGGCCAAAATAATCAAGGGAATTACAATGGTTAGGGGAGTCAATCACATCATCAAGGTGGTTACAATAGTCAGGGGAATCAATCCCATCATCAAGGTGGTTACAATGGTCAGAATAATCAGCAGCAGGGCCAAGGGAGTTATAATAATCCAGGAAACCAGCAGCAGCAGCGCCAGCAACAGCATCCACAATCCGGGTATCAGAGTAACCCGAAGGAGTTAAGTAGTGGGCAGTATCATGTCTTCACGACAAGTCTGTGCAAACGAGACCAGAAGGTGTTAAAGCGGGCTGTTAATGCAGTGGAACCGGCGACACCGCAATTTCTCCGATGGTCGGAACAGCCCATTGTATGGAGCAGAGAGGACCACCCATTACGGGTGGATAATCCGGGACATTTAGCCTTGGTGGTAGCACCCCAGGTGGGAGGATACAAGTTTACTAAAGTCCTCATGGACGGGGGTAGCAGTATCAATATACTATATTATGAGACTTTCCGTCGTATGGGTCTGACGGATAAAAAGTTAAGAACGTCAAACACAGTGTTTCACGGGGTGGTCCCAGGTAAGTCAGCTTATCCAGTTGGTAAGATTGACTTAGAAGTTACCTTTGGAGATGAGTATGATTCCAGATCGGAGATGATCACTTTTGAAGTTGTCAAAATTAAAAGTCCATATCATGCTTTGTTTGGAAGGACGGTTTATGCTAAATTTATGGCTAGGCCATGTTATGTCTACTTGCAGCTTAACATGCCGGGTCATAAAGGCACGATCACGGTTCATGGCAGTCGTAAGATAGCGGTGGAATGCGAGGAAGGTGATGCAGCTTATGCAGAAGCGGTATGTGCCACGGAAGAGTTAAAGTTTTATAAAGATAATGTTGATCCGGCAGATATGACTCCACTGAAGAAACCAACTACCGAGCATGATCCGGCATTGAAGTTCAAGTCAGCGGAAGAGACTAAGCAGGTTGATTTTGTGCCTGGAGACTCATCTAAACAGTTCACCACCAGCGCTAACCTTGATCCCAAATAGGAAAGCGCGCTCATCGAGTTCATCCGTGAGAACCGGGATATATTTGCATGGAAGCCTTCTGACATGCCGGGTATACCGAGGGAACTCGCTGAGCACAAGTTGAACATTGATCCGAAGTTTAAACCGGTAAAACAGTATCTACGCCGCTTCAATGAGGAGAGGCGCAAGGCTATAGGAGAGGAAGTGGCCAGGCTTTTGGCAGCAGGGTTCATAGTAGAAGTTTTTCATCCGGAATGGTTGGCTAATCCGGTGCTAGTTTTAAAGAAGAATGGGAAGTGGAGGATGTGTGTGGATTATACAGACCTCAATAAAGCTTGCCCAACTGATCCTTTTGCTCTACCTTGCATTGATCAGATTATCGATGCCACAGCAGGGTGTGAGCGGCTGAGTTTTCTGGATGCATATTCAGGGTATCACCAGATCAAAATGGCAGTGGAAGACCAAGAGAAGACAGCTTTCATAACTCCTTTTGGTGCTTTTTGCTATGTGTCTATGCCCTTTGGGCTCAAATGTGCACAGGCAACTTATCAGCGTTGCGTTCAGAATTGTTTGAAAGGGCGGATAGGAAGGAATGTGCATGCTTACGTGGATGACATTGTGGTCAAATCAAAGGAAGAAAGAACAATGATAGAGGACCTCAAAGAAACCTTTGATAATCTTCGAGCTTACAGAATGATGCTTAATCCGGAGAAATGTGCTTTTGGTGTTCCGGCTGGTAAACTTCTGGGATTCTTGGTCTCGAACAGGGGAATAGAAGCCAACCCAGAGAAGATCAAGGCCATCACATCTTTGACAAAACCGGTTTGCATCAATGATGTTCAGCGCATAGCTGGCCGGATCACGGCGCTAAGCCGGTTCATCAGTCGCTTGGGGGAGAAGGCGATCCCGCTTTATCAAATGTTGAGGAAAACGGACCGGTTCATATGGAGCGAGGAGGCAAATACAGCGTTTGAAAATTTGAAACGACAATTAGCAAAACCATCGGTTTTAGCTGCTCCCATTGATAAGGAGCCTTTGTTGTTATATGTTGCTGCGAATACACGGGCAGTCAGCGTTGCGATTGTGGTTGAGCGCAAGGAAGCAGGGAAGGAACATTCGGTTCAGCGCCCGGTTTATTATGTGAGTGAAGTACTCATTGAGTCTAAACAAAGGTACCCACATTGGCAGAAGTTGGTTTATGGGGTGTTCATGGCAAACCGGAAACTGAAGCATTACTTCCAAGGGCATCCAATAACTGTGGTTAGTTCAGCTCCGTTGGGAGATATAATCCAGAACAGGGAAGCTACGGGCAGGGTAGCCAAGTGGGCTATTGAGCTCAGTCCGCATGAGTTGAAGTATGTACCACGTACTGCTATAAAATCTCAGGCATTGGTCAACTTCATCAATGACTGGACAGAATTGCAGACTCCTGAGGAGAAGCCGGATCTTCCTTATTGGACGATTCACTTTGACGGTTCAAAACAGTTGGAGGGCTCGGGGGCTGGAGTTGTGTTAACTTCCCCCAGAGGTGATAAATTTTGCTATGTCCTCCGCTTATTATTTCCTTGTACTAATAATGCAGCAGAATATGAAGCACTACTTCATGGTTTGCGACTGGCAAAGGAGATGAATTTGAGCCGGGTTAAGTGCCTGGGTGATTCAGATCTAGTGGCACAGCAAGTTTCTGGCAAGTGGGATTCAAGAGACCCCCTCATGGCGGCTTATCGGCGAGAGGTTGAAGCGGTCGCAGGATACTTCAAGGGATATCAGGTGGATCATATAGACCGGCGGAGGAACGAAGCGGCCGACGCTTTAAGCCGGTTAGGTTCGCAACGTAAACCGGTACCACCAAACACCTTTTTGGATGAATTGCACAGTCCTTCGGTTCAAGTACCTTCGGAGAACGACCTAGCTGTTCCGGACCCAGAGGCATAGTTAGTTGCAGCACTCCATATTATTCCGGATTGGACGTTACCCTATTTGGCGTACTTAAGCCGAGGAGAGTTACCGGAGGACGAAGAGGAAGCACGGCAGATAATCCGGCGTTCCAAGTCTATGACAATTGCAAACGGAGAGCTGCACCATCGTAGCACTTCTGGAGTATTTCAACGATGTGTTTCAGCTAAGGAAGGTTGTGAGATTCTAAGAGAGATTCATGAAGGGGATTGTGGTCATCATGCCGGATCAAAGTCTTTAGTGGCTAAAGCATTCCGACATGGCTTTTATTGGTTAACCGCGCATGCAGATGCGGCGGATCTGGTCCGAAAATGTGATGCTTGTCAGAAGTTCTCAAGACGTGCTCTTGTTCCGGCACAGGAACTCCGGATGATACCAATAACTTGGCCTTTTGCAACTTGGGGGCTTGACATGGTTGGTCCTTTCAAGAGATCCCAAGATCAGAAAACTCATCTGCTGGTAGCAGTAGACAAGTTTACAAAGTGGGTTGAAGCGGAGCCTATAAGCAAGTGTGATGCGGCAACAGCGGTCAAATTCATCAAAAAAGTAATATTCCGGTTTGGCTTTCCACACAGCATCATCACAGACAACGGCAACAATTTATCTCAGGGTGAGATGGAAGAATTCTGTCAACGAGAGCATATTCGTTTGGACGTGTCTTCTGTGGCTCACCCCCAATCCAATGGTCAGGCAGAAAGGGCAAATCAGGAGATTTTGCGAGGAATCAAACCCCGGCTTAGGACACCTTTGCAGAGAACCCCAGGTTGTTGGGTTGAGGAATTGCCGTCTGTCCTTTGGAGTATTAACACTAAACCAAACCGGTCTACAGGTTACACGCCTTTCTTCATGGTTTACGGCGCAGAAGCAGTTCTTCCAAGTGACATACGCCATGACTCACCAAGGGTAACGGCCTATGTGGAAGCGATCAACGAAGAATCGAGACAGGACGGTTTAGACCGGTTGGATGAAGAGCATGATATAGCTGCGGCGCGGTCGGCGATTTATCAGCAAGATCTGCGCAGATATCATAGCCGCCGGATTAGAACCAGGACATTCCAGGAGGGTGACTTGGTACTCCGGCTCATCCAAGATCAAACAGATATGCACAAGCTATCCCCGCCATGGGAAGGGCCCTTTGTGGTCAGCAAGAATTTACTCAACGGTTCATATTACTTGGTGGACATTCGAGAACACAAGGATTCACGGACATCGGAAGAGGAGACGAAGAGGCCGTGGAACATCGCCCATTTACGGCCATACTATACTTGAGCTATGTGTTCCAATGTATCCTACGTATATATTATGAATAATGAATAAACCGGCACCCTCGGTAAACCGGGGGCTCAGCCCTTTTTACATATACACAAATCTGTGACAAATAACCATGTCGATTTGTTATCAAACATCATATTTCAATGTTGGCCGGTTTAGAAACTAATTTTTGCAGAATATGTGAAGGAGCAATAGAACTCTCGGGAACAGGAGATTATATCCGGTTCAAGAAGAGAAGACTCCATAAAATGCAAACCTACAGGTTCAAAACAGAACAATGGAGGCCCCCTGGGAGTTGGTATCATCCGCTCCCAGTGATCGAATTAAGTTTCATAAATTCTTTTGACCCTCTGAAAAGTTGGATAGTACCACATTCAGTGATTGGTCTAGATTGACCCACCGGTTCAGGAGGAACCCTGGAGGCCCCCTGGGAGTGTCGGCCAATCCGCGTCCCAGTGATCGGAATAATAGATACGATTCTTGCGGCCCTCTGAACAGTTGATACGCTCACGTTCAGTGATTGGCTAGGCCCCTTGGGACAGTTGGTTTGCCCACGTTCCATTGATTGGCTCGGTTTTTATTTACAAATTCTTTCGGCCCTCTGAACAGTTGATACGCTCACGTTCAGTGATTGGCTAGGCCCCTTGGGACAGTTGGTTTGCCCACGTTCCATTGATCGGATCGGTTTTTATTTGCGGTTCTATCGGCCCTCTGAACAGTTGATACGCTCACGTTCAGTGATTGGCTAGGCCCCTTGGGACAGTTGGTTTGCCCACGTTCCATTGATTGGCTGAACCTTGCTTTGAGCCTGGCAGCTCTTAAAAAGCCTCGACTACATGGTCTTATTTGCAAAATTTGCATCTTTTGGTGTTTGTGTTTTATAACCCTTTAAACCGGAGTGGAACAGCTCCAGAAGTTGACCACCTATCTACAAAGTTACAAGTCTGGGTCATGAATATCTACAAAGTTACAAGTCTGAGCCAACAAATTGGCAGTACATGATCAGTTATAATGACCGATGTTTTTTCAAACCGGCCTGGCTCTGACTATAAGTCACCAGTATGAGATGACACAATGACCGGAGTTTATTAACCCGGCCCAATGGTGATCAAACCCGGTGTTCGTTAAAACCCAGATCGCATGTCAGGCACAAGTTACAACTTTCTGAAACAAGATGAGCCGGAGTTATCGACAAGATGAACCGAAAAGTTTCAAGCGTCTATTAGGATTGAGGAAGACCGATTAAAGTGACTTTGAAGTCCTGACCGGTTTAAAGTATATTGGCCACATACATCTCAGGTATAACAGTTATTTTTTAATATAAAGATATGCTTATTAGATGTTTCAAGAGAACAAGTTAACCCGTCCAGTGGTAAGCCACTAGGACATATTTTTTCGATATTTTTATATGAACAGAAGAAAGCAACCGCATCAGGCAACAGGTCAACGGATGAATACTTCATAAAGACAAAATGTCGGATCACAGCACATTAAGTCTCAATTAAACCTATTACAAGGCATAAAAAGTCCAATAGTTGGAAGCATTGTTTGACGGAATAACAATCATGGTTACAGCAATAGAATTCAAGATTGTGCCTCTCCTTGCTGAGATGGCTGGCCACCGTCTTGATCCGGAATGTCTTCATCTTCGTGAAGCGGTTGGAAGTCCGGCGCACGCCAATCAATCTTTGCCAAGGCACGGAAATATACTTCATCGTTGATAAGTTCAGCAGGATCAATATCAGGAGCAAAGGTGTGAGGACGAACCGGCGGAATTAAGTTTACAATATCGTAAACCGGTCGCTCCACCCGCTCGTTCTGCAAGTTGTATGATGGATGATATCGCGACAAGTCAGATTCCACCGCAAGCTTGCTGGCGAGGGGACGCATCTCCTTTGTCAGGGCATAAAGATCTTTTTCATTGAAGGCTGAACCGTCCTCCTTGGTATCAGGAAATCCGGTTAATACCTCCTCCGGATCAAGGTCCGGGACCCAAGCTTTAGCCCTTGTAAGGGCCAGAAGAGCACCTCCACGAGCGGCCGATTTCTTAACTTCCTTAAGACGAGCCGGTAGAATGGACAAACTATTCAAAGTATCTTGGATAGTTGAAGGAGCCGGTTTACCAAATGAAGTGGCACTGATAATCTTTTGTGTTCCGGAGTACAACTGTTCGACCAAGGTATAGCAGGCTTTGAGTTTTTTCCGTAAGTCGTCCCCAAGATGGGAGACACGGCGTCCTACATACAACAATGAAAGTTAAACCGGTACAAGTCACAGGTTACAAAGATAAAGACAGGAATTCAGATTATACTTACCAAAAATAGCAGAGGTCATCAAGTCAATTTGGCGCTTTAACCCGGTCAATTCTTCAGTAACCGGATTAAGTGCTCCTTCAGCATCCTGAACACGTTTTTCAAGATCTTTTTTCTGGACCTCAAAAGTAGTCCGCTCCTCTTCAAAATATTTTTTCAAGTCTTCAGCAGTCTTTAAGCTCACTTGAAGTTCTTTCTTAGCCTTTGAAGCGGCTGACTCAGTCTCCGTAAGCCGGCTTCGAAGTTCGTTGATCTCCAGAGCATTCCGGTTCAGCTCAGCCTGCAAACAAAGTTCAAAAGCAAGATTTGAAATTACAAGTCTCAAGCACACAACCAAGTTGTCTACTTGACACTTGGGGGCTAATGGCAGTTGAAGCAATACAGCAAAGACAATTTGAAAGTACAAGTCTCAAGCACACAACCAAGTTGTCTACTTGACACTTGGGGGCTAATGGCAGTTGAAGCAATACACCAAAGACAAGTATCAACTACATAACCAAGTTATCTACTTGATACTTGGGGGCTAATGTATGGATCAGCAGTTCAAACTACAAAGTTCCGGATCACCTTCAGTAAAGCTAAACCGGAACTTGGGGGCTGCTAAGAGATAGAGATGCGTCAAAAAAGCAAAGTCAGAAGAAGAAACTTACCTCATATTTTTCTCTCATCAAGTTCACCAAGCTGGCTTCATAATCCCGACTGCTGTGGAGCCGGTTCAAATACCCGGAATAAATGTCTTGAGCGCTCATGCTGGAAAGACTGGATATGTCAGTACTCCATTTCCCTTTTTCTTGAGCTATCTTTTCCGCTTTAGCTGTATGTTTTGCTAAAACAGTGGGCTCAGCTGGAGCAACATAAGCGGTACCAGTAACCACGACATCAGGAGAAGTGGGTGCATTGGGGGGAGTAACGTCAACATAAGCCGGATCAGGAGACACCGGATTAACTTGAGGAGAATTCACCCGGGCCGGGCTTGGTGGATCTTGGACGTTTTCTGTAAGAGGAGTTTCAAGAGCAGGTTCTTCAACAGGAGCTGCAGGAGTACCTTCTGGAGGAACAACTGTGGACGGATCAATAACCGGATCATCAGCAGTAGGGTCGGCAACAGGCTTATTCGCCTTAGGCTTTTTGCTGGGTTTCGGTTTTCTGGAAAAACATGCAAAATAAGTTAGCATTATAAAGAAAAAAGGGTATCATAAACCGGAAAAGGCGAAGAAGGTTACCCCGGGACGGTTTTCAAAGGAGGAAGCTTCGTAGCGGTTGATTCACCGGAAGAAGACAGCGGAGTTTCCTGATAGTCAGGATTAGACGGTTTAAGGGGTTTTCGGATAAGTCCGGCCTTGGGATGAAGAAGAGTCGGAGAGAGTATCACCTCAGCACGACGTTTTCGAACCGGAGTTAAGGAGATTCCAGATGACTCCACCGCCAGGCCACTGTGGCGAGTGGTCCGGCGAAAGGCTTCGTGCTGTTGCTTCTTCAAAGTAAAGTTAGGGTCTAACTAAGCATAAGGATGAGAAAATTGATATTTCCTGACGATCCGGCGACTTTTTTGAGGAAGAGGTTCTGAATCAGAAGAAAGAAGTGTTACCTCAATCTTAGTCGGGTTATCACCTTCAGGCAGTTCCTGTGAAAAGGTATCATTAGATATGATTACAAGTGCATGAAAGCGAGAATTTAAACCGGAATAAACCATACCTCGGAGTCCGGATCATCATCCTCAGTAGGAGAACCGGCATCGACGGCTGCTTTCCTCTTTTTGTTTGCAGGGGTCTTCCGGCGAGCCTGCTTTACGGTTTTTTCCTGAGGCTTTCTCCTCCAGAAGGGGTCATCAGCCTAATTGAAAAAGCAAGAGCAATTGAAAGACGGTTCAAAGAAGACGGTTTACAAATACGTGGCAAAGAAAAACTTACTTCGGGCAGCTTATTCTTCTTGAAATACGGAGCTAAGCCAACCTTAGCACAATCTGCTAAGGAAGCATTGAGAATCTTTTTGGCTGACTCCACTACCTCCGATTCAGAAAGCTTATCCTTGGTAAACCTTTGAGGATCATCCGGTTTACCAGAGTATTTGCACATTAACTGAGAACGCCGGCTTAGGGGAAGGATGCTCCAAGATAGCCAACACCGAAGAAAATCAGTGCCAACCAGACCGTTTGCCATAAAAGCTCTCAGTTTGGAGAGTTGTGATGAGAACCGGGTCCGTTCAGCAGCACTAAGCCGTGGTGGCAAGGGGTGATTCGCCGGAATACGAGTTTCGCGGTAACCCGGCAAAGGATTTTCACCCTCAGGAGAAGTGTCAACATAGTAAAACCAGGACTTGTTCCAATCTTTTGGATGAGTATGTAAAGCGGCGTGGGGAAAGACTACGTCCCTCCTTTTCTGAATACTAACCCCACCAAGTTCTTGGTGAGGTCCGCTGGTAAACTCAGTGCGCCGGTTTAAATGAAAGAAATCTCGGAATAAATCAACTGAAGGTTCCTCTTGAAGATACACCTCAGAAAATACTTGGAAATCACAAATGTTTGAAACGGAATTGGGTCCGATATCCTGTGGGTGTAGCTGGAAAGCGGCAAGAACATCCCGGAAAAACCTTGAACCGGGGGGAGAGAAGCCTCTAGAGATATGATCCAAAAACACGATGACTTCCCCGGATCTAGGAGTAGGGGGGCATTCATTGCCCGGAGCACGCCACTTTAACTCAGACTGAGGCCCTAGTGTACCGATGTCAGACAGCTTGATTAAGTCATCTTCAGTAACAACGGAAGGGACCCAATCGCAGGAGACATACTGCTTAGCCATTGAATAAAGTGCTGGAGAAGGTAAAATACAGAAACGGATTATGAAAGTACAGTAATCCGGAATCTATTTATGAAAGTTACGCAACGGTTTAAACTGAGGACTAATGGTATGGTTAAACCGGCAATTATAAAACAAGTTATATCATTTCCGGTTTATGGCAGTTGAAGGGGAACAGTTCAACCATTGCATCAAATTACAGAGTTTTTGCAAGGGCAGGACATATCAATTTAAACCGGGACATAATTAGCGAATCTACCAAGGAGAAAAACAGGTTTCCGAAAGATTGCTAAGGGGGAAAGATCTGAGTATGCTGAGGAAAAGAAATTAATCTAAGAGTATACAAGGAAAGGCTACAAAGACTTTATATTAAAAAGATGGATTTACATGCCAGACAGGAATGATGAAGAGTTGAAGCATCTACAGCGGGGTAAAAATGGAGAAGATCGAAAAAACAAAATCATTACGGGTCACGGGCTCAAGATCGAACAAGATAAAGCTTTGCTAAAAGTTCTAATGGCGGAACGGATAAATCTACAGCATTATGTATAGATGGCGAGATCTAAGCTAGTATTAAGCGGAAGATCTGTTGACTGGGCCTAAAGGTCACAAACTCTCTATGAGGAATGTATCTACGAAGAAAGAGGCGAAGCTTTCGTTGGAAGCCCTAATGGCGGAAGAACAAGGAGGAGCACTGGCAGATGCAGATCAATAATAAGGAAAAAAGAACGTACTTGAGCAATGGAGGACAGCAGCGGAGTTTTTCTCTGGACGAATCAGGTTGATGCAGCGGCCGGGGAGATCTTGATTCGACGAGATGACGGCGGCGCTCCGAGCTCGGGCGTTAATGGAGTTCTTGAGGCTCAGGCGGCGGACGAAGGAAGAAGACGCGAGAAGAAGGAAGAGTGGAAGGGAACGGTGTTATTTATAAGCGAAGGGACAGATGCGAAGCGACAGGTGCGAAAATCGAGGAGACAGAAAATCGGATAAAGATCATATGACGCCTCGATCTTCGGGATAACCCTTAAAATAAGCTACAGTACAGCTCACGGCGTTAAATGCGGAGATGATGTCATTGTCAGACTTTAATGATTTTGGAGGATGACGTCAGAGCCGGTTTACAAAAAGATGAAGATAAAGAAGAAAATTATACAAGACAAAGAAGACTGATGTGAACAAGTTCAAATCATTCTGGGGCCTAATGTCAGGGATATGGTTAGTAGGTATAAACCGGCTATTGTAAACCGGATTAGTTATATTATACTTGGTTGTAATATTTTAGTAGAGACTACGGCCCGTGAGATTTCAAGGCCCATGTATAGAAGTATGGTTTGTAAACCGCCAAGAGATGTAACTTGAGAGATAAGAAAGAAAAGACAAAGACCGAGGCGGACACGAGTATGAGCCGGCCTCGGGACTCTGTAAACCGGACCAGGCGTTGCCTCTATATAAAGGGACGGCCTGGACGGTTCAGGGACAAGAAAGAATCAACCCGTCGAGACACAGGCAAAGCGAATCCGCTCCCTATAAACCGACGCCCAAGCAATACCAAACCAACTAGACGTAGGCTTTTACCTTCTCCGAAGGGGCCGAACTAGTATAAATCCTTTGTGTCCTTTGTGTGCCATGAATCCTTTCAAGCTAACCCGTGCGATGGTTCCATCATCAAGTCCGTTAAACCGGACATCTGTCGTGTTATTTCCACGACACCTGGGGCGAGTTACCTGAGGATGAAATTTTGGTCCGACAGATAACACGACGATCTAAGTCCATGACAATTATTAATGGCGAGTTTACACCGATGTAGTGTAACAGGTGTGTTCCAGCGTTGTGTCTCTCCTGAAGAATGTTGTGTGCTCTTAAGAGAAATCCATGAAGGTGAGTGTGTTCATCATGCCGGCTCAAAATCGTTAGTGGTTGAGGCTTTTCGTCATGGGTTTTACTGGTTGACGGCTCATGCTGATGCAGAAGATATAGTCAGTAAGTGTGATGGATGTCAGAAATTTTCTCGGTCGGTGTCGTGGAATTAACGCGGCAGATGTCCGGATTAATGGACTTAGGTGTGGAGCCGCGCATCTATGTAGTAGCTTGAGAGGGGTTGAGAGGAATCGAGAGACGCAATGCAAGACAAGGATTTAGACAGCTTCGGGCCCCGGGAAACATCATCCGGTAATAACCCTACGTGATGTTTGAGGCTAGGTCTCATTATGATCCTCGTGGTGTCGTCGGTAAACCGGCTCTTGGTGTCTAACCCTAGAAAACTTGTCTGCTTGTGGCTTGTCTCCACTTCTCAATCTTTGGGGAGCCCTGCCCCTCCTTATATATGTTAAAGGGGCGGGTTACATGACTAGTCCTAGTAGGATTAGGATTACAAGTGGAGTCCTAGTCTTGCTTCCTTTGTATGAGAATATTCCTTATGCTTTCTTCATAAACCAGCCCACCATACATGAACCGGCCTTCTGGGCCTTGGGCCTTGTCATCCATGATCCGCCTGCCGGGTTACCAGTAAATTGCCAAGTGTAAACCGTCTTAAGTAAAACGCCAAGTCCGGCCGGGTTATAACTCCGTCCGGTTCATACCGCGGGGTATATCCCCGACATTAGCCCCCAAGTTTAGCTTGGATTTATCCATGGTAAACTTATGCTGCAAAATAAACACAAGAGCGAATCTGACAGGTTGTGCTCCGGGTTAAGAATTTCTTGTAAACCGGCATCTGACCATCCTTAAGTCCTTGTCCTTTCCTTCTTCTAGAAAATCCAGGTCAACAGACCAGCTTCATAATCAACTTGTTTGTAGAAAAAATATTGCAAACAAAGAATCCATTTGACTCGGCCTTCAATGCTCTGACTTGACAAAAATATTGATCTTCAAATATTCAATTGATATCCAACCGGTTTGGAAATGTAGAACTTGTCGGTTTATGACTACCACCATTGTCGGGTTATAAAAGTTGATAATTCCGGGTCATGACTGTTTTATAGACGCCGGGTTATGATTGTTGCCAACACCGGGTCACACAATTAATCTTCCTGATTTGCCAGAACTGAGAATTTGAAGATATTCCTCGTTTATATGCATATTACCTGTAGCCCCCAAGTCTTAAGAGGAGAACATAGTGATAGCTTAAGACTTGTTTCAATATAAATCTTGCAATCTTGAAGAAATCCGGATTGTTCATCCCAATCACTATGAAACTGAATATTCCATATCACGTAGCCCCCAAGTGCTGGGTCACTATGCAATAATGAGCAGGAACTTTGAAAATATGATCATGTAAATTTGAATAGCAACATGTAGCCCCAAAGTGCCGGGTCATTATGCAATAATGAGCAGGGACTTTGTAGATATAATCATTGAAAATAACATTATATAATGTAATTTCCATCGTGGGGTTTGAACCCACGTCCACAAGGTTAAGAGCTTTGTGCTTTACCAACTGAGCAGTGGACCCTTCAATATAATTGATTAATACTTGTGTACCTTGAATTGTTGACAGGAGCAATTGGTAGCCCCCAAGGGCCGGCTCAATATGATGTGATGAGTCGGGTCTTCAATAAGGTGAGCAAAAAATGACTTTACATTAGCCCCCAAGTGTCATGGTGCATGCTTGCAGCGACATGAGACTTGTATATTTGATGTAATCTCAATTTGAATAATGTAGCCCCCAAGTGCCGGGTTGTAAGCCTGCAGCGACTCGGGACTATTCCTTTGTAGAATAAATTACTTCCATCGATGAAATAATATCCATTGCGCTTAAAGCGACTTTGAAAACCTCAATCGTAATATTGATAATCATAACAAAAACCCAGCCATGTTGGCTATTAAAGATTTGAATAATATAATCCGGTCTGAAAACCGGTTCCAGTGATATTTGATCACAACCAGGCCGTGTTAATAAACACTGGTCATTATTTTGTCTCATACTTGCGACTTATAGCCAAAGCCAGGCCGTTTTAATAAATACCGGTCATTATAACTGATCATGTACTGCCAATATGTATTTAAAAATAAAATACTTCATACCTTTAATTAAGTGTGCTTGACATCCTTAATCCGGTAGGCATAATTGAACGTGTAGATTTTGATGAGGCTCTTGGCCCTCTTGGCGTTTGCCCAATGATTGTTCCGGGTTATGATGAACGCCGGTTTAACTCTTGCTGGTGTTTATGACCCAGACTTTGAACTTATGCTGGTGTTCATGACCCAGACTTTTGAAGATATGTGGTCAACTTTGAAGTTGCCCAGTTCCGGATCAAAAAACCATGAAAAATACATGAAAAATCATAAATACCAAAAACACAGGTTTGCAAATAAGACCATGTAGTCGAGGCTTTTTGCGAGCTGCCAGGCTCCAAATCGAGCTTATGATTCGAATACGATCATATAAACCGACCGCAAGGGGCTAAGCTAGGATTCGAATACGATCCGTAGCCCCCTTGGGATCGTGAAATTTTAGTCTATCAATGGATTCGAATACGATCCAAGGAGCTTATGATTCGAATACGATCATATAAACCGGACCGCAAGGGGCTAAGCTAGGATTCGAATACGATCCGTAGCCCCCTTGGGGTGTGAAATTTTAGCCAATCAATGGATTCGAATACGATCCAAGGAGCTTATGATTCGAATACGATCATATAAACCGGACCGCAAGGGGCTAAGCTAGGATTCGAATACGATCCGTAGCCCCCTTGGGGTGTGAAATTTTAGCCAATCAATGGATTCGAATATGATCCAAGGAGCTTATGATTCGAATACGATCATATAAACCGGACCGCAAGGGGCTAAGCTAGGATTCGAATACGATCCGTAGCCCCCTTGGGGTGTGTGGCTATGTTCTCTTTGGTTCGAATACGACCAATGTTTGAACAGGAAGCCCCTTAGTGAGTTTGACTATGTTCTCTTTGGTTCGAATACGACCTATGTTTGAACAGGAAGCCCCTTGGTGAATGTAGAAGCAGGGTACCTATATAGGAGTTGCACTGTGCGGCAAACCTTCTTTGGTTCCTTAATAAATAGTTGTCCTGCATATCAAAATATACGGATCAAAGTAATTTGTTTTCTTGATGAAAATGATATATACCAAGAAAATAGATTTAGATGGATATCACCTGATGTATTTGGACCTCATGATCCTCATCGGGGTCTGTTAGTCAACCCGGTATGTTGAATAGACCGGACCACAGGGCGGACAGCAAAACGACCGCAGTATCAGAGGCGGCTCAAACAGATGAACTGGCCGTGGGGTTGTAAACCGGCACAGATGAGCAAGTTGTCCCCCGCGTTGTAAACCGGTGCGGTTGCGAAAGACGGCCACGTCGTTGTTAAACCGGCGTGGTCTCAAGAGACGGCCACAGCGCTGTAAACCGGCAAGGTCGCGAGAGACGGCCACGGCGTTGTCAGCCGGTGTGGGAGTCCGTTGAGTAACGACGTCCACTTGTGCCCAATGATGTCGGCGGGCCTCCATCTCCGCTGTATAATATCACTTGGTAATGAATGATTCTCCTGAATATAAAACACAGCAGGGGAAAGTAGTCTTGCTCGGACGAATTAATATGTACTTTTAAAATAAATACGGTAGATATCACCTGATGTGTTCGGATGATAGATGAATTCTGTATATCGTCCGTAAATCACCCTTGGACATTTTCGCTGAACTCCGTTTGATCCTTATATGTATATAAAGGATTTTTGTATTGATCCCCTCGAGAACCCTGCCAGATGCTGGCACGACTTGTAGAAACCATTCCTTGTGCAGATCATCTCAGAAGCTACTCATTCTACAAAGTCTCAACCAAAGCTGACATTTCGGACTCCATGAAATCAATTGGATTGTTATTGATGCCAGTGACTTGGCGTAAACCGTGGCAATTTTACAGAACACACGGCCACCGGAGACAGAAAAATGTCGGCTCAGCTCGAGGCACTGTGCCGGTTCATCGCGGAAATGGTGGAGGCAGCCAGATCATTGAAATGAAGCGAGGCAAGTAAATCAGCCTTTGCGTGCCTATTCAAGGCGAGGGCAGGGCGAGCGACCAGCAGGAGCGGCAACAGGAATTGGCCAAAAAAGAGCGGGTCACAGCAGCGGCAACTCGGCGACTTAGCACGGAGAGGCCCCAAGGCAGGGCGGTTGCTTACGCAGTTTGGACGCAGGCCGGGCCCCCGACAGTTCATCGCGAAAGCAGAGGCGAGCCATGGAAATAGGCGGAGTTGCGGTTGATACGGACGGCTCGACGCTGCTTAGCTTGAAGGCAGGCCCCTGGTTGCAGTCGCAGGCGATGCAGAGCGCGCGTGGCCCGGCGAGTCCGAGGCGGAGACAGCTGGTTTGACGACGGAGGTTGGCGAATCACGGCGCAGTTCTCGGTGGTTTGGAAGCGGAGATCGGTAACTCACGACATGTAGACAAGTGGTGGTGCTCGGGCATGGTGAAGAGATGTTGAAGCCCATGGCTGGCAGGCTCTTCTGTAGGAGCACAGAGGCGGCGAGGTGAAGTCGCACGGCGGCGGCGGCTCAGGCCCAGTCCCACGGAAATCGGCGAAGTGAAGCCGCGACGGCTCTGAGGCAAATCGGCGGTGACTTAAGGCGGATGCGGCCGGAGGAGGAGAGGCGAGGAGGCGTCTCGATCTGTGGTGGCCGACCCATCTACCCTTCAGCAGAGGCAGGGGCGCCCAGGGACGACCCGACGGCGATGCCGGTGAGGTTAGAGGAGACAGAGTCAATCCGTATCCACCCCCGAGATCCTGTCCGGGTCGTGGTCGCTTTGATCACTTTCCCCCTTTTTACCTTCCATGATTTTGCTCAGACAACATAACCGAAGACATACTAGTACTTGACATCCTTGGACATAACAAAACAATCGGGACTTGGCCTTGTGCGTTTTGATGATTTGCTCCCATCGGACTCGGCGAATCAATGTTTGACTGAGACGGCGACTCTAACCATGCTGGTTACAGACGAGTTGTAGACAAAGATTTGACGCGCCCGTGAAATCCGGCAAAAAAGTCGACAGCGCACAGACGCAACTCTAAATTTTCTTGAATCTCCTAGATCTTAAATCCGGACTGACAAGTTTGAAGCGGATACAAATCCTTCTGATCCAACTTTCTTCATCTGAAAAAATTGCAAACTCCTCGATCCCTGGTGAGATCCCTCCAAGAACTCATCACCATCGTGTGCAGGCCCCACGGTGGGCGCCAACTGTCGTGGAATTAGATGGGCACTAATCTCGGTCTAATCTGTCTAGTAGAATTATAATTCTAATTAGACGAGAAGCATCGCTAGGTTTTCTCTCTCTAGTTTTCTCGCAGTTCTTCTCCTGGACGTCAAAGCTCTACCGAACTACTACTTCAAAACACATGGATAGGTCTACTTCGACTCTCGTCTCGGAGAGCATTCTCGCGTCTCAGAGGTGTAACCTAGCCGCGGCAATCGACGGGATCATCATGTTGCACCGACTCATCACTGCGTCTGCTACTCTGCACCGTCAGTGAGTTTGATCGTTACCATTATCTTCATAGTGTTCCTGGTGTGATCGCATAGCATTTTTTGTTACGTACCCTTCAAATACTACAGCAATTGTGATTTTATGGAGGCAAGAAGGAAGAGGGGAAGCTCCCATGTATGGAGAGCTATATTGCATGGACATTCAACATTGGATGTGGGATTAATTAACAGAGTAGGTGATGGTTTGACCATTAACCCATGGGATGATCCATGGATTCCATATAAGCCTAATAGGAGACCGCTGATCAGGAAAGTGGGAGCAACAATCAGCAGGGTGCAATAACTCATCGATGAAGGATCTGGAGAGTGGGATGTGGAGCAGGTGGCGGTAAACTTCGAACACCCGGATATACAAGCCATATGCATTATTCCTCTTAATATGGATGTTGAAGATACATTGGCATGTCACCTTGAGAGGAATGGGAAGTATTTTGTTTGTTCATCTTACAGAGTACGCATTGCTAAAGAGAGACAAACTGAGTCACTGAATGGCTTGGAGGTGAGACTAATCTTTCTGGAAGAATTTATGGAGAATGGTTGTACCTCCTAAGGTGCATAACCTATGGTGAAGGGTGATCAATAGCTATTTTCCATGGAAGTCTATGCTTACTGATCGCCATATGGAGAGGATCAACTTCTGTGATGATTGTGGCATAGAGAAATCCATATTTCATGCTCTGTTCTAGTGTACATGAGCACTAAAAGTTTGGTAGGAGGTAAAGGAGAGGACAGGGTGGGTAAAAATCCCACAACCACATCCAAAATTGTGGGCAACAGTTATGATCCATGGAGAGAGGGTGCGGGAAGGTGATGTGTGTGTCATCATGTGCGAATATTGGGTGGTCTGTATGGAGCACAATTCTCGACGCCATGGTGAGTTGAGGACCAGGGCAGACAATGACGACCTCGGTGAAGTGGGCCGTTGACACATCGACGGATTTATTCACAATGGGTAAGTAGAAAGGAACTCATGTACATAGATCCAAGCATAGGTGGATTCAGGTAGGGCAAAGATAAATGTCGACAGTGGCGGAGACAGGCCCCAGGCAGCCCGGGCGGCTGCCTGGGGCGTGAAGCTGACTCCCTTTGTATACTGTAGAGAATAGTGTAGCTATACATCTACAGTACTCGAATGCTGCCTGGGGCGGCCGGGGGCGTGGCCGAATCCTGGCGCCGCCACTGAATGTCGATGCGGTGTTCTGCGAGGAAGCAAGATCGGGGCTAACCAAATTTGTTTGTAGGAATAGCAATGTCATTTTGCTACGTGCTTAGGCCCTTTGGACAAAAAGAGTGGTAAAACCCTATGGTTTTGGAAGCTTTGGTTGTTAGAGATGGTTTTCGTTTTGCAGTGAAAATGGCCATATCTCATGTTCACATCGAAATTGATGCCCAACAAGTTGTCAAGATAGGGGAGGAGACGGCTTCGAAATATTAGAAATTGGTGGTATCTTGCATGAAATTAGGGAAATGAGCGGGAAATTCTTCAGTTTTATGTTGAGATTTGATTATTTTTTTTGCGGGGATATGTTGAGCTTTGTTGAGAGTGATGCCAATGTAGCAGGACATCTTTGTGCAAAGCAGGCAAGCGACTCTAGACATCATTGTCTTTTGCTTAATTTTAGCCCTTCTTGTCTTGTTGAGACTCTTCAGCGGGATTGTAATTCACTTCAACAATCAATAAAGCTCACTGATTCACAAAAAATGTAGGTAAAAAGATGTTGCTCTGGCATTATTGCTCCTAATTTTTTAGCACTTGCAGTTATCTAAAGCGCCACCTCCTTGATGTTGTGAAGAGTTGTTTGTGAGGGGCGCTCTTGCGACGAAGACCCGACCGTTTCTCCGGCCAAAAGACTAGCTATACATTTTTTCGAACACGGTATAGATGTGGACGCTTATACATACACACATACACTCATTACTATCAACGCACACACGCACACCCTACCGCTGAGTCAAGATTATCCATCTAAAAAAAGAGTCAAGACTATCCTCCAACGAAAAGAAGGTCAAGATTATCCTTATAAAACCGATTCCATCTTTAAACAAGGGATTAGCCACAACACATTGCCCCACCATGCATCCTAATGGCGACGCCGCACGTCCGTCCGTTGGTTCGGTCGTCAGCCAATCTCCTCCCAACCCGGCAAAACAACAGCACAAGTCAAATCAAGGTCTCCACGCATCCGGATCAAGCAGCAATTATATGATCCCGATCCATCGTCTAATCATCCGTACGTCGCCACGTGCCCACCCTCCAAAATTAAGGCGCGAGAACGACGGCGAAGGGAGGGGAAGTGCCCGGAAAAGAAAGAAGAGACGGAGGTTTTGGGGCGGGCGCTTTTCTTCCATTGGACGGACGCCCGGCCGGTCTCGCGAAGACTGGAGACCCGTTGCGGTTCCGGGGTGTTTTGGTCCATCGTCGTACGGATTTCACGGACTGCGTTGCCGCTTTTGCCCTCCGCGGTTGGTTTGGCTGTCGGCTACTGCTCTGCTGCCGCCAGGCACATTGGCACTCTGGACACTGCTGGAGTGGTACTACGGCTACTCTGGTAGAGTACCTGCGGTTCTGTGCAATTAAAGATAATATTTTGTTGGTGAACGAGTTAAACTTTTGCGTACTCGGAGTAAGAGGCTAAGAGCATCTCCGGCCGTTCGGCCCTTCAGGGACACCCAAATAGCGTCGTGTGGGGGTGACCCGATGAAAATCGCGCCTTGGGGCGCGTTTCCCTCAACCGCCGATCCTCCACGGCGCTTTTTCATTTTTCAACCTCCAACGCCGCGCATTTCCTCTCCCCGGGCCCGCTGGTCGGCGTCCCATTGCCCCTAGCGCACCCCTCGCTCGCCTCCTTCCTTGCCGACGCCGCCCGTCAGTTGAACATTCATAATGAAAATGATACATACATAATGAAAATGATACATAGATAGTTCATCATAGCAAAGCCTGTTAAAAGAAAAGATCAACTACTCATCGTTTTCCGGCTCCGACTCGGTAATGTCCTTCTCCGACGTCTGCAAGTAGTCATCAGCATACCGCTCGTCCTGGGAGTCCCAAGACGACGCTTCTCCTACCTTCATGTTCAGTTGAGCGGCCTGCTTCCGCGAACGCTTGTCCTCCCGATAGGCGGCTCGCTCCTTCCTCCTCGCCTCCCTCTCCGTCCTCCGTTGCTTGTAAAACTTGCGCTCGTTGACGGTGTCCTGCGGGAAGCGTTCGCGCCACTCCGCCATTGCTTCCACGCCCATCTCCGCGATGGTGAGGCGACGCTGCCGCCTCCTGTTGTCACGACGATCCTCGTCGGTTAAAAGCCGCGGGAGATGCGCGAGATCCTGCGCGCGCTGGCTCGTCGACACGTCGGGGAAATTCATATCCCAACGAGGGCGCCGGAGGCGCCACGCCGCCACGTCGTACACGCAGGCCGCCTCCTCTGCGGTGTCGAAGGTGCTGAAATTTCGGAGGAGAAGACGCCGAAGCGGTGCTCGCGGACTCCGCGAAAATCAGCAGCGCCCAGGCGGCGCATCGACATGGTGGCGCAGAAGCGAGAAAGAGAGGAGGCAAGAGCGCCGGCGGCGGAGAGGAGAGAAGAGGGGAAGTGTGCGTCCACTGGCAGGGGGTAGGCTTTTTATAGCCGCATGCGGGCGGCGTCCGCGTGGCCGCCGTGCGTACGCGTGTTCACTGCGACGCCCGTGAGGCATCAATGGATGCTGACCGGCGCGGCAGCGCGCTGCAGCTTTGGCATTGATTCCTCCCACGGGAACCGAGGCGATGAGGACGACGAAGCGACGAGAAGCGCCGTGTCGCTAACTCAGCGGGCCCGCGGCTCTTTCGCGCCAAAATCGCTCGTCCGGCGCCCCCGAGCGCCCCCCGGCGCACCGGGTTCGGTTTGGGTCCGCCGGCGCCAAATTCCGCCCGAGCCGGCGAAAAATGGGCTTCTGGGGCCGCGGCTGGGCCGATTTTTGGGCACCGACGCGAAAAAAATCGCCTAGGGAGGTCGTGTTGGGGGCGTGGCTGGAGATGCTCTAAGGCCAACTTCAACGTGCGACCTCATCCTGTCCGCCCGCGTCCATTTGAGGGTAAACGGACAAATCGGGCCTCCCAACGCGCGGCCGCAAGTAGACCGTCGTCTGTGTTCTGTCCGCTTCGACCCATTCTCGACCCAAGTTTGGGCCGGGTTTGAGGCAGAACGAACAGCGCGCGGACGGGCGGGACGCGCCTCCTCGTCCTTCCCTGATCCGCCGGTCCGTGGCACAGCCGGCCACTTTCCCTTCTTTTCCTCCAAAACCTCCCCCGCCCCGCCCTCCACTCTCTCGTGCCCCCGGACTTCCCCCTCTCTCTGTCCACCATGGCTAACAGTGCGAATCCCGGCGACCCACCGCCTATCGCGAAGAAGCCCGTGACGAAGAAGAAGAAGCCCGTGACGAAGAAGCCGTTGTTGGAGCTCTCGTCGGCGTCCACCGCCAAGCTCGACAGGGAATCGGCCAAGAGGAGGGACCGGCGAGCCGTTGAAAAGGAGAAGAAGGCCGCCGCGCAGTACACATCTGAGTGTGCCCTGCGACGCGCGATGCAGCACCAGGCCGAGATCGATGACAAGGAGTCCATCATCTCCAAGGCGCACGCCCTCCTCATGATGGGTGGTATGGCCCACCCCACGCCAACAATTCTCTCGATCGTAGCCATGGACGCGGCCAGCACAGGCTCATCGGCTCATCGACCCCCGCAGCACTGTTCGCCAAGATCGTCCGTGTCACACGACACGCCAGATTTTCGTGCTCCGCCGCCGCACGGCCATGGCGAGTCGCGATTGTCTATGTCGCCGGACTGCGTGGTGGTCGAACTAACTACGCCCGCGGGTGTCATCGACCTCAACATCACGTCGGGGTACAGTGGCACTGGCCATTGTAAAGACGGCTCGCAAAGGAAGCAACCCTGGTTGTTCGAGCTGGCTACCATTGCCGGCGCCCGCAAGCTGTTCGGCGATATGCCACCGCCGATGCAGACGCCCACGGTCGACGACCTGTACTACTCCTCGTTCATGCAGAACATCATCTTCGAGGGTTGTGGTGAGGCATTCCACGTCGACGGACATGAGAAACCTTTATCCCGACGCGACCCAAAGCCAGGATGGCCGTGCTACCTATCATGACTCTCAGTTCGGCGACCATGATGATGCCGATGAGGATGACCACGACAACTCGTGGCATGAAGATGATGGCTTGTATTGTGAAGATGAGGAGGATGAGCTCAACATTTCTCAAGAGCCACTGTGTTTCATCGACGAGCTCACCCAAAAGGCTGAAGCACAAAAGAGGAGGAAGAGCATTCGTACGGGATCATATAGCCAAGCCGAGGACACTTTGATTTGCGAGAGTTGGAAGGAAATTGTCCAAGATCCAATCAAAGGTGCCAAGCAAAAAGGAGTGGTCTTTTAGACAAGAGTTCATAAGAACTTTCATGAGCGAAGAAAGTTTGCCCCCTACCAATTTGCAAGCACTCGCGACATCAATTCAATTCAAAAAAGATGGGGATTCATCCAACAAGAATGCAACAAATATTGTGCCACGCTTGAGAGCGTCAAATCCTGTCCCGTGAGCGGCCTAGGCCTTCGTGACTTGGTATAAACCCCTCTCTTTTCATCATGCGTCCATTCATGTTGGCATGCCATTTATGTTTCATTCATTTTTATGTCCTTTCATGTTGGCCGCATGTTTGAATTGTGTAGGCATTCCAATCTTTGGAAGCCTTCAAGGCTCGACACGAAGACAAGCCATTCACTCTCACGCATTGTTTGGTGCTCATCAAAGATTTCCCGAAGTTTAAGGACCAATACAATGCTCGTAGGAAGAAGAGAGGTGAGAAGGAGACACCGACCGAGGCTGGTGCGGGAGACGTGCTGAAGAGGCCGAGGGGGAAGACAAGCTCAAAGTCTGACGAGAAGCGTGATGCGTCCTCTATAGCCTTGCAAGGAACTTTGGAGGATATGATGAGCCAAAAGGAAATGTGAGAGGAGAGGAAGAGCAAAGGGAGGGAGGACCAAATGAAGATATACCTAGATCTTCAAACGAAGGACCTTGACATGGAGGAGGCCGTGAAGAAGAGGAAGCTTGACATTGAGGAGGCCGCTCAACTCAAGAAGCTAGAGATCAAGGCCACCAACACCGACACCAAATCCAAGGAGGTGGCGCTAGAGATTATGATCGTCAACAAGAACAACATGTCACTTGAGAGGAAGGCCTGGTTCACGAACCGGCAGAAGGAGATGTTCGCCCGCGATGGCATTTTCTAGGTGAGACGATGACCGCGATGGCGGTACTTTTTGAAGGCTGGCTAGTGTGCCGGCCACTGGCTTTGTTACCGGCGAGAAAACTTGTCTCTTTTGAAGGCTGGCTAGTGTGCCGGCCGCTGGCTATGTTGCCGCCGTGAAACATGACTTTTTGAAGGCTGGCTCCTGTGCAGGTCGCTGGCTTTGTTTCCGGCGAGAAAACTTGTCTCTTTTCAAGGCTAGCTAGTGTGTCGGCCGCTGGCTTTGTTGCCGGCGTCAGACTGTAGGCCGCCGGTTGTGTTGCCGGCCGGCGTGAACTAGTGCAAACCGCGGTCGTGGCTTAAAATCCTTTGTTTCTCACTTCTGCATGTACGCAGACAAGATGCGGCCGCATCCACGAATCCGGGCGGACTCGGTCCCATTGCCACACCCAAACGGACGAAATCCGGACAAAGCGGACGTCTATTTGGGGTCGCGTGTTGGAGTTGGCCTAATTACCTCTATAGTGGAAGTAAGAACATCTATAGCCACGCAACTCAAACCCTCCTTAAATGTTCAGGTGGGCCACCCGGTCATGATATTTTCGACCCAGTCGACTGCCTGAAACGTCCGGGCTAAGTGGCAACCCTTATATCCGGTGCAAATATGGGGTGTCGGGGCACGCCCGCTATGTCGAACTGACGTCAGGGTCCCACGCGGAATCTCCTGACAACCTAGCGGTTCGAAGCTCGTCTTCTCTGTCGGACCGATGTCGCCACACGGCGTCACTCCAGCGGGCCTCATAGTGCCAAGTCCGGCTATTTAAGCCGAACGCCCGCACCAGAGTCCTGCCCCTCCACATTTTCCTTTGCATGTCCGCCGTCGCCACTACTTTCCTCTCCCCATCCACCACCACTAGTAGCCATGCCCCCACGCCATCGGATAAGGGGCCACACATTTCTAACGCCGGAGCACCGGCTACAACTCCTTGAGCAGATCTGGGCAAGGCGCGAAGCCTGGATCGCCGTGGGGCTACTCCGGATGCAGTGGATCCAAATGAGGAGTTGGAGTTGGAGGAGGAGGACAATGACGTCGAGCCGGAGGAGGTTGTGAGGGAGGAGGAGGGCAAGCCGGAGGAGGATGTTGGGGACGCCGAGGGCGTGGATCTGCAGGCGAAGCAACATGACATCCTCGATTCCATCCGCTTGGAGTCGGATGCGAAGGTGAAACGCCATCACCGGCAAGAGATGGAGGTGTAGCACGTCGCGGAGGAGGAGGAGATGTTCGCCTACATGGATGAGGTCAAGCGGGAGGAGGAGGAGCCGGAGGCCTCCTACGCGGCCATCCACCAAAGATTAGGTGGGGTAGTACGTAGTATGTAGTACGTAGTGGACATCGACACCGGAGGCCTCCTGCGCCCGGCACCAACGTCGTGGACATCTCCGACGCCAAAGATTAGGTAGGGTAGTACGTAGTATGTAGTACATAGGATTTTATTTTGCATGCTTTGTATGAATCAAGGGGTTCAAATGTGAGAAACTTGGATGGAGAGTAGCTAATTTGAGGCGTGACCGGTCACTATCCGCAGGCACGCCCGGTCACGTCTACGGGCGTTTGAGGGATCGGATTTGTCAAATCTGGTTGTTGATGCTCTAACATATGTGTGGTCTCACTGTCATGCAACACTTCATTTATTAGGTTGTAGACTCGTCTTGTTTTGATATATGTGATGTTACTCATAGTGTGAGTAACATAGTATGTTACCACATGCCTCTCTTTACTTATTAATTACTTCTCACAACATCTATTTGGTCTAGATATGTATGATGTTACCATATATGTTACTCCCACTATGGGTAGTCTTACACTCTCACTAAAACCCTATCCTTTCACCTTTGCTTTTGCTTGCTCGCGGTATCTCCGTAATTCAGACCTATTATATGTCTCGAACATGGAAGCAAGAGTCGGCCATTTAATGTTGTACACATCCGAGTACATTTGAAATGTAAATGTCGATCAATAGAAGATTAATAAATAAATAAAAGTGCATACATATGCAAGCTTCACAACTAATGTTCATAATTTTTTTATATGTGTCTGGTGACAAAAGTTATAGTCCAGCAGATCGTGCAAAAAACAGTCATCTTTGCCCTCCTAGGCCGCTTGTTCGTGCCTCCTCCCTCGTTGCTCTGTCGACAACTCCTCCACAACATCCGCCTGCTTCATCTCTGGCGCCAAGCACTTCAACATACTCGCATGAAACAAAGTATGAACATTGGACCAAAAGGTTTAGCATCTTTGCTTTGTGCCTTTAAACGGATCGATGCTAGTGACCAACCAAGCATCACACAACAATTCATCCTCTCTCAACTAAAACTATCTCCCCTCCCCTTTTTCTTTGGGTCAGCATCGGCCGACAAATCGTTCGAATCAAGTCTGGTTTGCTTAGCATACGAGTCCGACTGCTTGGTGGACGAGTACGACTCTCGGGTGTGTGTACCCAGCCTCTCGATGTACAACTCCGAGTGGAGTCATCCACTTGTCCATCCTCGAAGCCACCTCCGTCGTTGATGATGTCCAATATCCCCCATCATCCGTCGGCATCGCGCCTAGTTGAGACACACCGACTAAATTAGAGCGGGCACCCAATTGATCCACGCTGGACATTCGCAACCAGACAAGTTACGACGACGGCGACTCGGCAAAATGGAGGGGCGTGTTTAGCTCGATGGCCCATGGGACGAACATGACTGAAGTGGCCGGTGACTAGTGCTGACGATGAGGCACGTGGATAAGTAGTACTACAATTGTTGCATGATGTCGCTTAGATGCGTCGGTGTTTCCCCAAGGAATAAGGGAGGATGCAGCACATCAATGGTAAGGTATTTCCCTCAGTGATGAAACTAAGGTTATCGAACTAGTAGGAGAACCACGCAACACTACGTAAACGGTACATGCACGCAAATAACAAATACTTGCAACCCGACATGTTAAAGGGGTTGTCAATCCCTTTCGGGTAGCGGTGCCAAAAAGTGACGTAAGGATAGGATAAAATCGTAGTAGATTGATATATGCAAATAAAACGCAATAAGGTATTTTTGGGTTTTTGATAATATGGATCTGAAAATAAAAGGAGCAACTAAAAGAAAAGGCAAATGGCAATATAGATCTGAAAGTATATGATAGGAAAATAGACCCGGGGGCCGTAGATTTCACTAGTGGCTTCTCTTGAGAAAATAACATGCGACGGGTAGACAAATTACTGTTGGGCAATTGATAGAAAAGCAAATAATTATGACGATATCCAAGACAATGATCATGTATATAGGCATCATGTCCAAGATTAGTAGACCGACTCCTGCCTGCATATACTACTATTACTCCACACATCGACCGCTATCGAGCATGCATCTAGTGTATTAAGTTCAAGGAAACACGGAGTAATGCAATAAGAACGATGACATGATGTAGACAAGATCTATTCATGTAGGAATAGACCCCATATTTTTATCCTTAATAGCAACGATACATGCGTGCCTTGCTGCCCCTTCTGTCACTAGGAAAGGACACCGCAAGATCGAACCCATTACAGAGCACCTCTTCACATTGCGAGATAAATAGATCAAGTTGGCCAAAAAAAAACAAATGTCGGAGAAGAAATACGAGGATATAATAATCAAGATTGGATATTAAATCAAGGCAAATCAAATCATAAACTCACAATTCATCGGATCCCAACAAACACACCAAAAAAAGTCATTACATCAAATAGATCTCCAAGAGACCGTTGTATTGAGATACAAAGAGAGAAGAAGCAATCTAGCTGTTGCCTACGGCTCCGTAGGTCTGTGGTAAACTACTCACGCATCATCGGAGAGGCACCAATGAGGATGATGAACCCCTCCGTGACCATGTTCCTCTCCGGTGGAGTGCCGGAAAAGGGCTATAGATTGGATCTCGTTGTTTTGGAACTTGCGGCGGCTGGAACAAAATTTCGTCGACTCCCCTAGGGTTTCTGGAGATAGGAGGTATTTATAGAGCGAAGAGGCGATGCGAGAGGCCACCGAGATGGGCACAACCCACCAGGGCGTGCCTGGGGGGAGGGGGGCAGGCGCGCCCTGGTGGGTTGTGCCCCCTTCGAGGCACCCCAAGGTGCTTCTCTGACCCATTTGGTGTCTTCTGGTCCAAGAAAATCCACAACAAGTTTCGCTCCATTTGGACACCGTTTGATATTGATTTTCTACGATGTAAAAAACAAGCAGAAAACAATAACTGGCACTTGACACTATGTCAATAGGTTAGTCCCAAAAATAGATATAAAATGATTGTAAAATGATTGTAAAACATTCAAGAATGATAATATAACAACATGGAACAATCAAAAATTATAGATACGTTGGAGACGTATCAGTGCATCTTTGCCAACCAGGCCGGCTAGTGCATCGGCCCCAACAGCGGACCCCATCCCAGCCGGTCGCCCTTCTTAAGAGGTTGTGGGTGGCCGACTGCCAAAGTCACTTTCTCATTGCCTCTTTCGATGTGGCGTTGCGTGTTCTGGGTCGCCAAGTTGATCTTGCGGGAAACTGGCACCTTTGGACCCTCCTCCCCTGACTTTGGCGACACTACAAACGGGTCCATGCGGCGGCAAACAACAAAAAGGGTGGGAACGAGGTGGAGGGCAGTGGCTATTGGCTGGTGAGGGTGGGATGCGTGATACGTCTCCAACATATCTATAATTTTTTATTGTTCCATGCTATTATATCTTATGTTTTGGATGTTTAATGGGATTTATTGTACACTTTTATATTATTTTTAGGACTAACCTACTAACCCAAGGCCCAGCGCAAATTGTTTTTTTTCCTATTTTAGTGTTTCGCAGAAAAGGAATATCAAACGGAGTCCAAACAGAATGAAACCTTCGGGAGAGTTATTTTTGGAACAATATCAACACAGAAGACTTGGAGTACACGCCAGGAAGCGAAGGAGGAGGCCACGAGGGCAGGGGCGCGCCCCCACCCTCGCGGGCCACCTGTTGGTCCCCCGACATGCCTCTTCAACCTATATATACTCGCATACCCTGAAAACATCGGGGAGACGGACGAAACCCTAATTCCACCGCCACAACCTTCTGTACCCGTGAGATCCCATCTTGGGGCCTGTTCCGGAGCTCCGTCGGAGGGGGCATCAATCACGGAGGGCTTCTACATCAACACCATAGCCTCTCCAATGAGTTGTGAGTAGTTTACCACAGACCTTCGGGTCCATAGTTATTAGATAGATGGCTTCTTCTCTCTCTTTGGATCTCAATACAAAGTTCTCCTCGATCTTCGAGGAGATCTATATGGTGTAATCTTTTTGCGGTGTGTTTGTCGAGATCCGATGAATTGTGGGTTTATGATCAAGATTATCCATGAACAATATTGGATTATTTTATGCATGATTTAAATAGCCTTTCAAGTCTCTTTGAATTATTGGTTTGGTTTGGCCTACTAGATCTATAGTTCTTGCAATGGGAGAAGTGCTTGGCTTTGGGTTCAATCTTGCGTTGTCCTTTCCCAGTGACAACAAGGGCAGCAAGGCACGTATTTTGTTGTTGCAATCAAGGATAAAAAGATGGGGTTTATATCATATTGCTTGAGTTTATCCCTCTACATCATGTCATCTTGCTTAAAGAGTTACTCTGTTCTTATGAAGTTAATACTCTAGATGCATGCTGGATAGCGGTCGATGTGTGGAGTAATAGTAGTAGATGCATAATCATTTCGGTCTACTTGTCACGTACATGATGCCTATATAAAATGATCATGCCTAGATATTCTCATAACTATGCGCTTTTCTATCAATTGCTCAACAATATTTTGTTCACCCGCCGTAGAAATCTGCTATCATGAGAGAAGCCACTAGTGAAACCTATGGCCCCCGGGTCGATCTTTATCATATTAATCTCCCTTCAACTTAATAATTTCTTTTGTTGTTGCTTTACTTTGCTTTATTTACTTTTTCTCTATACCAAAAATACCAAAAATATTATCTTATCATCTCTATCTGATCTCACTTTTGTAAGTGACCGGGAAGGGATTGACAACCCCTTTTATTGCGTTGGCTGCAAGGTTCTTATTTGTTGGTGCAGGTACGAGGGACTCTCGCATGGTCTCCTACTGGATTGATACCTTGGTTCTCAAAAACCGAGGGAAATACTTACGCTACTGTGCTGCATCACCCTTTCCTCTTCGAGGGAATACAACGCAAGCTCGAGAAGTAACAAGAAGAATTTCTAGCGCCGTTGCCACAAAGATCTATGCAAAAGTCATATACCAAGTACATATCACAAACCCTCATCCCTCGCATTACATTATTTGCCTCTCGTTTTCCTCTCCCCCACTTCACCTTTGCCGTTTTATTCGCAATTTTTCCCGTTCGCTTGCCTCTTGTTTGCTTGTGTGTTGGATTCCTTGCTTTTCACTATGGCTCAAGACAATACCAAATTGTGTGACTTTTCCAATACCAACTATAATGATTTTATTAGCACTCCGATTGCTCCTATTACCGATGCTGAATCTTGTCAAATCAATGCTGCTGTGTTGAAACTTGTCATGAAAGATCAATTTTCTGGCCTTCCTAGTGAAGATGCCGCTACACATCTAAACAACTTTGTTGATTTGTGTGATATGCAAAAGAAGAGGATATGGATAATGATATTGTTAAACTGAAGCTATTTCCGTTTTCGCTTAGAGATCGTGCTAAAACTTGGTTCTCTTCTTTGCCTAGAAATAGTATTGATTCATGGAATAAGTGCAAAGATGCCTTTATCTCTAAGTATTTTCCTCCCACTAAGATTATCTCTCTTAGAAATGATATTATGAATTTTAAGCAACTAGATCATGAGCATGTTGCACAAGCTTGGGAGAGAATGAAATCAATGATACGTAATTGCCCTACACATGGTTTAAACTTATGGATGATTATACAAAATTTTTCATGCCGGCTTGAATTTTGCTTGTAGAAATCTTCTAGATTCGGCATCAGGGGGCACTTTCATGGAAATTGTGACAGCCTGGTTTTTGGCCCTTTTTCTTTTTCTTTTTAATTTATTGGTTTTTACTCTGTTTTTCTTTTTGGAGTGGTTCTCTGGCCTTGTCACCTGGGAAATCATCCTCTTTTTCCCTCCCAAGTGGCTCATCATTCTTAAAACTTTGCCAAAATCATGTCACTCCACTGGATGACCAAACCCTAATTTCTTTTTCTAGGGAATATTCCTTTTTCTATTAAAGGAATAACCCTGTCTGCCCTAGGTTGTGAAGCAACCTATATTTCTGTCACTCTAAAAATTCCCAAATAAATTTTAATAAATTTTTGCGTCATATCTTCATCAAATATGGCAAAACTTTTCATTGCCATGTTAAAAAATAATCCTCTAATATTCCTTTTCCTATTCTGCCCTAAATGGCACTTTGTGAAGCAAGTGCTGTTTATTTTTGCCCAATTGACCCCAAACTTGTTGGGCATTCTTTTATGTTCAAATCATTGCCACATGCCAAAATTCAACTTTATGTGCCTAGCCAATCTTCCTCAGTGAATTTTCAAAGTTTCTGTCAAACAGAAGCCACTGTGAAGGAAGTGCTAGCTAGGAGCATCCAAATGAGTTGAAATTTTGCATGCCTCTTTTTGAGATCATTTTATCCCACTCCTAAAAAATTCAGCTCCATCCAATCAACCATGTGAGCACACCTTCAAATATTTGTTTCTGTCCAAATTTTCAGTTTGTGAAGCAAGTATATTTTATATTGCTCCACTATGGCTGAAAATATTCCCGGACCTTCTCTAACCCACATAACCTACCTCCACCAATATTTGGCACATTTTATGTAGCCATTTGCTCTCAGGAATGTTCCCAAGTTTCTGGACAGAAAGGACACTTGTGAAGGAAGTACCATTTTGGTAAATCCAATTGGTATGAAATTCTTACAACATCTTACTATGACCAAATCCCTAGGCCTTGCCAATTTTCAGCCCAAATGGACTCACCATTTGAGTGCAACATCTTGATCAAGTTTCTGACCAGATTTATGTGGTTATTAAGCAACTACATTAAATCTGTATCCAACTCTCCTCAAACTTACCAGGATGTAAGTTCTTCTTTACCTCAAACCCCCAGACAAGCTCTTTGGCTCCAACTCATTTTCTATGGATCAGTATTTCTCCTCAAAGTTTACTACAGTAAACTTCAGAGGGTCTTTACCACTCAACCATAGATCTTTTCACCATTCTACCACCACAGCTGAGATTTACCACGCAAGGACTTACCAATAGACATCTTTTTACAGCCTGTTTTCACCACTACCAGCCAGTGCACGCGGTGATCACGACGCTGGCATGCCTGTGCGCGCGATGTGTGTGCAGTGGCCGCGCCCAGACGTCGTTTGTGCTTGCGCACCGCCTCCCCTCGTCTTCTTCGCGCGCGTGAGCCTGTCCCTTGGCCTCGTCTCACCGTCGCAGACCCCCTGGACCCCTCTCCCCCTCCGTCCTCTTCCTCACCGACGCTTCCCAACGCTCGCCGCCGACCGACACTAGAGCACAGTGCTCTGTTTGGCCGCGAGTCTCACTCGGTCTCTTCCTCTGCTCCTCGGCGTCGCCTACCTCCCCGTGAGCTCTGAATCGCTGGCTCCTCGTGTCCCCCGTGCCCTCCCGTGCTCGCTAAGCCGTCGCCAGGGCCTCGGCCAGACACGCGTCCGCGGCGACGACAGCGCGGCACTCCTCTCGCCCGGCTATATATAGGCCTCCCCGAGCGCGTCTCTCCTCACCTTTCGCTTCACACACCTCCCAGTGACCCGCCTAACTACCTCCCCGAGCCTCTGGAGCTCGCCTCGCCCCTCTCTGCCGCCATGGCCGCCGCCTCGGCCATCTTCAATTTGGCCGACCCGAGCCCTCCCCCTCCTCCTGGCCGTTGACAGTGCACTCCACCGCACCCCTAGGGCCCCTCCGTCACCTCCCTCCTCCTCCGGTGGTCTCTGGCCGCGAGCCTCGCCGGCGCCCAAACCAGCCACCCGCCGCGGCCATGCTCCAGCCCTGCCCGAGCACTCCCTCCTCGCCTAGCCACCACCAGAGGACCCCATCGCCACCAGAGAACCTCCCCGCCCCTTCGCCGAGTCGCCGGAGTGGCTGTGGCCGTCTCCTCCAAGGTCCGGCCATCGCCGCTGCGCTCGGCCTCCGCGTCTCCAAAGTCCTCCGTAGCGTTCCCTTCGCTTCGGGACGGACGCGACACGTCCTCCCGAGTCCACCGGTGGTCCCAGCTCCACCGGGGATGACTGGAGCCGTCCGAACGGGTGCCGGAGGTCGCCCCGTCCTCTGCTCCGCGGGCGAGCGAGCGGAGGAAGGAGACGACTTCCCCCCCAGCCGGCCAGTGGGCCTTGGCCCCACCAGTCAGCCACTGGAGCCGGCCCCGCGTTGACCCCACTTGGCCAGTATGGATAAGTGCTGAGCCCCGCCCCCAAGGGCCCCGCACGTCAGTGAGCCAGCCACGGCCCCGCCCTTGCCAGCGTGGATAAGTGGAGGCGTATTCCACATAATACGTGTTCCTTTCCCGCAAGCGCATTCTTCTTCCACTTCAGCCCAGAATGTGTTTTCACTTTAGAGAAAGCATATTGCCTCGGGTGCACGTTCTGTTTCTCTGTCCAGGGCCTGTTTGTGATGATCTTATTTACAAATGGGTCCTTGGCAGAAAAACAACTATAACTTTTCAACCACAACTCCAAATGAGCTGAATCCAAAGCCCATCTCTTCGTCTCGTCGAGACCATTCCGTTGGCATCACTTTCATTATGTTTCAACATTCTGAAAATGCCCATTTTGTCCTTGCCGTTAAACAGCCCCCTCCGAGAGAGAATGTTTTCTGGCGATCCTTTCCGCGAGTTTCTCGCACTTTGTCCCGGTGATTTCTTCCACCCCAGGCAAGCCACACCCTCCTCTTGCATGATTGCAATGCAGTGACATGGTTCTTTATTTTGAACTTATTTATAATATTGCATAGCTATGTATGATCCTATTCATGGCATTTCTCGGAGTTATATTTTGATTTTGTTGTTGCCATGATTATACTTGGAGTTCTAGGGTTTATATTCTGACGATTATGTGGATGACACGTTGCCTTTGGATTCCTAGTGGCTATTTTCATGCTAGTATCTATTATTACTTTGGAGTATTTGCTTTGGATATCATGTTGCCTTTGGATTCTTAGTGGCTACTTTCATGCTAGTATCTGTTATTACTTTGGAGTATTTTCTTAGGATATCATGTTGCCTTTGGATTCTTAGTGGCTACTTTCATGCTAGTATCTGTTATTATTTTGGAGTATTTTCTTTGGATGTCATATTGCCTTTGGATTATTAGAGGCTATTATTATTTTCATCATGATGCTAGTTGATGTTATGTTTTGGAGAATGATGATGGAGATGATGCTTACACATAAATCATAGATGGATAGTTAGCTCTTGATATTGGCATAGTAGTGTTCTCAGATTTTTTCATGATAGAGATGTTACGCTATCTGTCGGGGATACGGTTACTAGGTATAAACCGGATATTGTAAACCGGTTTAGTTATATCGTACTTGGTTTATTATTTTAGTAGAGATTACGGCCTATGAGATTTCAAGGCCCATGTATAGAAATACGGTTTGTAAACCGCCAAAGAGATGTAACTTGAGAAACAAGAAAGAAAGGACAGAGACCGAGGCGGACACGATTATGAGCCGGCCTCGGGACTCTGTAAACCGGACCAGGCGTCACCTCTATATAAAGGGACGACCCGGCACCGGTTCAGGGAAGGCAACAATCGATACGTCGAGACGCAGGCAAGCGATTCCGCTCCCTGTAAACCGTCGCCCAAGCAATATCAAACCAACTAGACGTAGGCTTTTACCTTCTCAAAGGGGCCGAACTAGTATAAAATCCTTTGTGTCCTTTGTGCGCCATGAACCCTTTCAAGCTAACCCGTGCGATGGTTCCATCATCAAGTCCGTTAAACCGGACATCTGCCGTGTTAATTCCACGACAGTTGGCGCCCACCGTGGGGCTCGCGCACGATGGTTTCGAGTTCTTGAAAGGCGGCTTCGAAGGGTTAAAGGGTTACGCGGTCGGCCGGATCACCAAGAGTCGTCGCGGCCGGATCTACATCGACGACGCGGGTTGGGGACCGGAGGCCGATTCAATCGAATACGGGTACCGGGTCCCCTTCGGCAGCATCCAAGTCTTCATCGGCAAAATTGGCGAACCGGGACCTGAGCCGGACACCCTCCCTAGCATCGTCGAGCCGGCTCAGCGGGCGAGATCGCCCCGGATCCAGCCTGCCATGAGGCATGTGTTTGTGGGGGCAATTCACGGAGGTCGAACCGAGGATGGTTCGGAATCTGATGGGGCAACAGTCGTCTACTCAGATGACGAGTCTTCCTCCGGGGAAACTGAATCTCTGTATCAGTTGCGGGACGGCCGGTCTGAGGGCGAGTCCGATGGAAACAGTATTCCGGACCCCTTTGACCCGCCAAACCGGGTGGCGGTCTTCATGGCCGGTTCACAACCCCCGGTGAACGGAACAACAGCGGAAGCCGGCGCAGGGGGAAGCGGTTCAAATCCCCCCCTCACGGAAGTTCTATCCACCTTGATCGAAGAGCTCGCAGCTAAAGCAGTAGAGGTCGTGGCTCCAGCAGACAAGGCACAACATGATGCAGTGCTTCTTCAGTTGACGGCCCAGATCAATCAATTGAAGGAGGATTTAAAGGCAGAAGGGGAGATGTTAGCTATCAGACAGGCAGAGTTGGATGATCAAGCTTTTCACTTGAGGATGGAGCAAGCTTCGGTGGAAGCAGTCAGGGGGAGAAAATATCGATCCCGCTTGCCGCCGGGTTACGAATCTGCGAATTTGTTTAGAACCCCGGGAACGGGGGCCAGCAACAATCCGGCCTTAAACCGGAGGAGCCCGCCGGTTCAGGAGGAGCCGGTTCTGCAGCCCACCGCCGAACGGGAGCGACGGGTTACGTCGGTGCCTTATGTGCCCGTCCCTCCGGGACATTACTCAAACCCTGTGGATAATATTGCTGCTGCGGCCGCACGGTTGGCCGCTTTACCTGCGGAAGGAACATCTCCGGTGGCGATCGAAGCACGCAGGGCCCAGAAGCTGCTTAATACGGCATTAATACAGCATCAAGCGTATTCTCACAGCAGGGAGAGGTTGCATTCAACACCGCGTCCCAATCGAAGTTACTCTAGACATTGGGAGGAGCCTGAAGTATCTAGCAGTGAACGGAGGAGGCATCAGCGTAGGCAGAATAATCCGGCAGGGGCAGAGATACCGGCCCCAGATCAAAACCGGCCTAGATCGGAGGCCCGGGAGGAGATCCGCCAGTCGACGCCGGTTTACGCCGGCGCTACGGGGGCAGGAGCTACAGCGAGTGGTTTTGGGATACAATGTCTTGTCCCTGCCCTGCGGAGCGTCAAGTTGCCCAAGGATTTCAAAGGACCTCGCAAGGTGCCTAATTACACAGCCGATTTACCGCCCGAAGCTTGGGTGGAGAGTTACGAGATGGCCATGGAGATGCTGGACGTGGATGAGTCGGCTTGTGCTAAATATTTCACTATGATGCTTGAGGGCACGGCCCGGACTTGGCTAAAGGCGTTACCACCGAATTCCATCGGATCATGGGGAGAGCTGCGCAGCCAGTTCATCAAAAATTTCAAGGATACGTGCAAGCAACCTATGTCGATAATAGATTTAGCAGCATGTGTGCAAGGGGAACATGAGTCTACAGCGGCGTGGGTACGCAGAGTGGCAGAGATCTTACACTCCTCAAACGGCATTAACCCAAGCACAGCGATTGTAACATTGGAGAACAATTGCCGGTTTGAATCGTTGAAATTAAAACTCGGACGGCTCAAACGGGAGTGCAATGATATGGGGACTTTGATGAGCGCCCTGGTGAAGTACGGGGATTCAGATAATACTAAGTATCCAGAGTCAGAAGGAGATAAAACAGGGAAGGCCAGCAAGTCTGGTAAACCGGCGCCGGTTAATCCGGTTACTTCAAGCTTCTTGGGCAAACGGAAGGCAGAGAATAGCTCCGATTTTGTGGCTAATACACAGGTTCAAGGTGGTTTTCGGGTCAACCAGCAAGGTCCCACTCGCCAAGTTGGGGGAGGAAACCCGGGTTGGGAGCAGGATCCGGATCAACCCTGTCTAAGGCATAGCGGAGCAAGGGGGCCTGCAAAGCACACTGGAAGAGAGTGCATGGGCCCAGGGAACAGCCGTTTTAATCCCTTTAGCCGGCCCCCAAGTGGCGGTTCGGGGCCCGGGTTTTATGGTCCGGGTTACCAAGGGAACAGCTCCGGTTCAGGATATAGGGGCAACAGCGGTTATCAAGGGAACAGCGGTGGTTATCAACCCCGGCCGGGTGGCCAGAGTACTCAAGGAAACTACAATGGTCAAGGAAATCAGTATCAAGGTGGTTACCAGGGTCAGGGGAATCAATCGTATCATCAAGGTGGTTACAACAATCAGAATAATCAGCAGCAGGGCCAGGGGGGTCATAGTAGCCAAGGAAATCAGCAGCAGCAGCGCCCGCAACAGCAACAGCAATCCGGATACCAGAGTAATCCAAAGGAATTGAGCAGCGGTCAATATCATGTCTTCACCACGAGTTTATGCAAGAGAGACCAGAAGGTTTTGAAGCGGGCCGTCAATGCGGTAGAACCGGCGACGCCACAGTTTCTACGATGGTCGGAGCAGCCCATTGTTTGGAGCAGAGAAGACCACCCATTACGGGTAGATAACCCGGGACATTTAGCCTTGGTAGTGGCACCTCAGGTGGGAGGATACCGGTTTACTAAAGTACTCATGGATGGAGGTAGCAGTATCAATATATTATATTACGAGACCTTTCGCCGTATGGGTCTGACAGATAAACAACTGAGGACATCAAACACAGTGTTTCACGGGGTGGTCCCAGGTAAGTCAGCCTATCCAGTTGGTAAGATTGACTTAGAGGTTACCTTTGGGGATGAGCATGATTCCAGGTCAGAGATGATCACTTTCGAAGTTGTTAAAATCAGAAGCCCGTATCATGCTTTGTTTGGGAGGACGGTTTATGCTAAGTTTATGGCTAGGCCATGTTATGTTTATCTGCAGCTCAAGATGCCGGGTCATAAAGGCACAATTACAGTGCATGGCAGTCGTAAGATAGCAGTGGAGTGTGAAGAGGGTGATGCAGCCTATGCAGAAGCGGTATGTGCCACGGAAGAGTTAAAGTTCTATAAGGATAATGTTGATCCGGCGGATATGACTCCGCTGAAGAAGCCCACTACCGAGCATGATCCGGCTTTGAAATTTAAATCGGCAGAGGAGACCAAGCAAATTGATTTTGTGCCAGGGGATTCGTCCAAGCAGTTCACTATCAGCGCTAACCTTGACCCGAAATAGGAAAGCGCGCTCATCGAGTTCATCCGTGAGAACCGGGATATCTTTGCATGGAAACCTTCTGACATGCCAGGTATACCGAGGGAACTCGCTGAGCACAAGTTGAATATCGATCCGAAGTTTAAACCGGTAAAACAATATCTGCGCCGCTTTAACGAAGAGAGGCGCAAGGCTATAGGAGAAGAAGTGGCCAGGCTTTTGGCAGCAGGATTCATAGTGGAAGTTTTTCATCCGGAATGGTTGGCCAATCCGGTGCTTGTTCTAAAGAAGAATGGGAAGTGGAGGATGTGTGTGGACTACACAGACCTCAATAAAGCTTGCCCAACTGATCCTTTTGCTCTTCCTCGCATTGATCAGATTATTGATGCTACAGCAGGGTGTGAGCGGCTGAGTTTTCTGGATGCGTACTCAGGTTATCACCAGATCAAAATGGCAGTTGAAGACCAGGAGAAGACGGCATTCATAACCCCTTTTGGTGCTTTTTGCTATGTGTCTATGCCTTTTGGGCTCAAGTGTGCGCAAGCAACCTATCAGCGTTGTGTTCAGAATTGTTTGAAAGGGCAGATAGGAAGGAACGTACATGCATATGTGGATGACATTGTGGTCAAGTCAAAGGAGGAAAGAACAATGATAGAGGACCTCAGGGAAACCTTTGATAATCTCCGGGCTTACAGGATGATGCTTAACCCGGAGAAATGTGCTTTTGGTGTCCCGGCCGGTAAGCTTTTGGGGTTCCTGGTCTCGAACAGGGGAATAGAAGCCAGCCCGGAGAAGATCAAGGCCATCACATCTTTATCAAAACCGGCTTGCATAAATGATGTTCAGCGCATAGCCGGCCGGATCACGGCGTTAAGCCGGTTTATCAGTCGCTTAGGAGAAAAGGCGATCCCGCTTTATCAAATGTTGAAGAAAACGGACCGGTTTATTTGGAGCGATGAAGCGAATACAGCGTTTGAGAAACTGAAACAGCAACTAGCGAAGCCGCCGGTTTTAGCTGCCCCTATAGACAAGGAGCCTTTGCTATTATATGTTGCTGCAAACACACGGGCAGTTAGCGTTGCAATTGTGGTTGAGCGCAAGGAAGCAGGGAAAGAACATCCGGTTCAGCGTCCGGTTTACTATGTGAGTGAAGTACTCATCGAGTCCAAGCAAAGATACCCTCATTGGCAGAAATTGGTGTATGGGGTGTTTATGGCAAACCGGAAATTGAAGCATTACTTCCAAGGGCATCCAATAACTGTGGTTAGTTCAGCTCCATTGGGAGATATAATCCAGAATAGAGAAGCAACAGGCAGGATAGCTAAATGGGCCATTGAGCTCAGTCCACATGAGTTGAAATATGTACCACGAACTGCTATAAAATCTCAGGCACTGGTCGACTTCATCAACGACTGGACGGAATTGCAAACTCCTGAGGAGAAACCGGATCTTACTTATTGGACGATCCACTTTGACGGTTCAAAACAGCTGGAGGGATCAGGGGCCGGAGTTGTCTTAACTTCCCCCAGAGGTGATAAATTTTGTTATGTACTCCGGTTGTTATTTCCTTGTACTAACAATGCAGCAGAATATGAGGCACTACTTCACGGTTTGAGATTGGCAAAAGAGATGAATCTGAGCCGGGTTAAGTGCCTGGGTGATTCAGACCTAGTGGCACAGCAGGTTTCGGGCAAGTGGGATTCAAGGGATCCCCTCATGGCGGCTTATCGACGAGAGGTTGAAGCGGTCGCAGGTTATTTTAAAGGATATCAGGTGGAGCATATAGACCGGCGGAAGAACGAAGCAGCTGACGCTTTAAGCCGGCTAGCCTCGCAACGTAAACCGGTACCACCAAACACCTTTTTGGATGAGTTGCACAATCCCTCGGTTCAAGTACCTTCAGAGGACAATCTAGCTATTCCAGACCCAGAGGCACAGTTGGTTGCAGCAACCCATGTTATTCCGGATTGGACGTTACCTTATTTGGTATATCTAAGCCGGGGAGAATTGCCAGAGGACGAAGATGAAGCACGGCAGATAATCCGGCGTTCCAAGTCTATGACAATTGCCAACGGAGAGCTACATCATCGTAGCACCTCTGGAGTATTTCAACGGTGTGTTTCAGCTGAGGAAGGTTGTGAGATTTTAAGGGAGATTCATGAAGGGGATTGTGGTCATCATGCCGGGTCAAAATCGTTGGTGGCTAAAGCTTTCCGGCATGGCTTTTATTGGTTAACGGCGCATGCAGATGCGGCAGACTTGGTCCGCAAGTGTGATGCTTGTCAGAAGTTCTCAAGACGTGCCCTTGTTCCAGCACAAGAACTCCGGATGATACCAATAACTTGGCCTTTTGCAACTTGGGGGCTTGATATGGTTGGTCCTTTCAAGAGATCCCAAGATCAGAAAACTCATCTACTAGTGGCAGTGGACAAGTTTACGAAGTGGGTTGAAGCGGAGCCTATAAGCAAGTGTGATGCGGCCACAGCGGTTAAGTTCATCAAAAAAGTAATATTCCGGTTTGGTTTTCCACACAGCATCATCACAGATAATGGCACCAATTTATCTCAGGGTGAGATGGAAGAGTTCTGTCAACGAGAGCATATCCGTTTGGACGTATCTTCTGTGGCTCACCCCCAGTCCAACGGACAGGCAGAAAGGGCAAATCAGGAGATTTTGCGAGGAATCAAACCCCGGCTTATGACACCTTTGCAGAGAACCCCAGGATGTTGGGTTGAAGAGTTACCATCTGTCCTTTGGAGTATTAACACTACGCCAAACCGGTCTACAGGTTACACACCTTTCTTCATGGTTTACGGTGCAGAAGCAGTTCTTCCAAGCGACATACGCCATGATTCCCCAAGGGTGGCGGCCTATGTAGAAGCCATCAACGAAGAGTCAAGGCAGGATAGTTTGGATCGGTTGGATGAAGAGCGTGACATAGCTGCAGCACGGTCGGCGATTTATCAGCAAGACCTGCGCAGATATCACAGCCGCCGGATCAGAACAAGGACATTCCAGGAGGGTGACTTGGTACTCCGGCTTATCCAAGATCAAACGGACATGCACAAGCTATCCCCGCCGTGGGAAGGGCCCTTTGTCATCAGCAAAAATTTACGCAACGGGTCATACTATTTGGTGGACATTCGAGAGCACAAAGATTCACGGACATCAGAAGAGGAGACGAAAAGGCCATGGAACATTGCTCATCTACGGCCATATTACACTTGAGCCATAGGCTCCCATGTATCCTATATATATATTATGAAATAATGAATAAACCGGCACCCTCGGTAAACCGGGGGCTCAGCCCTTTTTTCCACATACATCGAATTTGCGGCAAATGTCCATATCAGTTTGTTATCAAAGAATCGTATTTCAATGTTGGCTGGTTTTTAGAAATTAACCTTTGCAGGGTGTGTGAAGGAGCGGCAGAATTCACCGGAATATGAGCTCCTATCCGGTTCAAGGAAAGGAAAACTTCACAGAAAGGAAACAACCCCGGACCGGGTTAGGAGGAATGTCAAAAGCCCCTGAGGACAGTGGTATCGCCCACATACCTCTTGAATGGTTATATTATGAAGTTTTGGGTTCCCCAAACAAGTCAATATCAATCCGGAGTCGGTATCAATCCGCAGTCGGTGAAAATCCGGAGTCGGTATCAATCCGCAGTCGGTAAAAATCCGGAGTCGGTATCAATCCGCAGTCGGTAAAAATCCGGAGTCGGTATCAATCCGCAGTCGGTAAAAATCCGGAGTCGGTATCAATCCACAGTCGGTAAAAATCCGGAGTCGGTATCAATCCGCAGTCGGTAAAAATCCGGAGTCGGTATCAATCCGCAGTCGGTAAAAATCCGGAGTCGGTATCAATCCGCA
>LR738711.1:866410050-866475938 GCA_902687465.1 Secale cereale
TATGATAAGATCTACAGTGAGGAGGAAGAACATACCAGGGACGGTGAGGATCGGCGGCGCAGAAAATCTGGTCAAGGTTCAGGTTGATGCAGCGGCCGGTCGAAGACGGAAGATCCGGTGGTCGTCGGCGGTGTTCTCGGGCTCAGGCAGCAATGGAGTTCTAGAGGATCAGGAGGAGAAAGGAGGAAGACGACGCGAGAGGGGATAATGAATGGAGCAGAGCGGTATTTATAGACGAAGAGGCGGATGTGAAACGACAGGTGCGGTAATCAAGGAAGAAAATCGGATAAAGATCCGTTGAACGCCTCGATTCTCGGGATAACCATTAAAAATAAGCTACAGTACAGCTCGCGGCGATAAATGCGGAGCTGATGTCATTGTCAGACTTTAATGATTTCGGAAGATGACGTCAGAGCCGGTTTACAGGAAAAAATGAAGACAGAAGGAAAGTTGCGGAAGACAATGAAGACTGATATGAACAAGTTCAAATCATTCTGGGGCCTAATGTCGGGGATACGGTTACTAGGTATAAACCGGATATTGTAAACCGGTTTAGTTATATCGTACTTGGTTTATTATTTTAGTAGAGATTACGGCCTATGAGATTTCAAGGCCCATGTATAGAAATACGGTTTGTAAACCGCCAAAGAGATGTAACTTGAGAAACAAGAAAGAAAGGACAGAGACCGAGGCGGACACGATTATGAGCCGGCCTCGGGACTCTGTAAACCGGACCAGGCGTCACCTCTATATAAAGGGACGACCCGGCACCGGTTCAGGGAAGGCAACAATCGATACGTCGAGACGCAGGCAAGCGATTCCGCTCCCTGTAAACCGTCGCCCAAGCAATATCAAACCAACTAGACGTAGGCTTTTACCTTCTCAAAGGGGCCGAACTAGTATAAAATCCTTTGTGTCCTTTGTGCGCCATGAACCCTTTCAAGCTAACCCGTGCGATGGTTCCATCATCAAGTCCGTTAAACCGGACATCTGCCGTGTTAATTCCACGACACTATCCTTGGATTATTTTGTTATGATGTTATTAAGCCTTGGATTATTTGTTGGATATTACTATGATTTGGATTATTAGTTTGACAATTGATACCGGAGTACCTGTATCACAACTAAAACTTTTGAGATAAATCCGTCATTAAGTTGGTCAGGTGCCACCGAACCAGGCTTTCCCCAGTGCAACCACATTTTCCTTTATGGGAAGGCCCTAATGCGATGCTATTGTCATGCCTCTCGCCGGCGCCTCCAACTACGGAAGGTTATGGGCACGCGCTACCCTGATCAGGTAGACGGACCTAACCTTGTGTGCCCGTAGTTGGGTAATAAGCGCTTTTGTCCCTGTTTGAGACTTTTATTTGTTTTGGCCACGACGGTGGCCGTTGGTGTCTTTGGTAGACACCGGGCCACCCAGGACTAACCCAGTTGGGAATGAGTCGGAGTGGCCGAGAGAGTGTCATGATAGTAGATCGATTTTGTCGGAACGCCGTTGGTCCACGCGAATGGGAGAACGATGCCATGGGTTCTGTGGTGTGAGTACAGTGCACTACCTCTGTAGAGTGTATTTGTTTAATCTATCGATAGCCGCGTCCTCGGTCATGGGCATGGGTTCGTACTAGGTCACACCGTTCAATCAACACTTAAATGACGGAATAACAAAAAAAAATTATAAATGATTTATTTATAAACTAATATTTTGAGCAGTACAGGATGATGATGTTAATGTAGACCAAGTGTTGGTCATGGTAGTGATCGTCGGAACGATCACGTTTGGACTTTGATCATGAGGTGACAAGATGGTTTATTACTTGGCTGGTTAGCCAAGAGAGATATAATTATATAAATTTGAGATAGTGATTTATTAGTATTGTATTAGTTTCATACCATGCTTAGTAGTTACTTCATCATGATAGTTTTTAACCTGTTAATGCTATGTTATTGTTTTGCCTTGATGCTTTTGGTTGTTGTGAGCTTGCAAGTACATTCAATGTACTGACCTGGCGTGTCATGCCAGATTGCAGGTGATGCCATGATTGCTTGATTGCTTATCGAGGTTGCCGTGCGTGCGAGCTAGATCGTGTCCCAGCCAGAGTCCCTGCGGAGTGGAGTTCACCACCTTCGTCGTTATTTCGCTGCTAGAAGTATTCCACTGCTACGAGTTGTTTTTGCTGCTAGCATAGAGCATGTGTAGTATCGCCGACATAGTGTCGCTGTGCTGATATGCTTCTTTGTAACATCAGACACTTGTATTATTATTCTTGTAATAAGAGCTGATTTGTTCTATGTCAAGAAGTGCCGTATTCCAGAAGACTTCTCCTCGATCTCTGGGCTGGAATACGGGGTGTTCCGGTTTCTCTGAGCCGGGGTTCCATAGAAATCACTTTAGGAGAAGCTACCAAACTCCTAGATAAAATTATGGTTAACTACTCTCAATGGCACACTGAAAGATCTACTAGTATAAAAGTACATGATATTGAAGAGATTAGGGTTTTAAGTGGGAAGTTGGATGAACTTATGAAATTATTTGCTACTAAGAGTGCTTCTTCTGATCCTAATGATATGCTTTTGTCCACGTTGATTGAGAATAATAGTGAATCTTTGGATGTGAATTTTGTTGGTAGGAATAATTTTGGTAACAATGCTTATAGAGGAAACTTTAATTCTAGGCCTTTTCCTAGTAATTCCTCTAATAATTATGGTAACTCCTACAATAACTCTTATGGAAATTTTAGTAAGATACCCTCTGATTTTGAAACTAGTGTTAAATAATTTATGAATTCGCAACAGAATTTCAATGCTTTGCTTGAAGAAAATTTGCTTAAGATTGATGAGTTGTCTAGGAACGTGGATAGAATTTCTCTTGATGTTGATTCTTTGAAACTTAGATCTATCCCACCTAAGCATGATATCAATGAGTCTCTCAAAGCCATGAGAATTTCCATTGATGAATGCAAGGAAAGAACCGCTAGGATGCATGCTAAAAGAGATTGCTTTATGAGAGCGTGTTCTTCTAGTTTACATAATAATAAAGATGAAGATCTGAAAGTGATTGATGTGTCTCCTATTAAATCCTTGTTTTCTAGTATGAATCTTGATAAAGATGGGACTAGAGATGAGTCTACTTTAGTTAAAAGGCGTCCCAATGATTCAGAGTTTTTAGATCTTGATGCTAAAACTATTAAAAGTGGGATTGAAGAGGTCAAAACTTTACATAGCAATGAACCCACTACTTGGATTTCAAGGGATTTAATTATGATAATTGCTCTTTAATATATTGTATTTCCTTGTTGCAATCCGTGCTAAATTTTTCGCATGCTTGTAGTCAAAATAAAGCTTTTACCAAACACATAGTTGATGCTTTAATGCAATCTTATGAAGAAAAACTTGAATTAGAAGTTTCTATCCCTAGAAAGCTTTATGATGAGTGGAAACCTACTATTAAAATTAAGATTAAAGATCATGAATGCTTTGCTTTGTGTGATTTGGGTGCAAGTGTCTCCACTATTCCAAAAACTTTGTGTGATATGTTAGGTTTCCATGAACTTGATGATTGTTCTTTAAATTTGCATCTTGCAGATTCTACCATTAAGAAACCTATGGAAAGGATTAATGATGTTCTTATTGTTGCAAATAGGAATTATGTGCCCGTAGATTTCATCGTACTTGGTATAGATTGCAACCCTACATGTCCTATTATTCTTGGTAGACCTTTTCTTAGAACGATTGGTGCAATTATTAATATGAAGGAAGGGAATATTAGATTCCAATTTCCGTTAAGGAAAGGCATGGAACACTTTCCTAGAAATAAAATCAAGTTACCTTATGAATATATTATGAGAGCCTCTTATGGATTTCTTACCAAAGATGGCAATACCTAGATCTATTCTTGTATCATGCCTAGCTAGGGGCGTTAAACGATAGCGCTTGTTGGGAGGCAACCCAATTTTATTTTCTTTGTTTTTGCTTCTGTTTAGGAATAAATATTGCATATAGCTTCTGTTTAGATGTGGTTTGGTGTTTTAATTAGTGTTTGTGCCAAGTAGAACCTTTGGGAAGACTTGGGTGAAGTTTATGCGACCATGTTGTAAAAAACAGAAACTTTAGTGCTCACGAGATTTGCTACCATTTTTTTACTAGAGAGTGATTTTTAGTTGATTCTTTTTGAAGATGATTAATATACAAATTCCTCATGTCCACTAATTTATTTCAATTTTTAGAGTTACAGAAGTATTCGAAAGTTACAGATTGCTACAGACTGTTCTGTTTTTTACAGATTCTGTATTTCGTGTGTAGTTTGCTTATTTTAATGAATCTATGAGTAGTATCGGGGGGTATGAATCATAGAGAAGTTGGAATACAGTAGGTTTAACACCAATATAAACAAAGAATTAGTTCATTACAGTAGCTTTTAGTAGTGGTTTGTTTTCTTATACTAATGGAGCTCGTGAGATTTTTGGCTAAGTTTTGTGTTGTGAAGTTTTCAAGTATTGAGTAAGGATTTGATGGACTATGGAACAAAGAGTGGAAAGATCCTAAGCTTGGGGATTCCCAAGGCACCCCAATATAAAATTCAAGGACAACCAAAAGCCTAAGCTTGGGGATGCCCCGGGAAGGCACCCCCTCTTTCGTCTTCATCTATCGGTAACTTTACTTGAGACTATATCTTTATTCAACACATGATATGTGTTTTGCTTGGACCGTCACGTATGATTTGAGTCTTTGCTTTTTAGTTTACCACAATCATCCTTGCTAGACACACTTTTTGAGAGAGATACACATGAATCGGAATTTATTAGAATACTCTGTGTGCTTCACTTATATCTTTTGAGCTAGATAGTTTTGCTCTAGTGCTTCACTTAGCACGGTGGTGGTTTTATTCTGTAGAAATTATTGATATCTCATGCTTCACTTATATTATTTTGAGAGACTCTTAGAACAGCATCGTAATGTGCTTGGGTTATAAAACTAGTCCTAATATGATAGGCATCCAAGACGGGTATAGTAAAAACTTTCATAAAAGTGCATTGAATATTATGAGAAGTTTGATACTTGATGATTGTTTTGAGATATGAGGATGGTGATATTAGAGTCATGCTAGTAGAGTAGTTGTGAATTTTAGAAATACTTGTGTTGAGGTTTGCAAGTCCTGTAGCATGCACGTATGGTAACCGTTGTGTGACAAATTTGAAGTATGAGGTATTTCATTGATTGTCATCCTTTGTGTGGAGGTCGGGATCGCGCGATGGTTAACTCCTACCAACCCTTCCCCTAGGAGCATGCATGTAGTACTTTGTTTTGATAACTTGTAGATTTTTGCAATAAATATGTGAGTTCTTTATGACTAATGTTGAATCCATGGATTATACGCACTCTCATCCTTCCACCATTGCTAGCCTCTCTTGTATTGCGGAACTCTCGCCGGTACCATATACCTTCCTCAAAACAGCCACCATACCTACCTATCATAGCATTTCCATAGCCATTCCGAGATATATTGCCATGCAACTTTCCACTATTCCGTTTACTATGACACGCTTCATCATTGTCATATTGCCATGCATGATCATGTAGTTGACATCGTATTTGTGGCTAGGCCACCATGCATAGTTTTTCATACATGTCACTCTTGATTCATTGCATATCCCAGTACACCGCCGGATGCATTCATATAGAGTCATACTTTGTTTTAGTATCGAGTTGTAAATCAGTATAAGTGTGATGATCATCATTATTAGAGCATTGTCCCAAAGAAAAAAAAGAAAGGCCAAAGAAAAAAAGGCCCAAAAAAGGAAAAAGAAAAAAAAGGAAAAAAGAAAAGAAAAAGGGACAATGCTACTATATTTTTTCACACTTGTGCTTCAAAGTAGCACCATGATCTTCATGATAGAGAGTCTCCTGTTTAGTCACTTTCATATACTAGTGGGAAATTTTCATTATAGAACTTGGCTTGTATATTCCAACGATGGGCTTCCTCAAATGCCCTAGGTCTTCGTGAGCAAGCAAGTTGGATGGACACCCACTTAGTTTATTTTGTTGAGCTTTCATACATTTTAGCTCTAGTGCATCCGTTGCATGGCAATCCATACTCACTCACATTGATATCTATTGATGGGCATCTCCATAGCCCGTTGATACACCTAGTTGATGTGAGACCATCTTCCTCTTTTGTCTTCTCCACAACCACCACTCTATTCCACTATAGTGCTATATCCGTGGCTCACGCTCATGTATTGCGTGAAAGTTGAAAACGTTTGAAAAAAAATTAAGTATGAAACAAGTGCTTGGCTGAAATCGGGGTTGTGCATGATTTGAGTCTTTTGTGTGACGAAGATGGAGCATAGCCTAACTATATGATTTTGTAGGGATGAACTTTCTTTGGCCATGCTATTTTGAGAAGACATGATTGCTTTGATAGTATGCTTGAAGTATTATTATTCTTATGTCAATATAGTATTTCTCTTGAATCTTTCAGATATGAACATTCATGCCACAATAAAGAAAATTACATTGAGAATTATGTTGGTTAGCATTCCACATCAAAAATTCTATTTTTATCATTTACCTACTCGAGGACGAGCATGAATTAAGCTTGGTGATGCTTGATACGTCTCCAACGTATCTATAATTTTTTATTGTTCCATGCTATTATATATTCTGTTTTAGATGTTTAATGGGCTTTATTATAAACTTTTATATTATTTTTGGGACTAACCTACTAAGCCAAGGCCCAGTGCAAATTGATATTTTTTTTTGCCTATTTCAGTGTTTCGCAGAAAAGGAATATCAAACGGAGTCCAAACAGAATGAAACCTTCGGGAGACTTATTCTTGGAACAATATCAACACAGAAGACTTGGAGTACACCCTCGTGGGCCACCTATTGCTCCCCCGACGTGCCTCTTCAGCCTATATATATTCCCATACCCTGAAAACATTGGGGAGACAGACGAAACCTTAAATCCACAACCGCAACCTTTTGTACCCGTGAGATCCCATCTTGGGGCCTATTGCGAAGCTCTGCCGGAGAGGGCATCGATCATGGAGGGCTTCTACATCAACACCTTTGCCTCTCTGATGAGTTGTGAGTAGTTTACCACAGACCTTCGGGTCCATAGTTATTAGCTAGATGGCTTCTTCTCTCTCTTTGGATCTCAATACAAAGTTCTCCTCGATCTTCGAGGAGATCTATTCGATGTAATATTTTTGCGCTGTGTTTGTCGAGATCTGATGAATTGTGGGTTTGTGATCAAGATTATCTATGAACAATATTGGATTATTTTCTGAAATCTTTTATGCATGATTTAAATATCCTTGCCAGTCTCATCGAATTATTGGTTTGGTTTAGCCTACTAGATCTATAGTTCTTGCAATGGGAGAAGTGCTTCGCTTTGGGTTCTATCTTGCGGTGTCCTTTCCCAGTGACAGCAGGGGCAGCAAGGTATGTACTGTATTGTTGCCATCAAGGATAAAAATATGGGGTTCATATCATATTTCTTGAGATTATCCCTCTACATCATGTCATCTTGCTTAAAGCTTTACTCTGTTCTTATGAACTTAATACTCTAGATGCATGCTGGACAGCGGTCGATGTGTGGAGTAATAGTAGTAGATGCAGAATCGTTTCGGTCTACTTGTCACGGACGTGATGCCAATATACAATGATCATGCCTAGATATTCTCATAACTATGCACTTTTCTATCAATTGCTCGACAGTAATTTGTTCACCCGCCGTAGAAATCTGCTATCATGAGAGAAGCCACTAGTGAAACCTATGGCCCCCGGGTCTATCTTTATCATATTAATCTCCCTTCAACTTAATAATTTCTTTTGTTGTTGCTTTACTTTGCTTTATTTACTTTTTCTCTATACCAAAAAATACCAAAAATATTATCTTATCATCTCTATGAGATCTCAATTTTGTCAGTGACCGAGAATGGATTGACAACCCCTTCTATCGCATTGGATGCATGGTTCTTATTTGTTTGTGCAGGTACGAGGGACTCGCGCATGGTCTCCTACTGGATTGATACCTTGGTTCTCAAAAACTGAGGGAAATACTTACACTACTGTGTTGCATCACCCTTTCCTCTTCGAGGGAATACAACACAAGCTCGAGAAGTAGCAATGCGGAAGCTTTGTCGTGGAAACAAACGCGGATGTGGCGAAATGCGCGGGCTTAGAATGGGGTTTTGGGTGGGTCAGGGTTGTCAGAGTCCTACGTGGCGAAGGTATAGACTCCCGCAACCTCCGCTAATTTTGCATTCGTTTTGCCAAAATTCGGATGCGCGAGCGTATGCGGCACCACATTGAATGGAAAAAATGGTTTGGACGTGTCGGTCCGAACATTTGGGGGTGTTTTGCAGCAAAATGTTGGCGACGGCCTAAGCATAAGTGAATGATCGTGGATGTCGCGTAGAGGGTTGGTGAATAGGCGCTTTAAAATAATTATGGTTTAGGCTTGAACAAATGCACAATAAACCTAGCGGTTAATTTGACAAGCACAAAACCTACAACAACTAGGCTCACCTATGTGCACCAACAACTTATGCTAAGCAAGATAAACAACTAGGTGATAGCTAGATATAACAAGAAACAATATGGCTCTCACAAAGTAAAGTCAATAAGTAAAGGGCTCGGGTAAGAGATAACCGAGGCACGTGGAGACGATGATGTATTCTGAAGTTTACACACTTGCGGATGCTAATCTCCATTTGGAGCGGTGTGGAGGCACAATGCTCCCAAAGAAGCCACTAGGGCCACCGTAATCTCCTCACGCCCTCGCACAATGCAAGATGACGTGATTCCACTAAGGGACCCTTGAGGGCAGTCATCGAACCCGTACAAATGGTAACCCTTGGGGGCGGTCACCGAACCCGTACACTTTGGCAACCCTTGGGGGCGGTCACCGGAACCCGTTAAATTGCTTGGGGCGATCTCCACAACCTAACTGAAGACCCCGACGCTTGCCCGGAGCTTTACACCACAATGATTGAGCTCAAAACACCACAAAGGTTGGGGCTATCTCCCCAACGACACCACGAAGCTTCACCACAATGGAATATGGCTTCAAGGTGACCACAACCGTCTAGGGTGCCCAAGCACCCAAGAGGAACAATCTCAATGGGACCAACACCCAAGAGTAATAATCTTCTCAACTTCACTTCCACGTATCACCGTGGAGAACTCAAACCTATGCACCAAATGCAATGGCAAGGGCACACGGAGTGCCCAACTCCTTTTCTCCCAAATCCCACCAAAGCAACCAATGTTAGGGAGGGAAATGAGAGGAAGAACGAAGAAGAGAACACGAAGAACTCCAAGATCTAGATCCAAGGGGTTCCCCTCACCTAGAGGAGAAAGTGATTGGTGGAAATGTGGATCTAGATCTCCTCTCCCCCCCCCCCCAAAACTAGCAAGAATCCATGGAGGGATTGAGAGATAGAAAGCTCGAAGAAGGTCAACAATGGGCGAATAACACAAGCTCAAAGGATAGGGTCCACTTGGGAAGAATGATAACCCACAAGTGTAGGGGATCGCAACAGTTTTCGAGGGTAAAGTATTCAACCCAAATTTGTTGATTCGACACAAGGGGAGCCAAATAATACTCTTAAGTATTAGCAGCCGAGTTGTTAATTCAACCACACCAGGAAACTTAGTATCTGCAGCAAGATAGTATAGTAGCAAAGTAATATGATAGTGGCGGTAGCAGCAATAAAAGTAACGATAGTGTTTTTGTAGTTTTTATGATAATAGCAACGGAAAAGTAAATAGGTAACAAGCAATATAGGTAAAGCTCGTAGGCATTGGATCGGTGATGGGAAATTATGTCGGATGCAATTCATCATGTAGAAGTTATAACCTAGGGTGACACAGAACTAGCTCCAATTCATCAATGCAATGTAGGCATGTATTCCGAATATAGTCATACATGCTTATGGAAAAGAACTTGCATGACATCTTTTGTCCTACCCTCCCGTGGCAGCGGGGTCCTATTGGAAACTAAGGGATATTAAGGCCTCCTTTTAATAGAGTGTCGGACCAAAGCATTAACACATAGTGAATACATGAACTCCTCAAACTATGGTCATCACCGGGAGTGGTCCCGATTATTGTCACTTCGGGGTTGCCAGATCATAACACATAGTAGGTGACTATAAACTTGCAAGATAGGATCAAGAACACACATATATTCATGAAAACATAATGGGTTCAGATCTGAAATCATGGCACTCGGGCCCTAGTGACAAGCATTAAGCATAGCAAAGTCATAACAACATCAATCTCAGAACATAGTGGATACTAGGGATCAAACCCTAACAAAACTAACTCGATTACATGATAGATCCCATCCAACCCATCACCGTCCAGCGAGCCTACGATGGAATTACTCACACACGGCGGTGAGCATCATGGAGTTGGTGATGGAGGAAGGTTGATGATGACAATGGCGACGATCTCCACTCTCCAGAGCCCCGAACGGACTCCACATCAGCCCTCCCGAGAGAGATTGGGGCTTGGCGGCGGCTTCGTCTCGTGAAACGCGATAATTTCTTCTCTCTTATTTTTTTCTCCCCAAAACGGAAGATATAGGATCTGGGGGTACGTCGGTGGAGCACCAGTGGGCCCACGAGGCAGGGGGCGCGCCCTGGGCAGGGGGCGCGCCCCCCACCCTCGTGGACAGGCCCTGGGCCCCCTGGTGTGGATCTTCTTGCAGGTATTTTTTATATTTTCTGAAATAAATCTCCGTTAATTTTTAGGCGATTCCGAGAACTTTTTATTTCTGCACAAAAACAACACCATGGCAGTTCTGCTGAGAACAGCGTCAGTCCGGGTTAATTCCATTCAAATCATGCATGTTAGAGTCCAAAACAAGGGCAAAAGGGTTTGGAAAAGTAGATACGTTGGAGACGTATCAACTCCCCCAAGCTTAAACCTTTGCTTGTCCTCAAGCAATTTAGTTAATATACTGAAAGTGATAAAGAAAAACTTTGACAAACTCTGTTTGCTCTTGTTGTTGTAAATATGTAAGCTAGCATTCAGGTTTTCAACAAGATCATGAACTAACCACATTCACAATAACTTTCAGGTCTCAAGACTACTCACATCAATGGCTTAATCAACTAGCGAGCAATAATAATAAACCTCGGATGACAACACTTTCTCAAAACAATCATGATATGATATGACAAGATGGTATCTCGCTAGCCCTTTCTGAGACCGCAAAACATAAATACAGAGCACCTTTAAAGATCAAGGACTGACTAGACATTGTAATTCATGATAAAAGAGATCCAGTCATGATCATACTCAATGCAAATTAACAGTAATACATGCAACAATAGAGGTGCTCTCCTACTGGCACTCTTTGATAAGAGGACGATGACTCTGCATAAAAGTAAATAGATATGCCCTTCGCAGAGGGAAGCAGGGATTTGTAGAGGTGCCAGAGCTCGATTTTTAAATAGAGATGAACAACATTTTGAGCGGTATACTTTCATTGTCAACATATCAGCCAAGAATCTCGATATCTCTCATGCTACGCACATTATAGGCGGTTCCCAAATAGAATGGTAAAGTTTATACTCCCCCAACCACCAACAAGCACACTCCACGGCTAGCCCGAAACAACGGGTACCGTCCAAACCAGCAACAGCTCTGGGGGAGTTTTGTTTAATTATTTATGATTTTGAGCATGGGACTGGGCATCCCGATTACCAGCCATTTTCTCATGAATGATGAGTGGAGTCCACTCATCGTGAGAATAACCCACATAGCATGGAAGATATAGACAACCCTAGTTGATACTTGAGCTGTTCGAGCATACAAAACAAAATTTTATTTGAAGGTTTAGAGTTTGGCACATACAAATTTACTTGGAACGGCAGGTAAATACTGCATATAGGAAGGTATGGTGGACTCATGTGGAATAACTTTGGGGTTTATGGAAGTGGATGCACTAGCAGTATTCCCGCTTAATACAGGTGAAGGCTAGAAAGAGACTGGGAAGCGACCAACTAGAGAGCAACAACGGTCATGAGCATGCATTAGAATTAATCAACAATGAATGCAAGCATGAGTATGATATAAATCACCATGAACATAAATATTGTGAAGGCTATGTTGATTGGTTTCAACTACATGCGTGAACATGTGCCAAGTCAAGTCGCTTAAATCGTTCAAAGGAGGATACCACCCATCATACCACATCACAACCATTTTAATATCATGTTGGCACGCAAGATTGACCATTATAAACTCTCAGCTAATTAAGCATGTCATAAGCAGCTATGATCTCTAATTGTCATTGCAAACATGTTTCATTCATAACAAGCTGAATCAGGAACGACGAGCAATCATATTTACAAAAACAAAAGAGGTCGAGTTCATACCAGCTTTTCTCATCTCAATTAGTTCATCATATATCATCCTTATTGCCTTTCACTCGCATGACCGAATGGTGTGGATATTGATAATAGTGCATGTGCATTGGACTAAGCTGGAATCTGCAGACATTTAATACAAGAGAGAATAAAAGGTAATATGGCTCAAGGTTAAATCTTCACCAAAGCATATGAGAGCCACTAAGCATTTTTATCATGGTATTCTACTCTCAACCCCTAAAGAAAATAAAAGAAACTATTTACACGGGAAAGCTCCCAACAAGCAAAAGGAAGAACGGGAAATCTTTTTGGGTTTTCAATTTAACTGCTACTACAAGCAAAGAAAGTAAACTAGCTAGAAGCTACACCTAATATTTTTTGTTTTTCTGGTTTTCTAGCACGCAAGAAAAAGACTAAGGAAAAGAAATTGAAACTAAGCATGGATGGTATAGTGAAAGAGTGTGAGCACCGACAACTATAATAAGTGTGTGAACATGAATGTAAGTCGGTGAGAAACACGTACTCCCCCAAGCTTAGGCTTTTGGCCTAAGTTGGTGTATGGCCAGTATTGGCCTGACTGATATCCAATGTTGTAGTTGGGGTCTTACTGAGACGCAGCCGACGCTGCATGCTGAGCTGCAGCTCGAAGGCTGGCTGTCTCCGTCATATTATAATAAGCATTTGCCTCCTCCATAGTAATAGTGTATCTTACTTTTTCCTGAAAGTTAAACAAAGTAGGGGCAGGAAGAACAATAGGGATGGCATGCTGCCTGTTAAAGATTAGTCGATATTTGAGGGTTTGATCATCCCACTCTATAAACCAGTGACTAGTCATTGCATGGCAGTCTAGATAAGCAGGAGGTAAAGGTTCATCATTCACGTGCATGGGTATACCAAGGAAGCAGGCTATGCGGGTAGCATAGATCCCACCAAATAAATCTCCATGCAAGCCATTATGGTGTAACCTACATGCAACGATTTCTCCCAAGTTATATTGCCTATCACCTAGTACAACACTCCTGAGAAGACTAAGATCAGGGACACACATGTGACAAGCCTCATCTTTATCGTGTATGCATCTACCGATAAAGAGAGCAAAGTAGTGAATAGCAGGAAAATGTATGCTCCCCGTGGTAGCTTGTGTGACGTCACTGGATTCCCCTACTGTAATACCGGCTAGGATTTCACTAAGTTCAGATTTGCGAGGATCACTCATACTGCCCCACTATGGGAGCTTGCAGGCAACATTAAAATCCTCTAAATCCATGGTATAAGATTTATCATAAAGGTCAAACAGGACAGTGTGAGAGTTACGTGAAGATGAAAATTTAAACCTTCTCACAAAGCTATCAGTTAAGCCACGGTATTGAGGACACTTATCTTGTATGAAGTCCTCGAGGTCGGCGTTGCGCACGTATGCGTAAAATTCATCTTTGATGCCTGCTTGACCCATGAATTCATCTGACGGCCATTCACAAGGCTGCACATCAGCATCCCTCGGTGGTTCATCGTCCGGCTCATAGAACATGAGCCTCGTTTCTTGCTTCCTTGAAGGACCACCTTGGAAGTTTCTCCTAAACATTTTTCTGAAATTTTTAGTAACTTCAAAATAGAAGTTAACCAAACTCAACAAGATTGATAGAAACAATTCCTATAAGTGCCTAAAGGCTATATCATGCATTAGAACTACTTGGGACCAAGAAAATTTGACAAGAAAGCTCAAGAACAAGGTCACCACAACAGCATAAATTTGCAACAAATAAAGCACTAGAGCAAAAACTAATTGTACCAATGGAGGGGTCACATACCAAGGAACAGTCTCCCCAAAAAGTTTGGTGAATGGTGCTTTGAGCAAGGAGATCGAAAATGGCAGCAAGATGAGCTAGAACTCGGGTTTGAGCTGGTTGGGGATTTTTTTGGGAGGAAGAAGAAGAGCATGGGTGCATGAATAAGTGGAGGGGGCCACGTGGGGCCCACGAGGCAGGGGGCATGCCCTGGGCAGGGGGCGCGCCCTGCACCCTCGTGGCCACGTGTTGGCTCCCCTCGCTGTGTGTTCAGTGCCATATTTTCTTAAATATTCTAGAAAAAATCATATTTCATTTTCATGGCATTTGGAGAACTTTTATTTTTGGGATATTTTTTTATTGCACGGATAAGTGTGGAAACAGACAGACAATGCTATTTTTGTTTTATTTAACCTAAATAAAAAAAATTAAAAAGAGGGTACAGAAGGTTGTGCTATCTAGATTCACCTATTCCATGCTCATCAAAAGGAATCCATTAACATGGTTGATCAGGTCTTGTTAATAAACTCTTTCCGAGTAACATGAAACCGGAGAATTTTCGAATAACACTAGGTTACCTCAATGGGGATATGTATGTCCCCAACAATAAGAATGTCATATGTCTTCTTGATAGTAGGAATAGGGAACTGAAAACCTCCAATAGTGATAGTTGAAGTTTTTTCAATATAATTGATACTATGGACCCGAGGTTGTTTCCTCGGAAAGTGTACCGTATGCTCATTACCATTGACATGAAAGGTGACATTGCCTTTGTTGCAATCAATAACAGCCCCTGCAGTATTCAAAAAAGGTCTTCCAAGAATAATAGACATACTATCATCCTCGGGAATATCAAGTATAACAAAGTCCGTTAGAATAGTAACATTTGCGACTACAATAGGCACATCCTCACAAATACCGATAGGTATAGCAGTTGACTTATTAGCCATTTGCAAAGATATTTCACTAGGTGTCAACTTACTCAAGTCAAGTCTACGATATAAAGAGAGAGGCATAACACTGACACCAGCTCCAAGATCACACAAAGCAGTTTTAACATAGTTTCTCTTAATGGAGCAAGGTATAGTAGGTACTCCTGGATCTCCTAATTTCTTAGGCATTCCACCCTCAAAAGTGTAATTGTCAAGCATGGTAGAAATTTCTACATCAGGTATCTTTATTTTGTTGGTAATAATATCTTTCATATACTTGGCATAAGGATTTGTTTTAAGCACATCAGTCAAACGCATACGCAAAAAGATAGGTCTAATCATTTCAGCAAAGCGCTCAAAATCCTCATCATCCTTTTTCTTGGATGGTTTCGGAGGAAAAGGCATGGGTTTTTGAACCCATGGTTCTCTTTCCCTACCGTGCTTCCTAGCAACAAAGTCTCTCTTATCATAACGTTGATTCTTTGATTGTGGGTTATCAAGATCTACAACATGTTATATCTCAACATCGTTATCATTGCTAGGTTGAGCATCAACATGAACATCATCATTAATATTATCACTTGGTTCATGTTCATTACCAGATTGTGTCTCAGCATCAGAAACAGATATATCATTGGGATTCTCGGGTGGGTGAGCTACAGGTTCACTAGAAGCATGCAAAGTCCTATCATTTTTCTTTTTCTTCTTCTTAGAAGAACTAGGTGCATCTAAATTAGCTCTCTGAGAATCTTGCTCAATTCTCTTAGGGTGGCCTTTAGGATACAAAGGTTCCCGAGTCATTCTACCACCTCTAGTCACAACTCTAATGGCATTATCATTATTTTTACTATTTAATTCACTGAGCAAATCGTTCTGAGCCTTAAGTACTTGTTCTACTTGAGTGGTGACCATAGAAGCATGTATACTAATGAGTTTCAGTTCACCTTTAGCTCTAGATAGATAATCACTCAAGCGTTCAATCATATAAGCATTGTGTTGCAATTGTCTACCAACATAAGAATTGAAGTTTTCTTGTTTCACAATGAAATTGTCGAACTCATCTAAGCATTGGCTAGCAGACTTATAACGAGGAATATCTCCTTCATCAAATCTATAGAGAGAATTTACCTTTACTACCTGTGTCGGGTTATCAAGACCATGTATTTCTTCAATAGGTGATAAATTTTAACATCTTCAACTTTAATACCTTTTCTTTCATAGATTTCTTTGCCTCTTGCATATCTTCAGGACTGAGAAATAGAACACCTCTTTTCTTCGGAGTTGGCTTAGGGACTGGTTCAGGAAGTGTCCAATTATTTTCATTGGCCAGCATATTATTCAATAGTAGTTCAGCTTGTTCAACAGTTCTTTCCCTGAAAACACAACCAACACAACTATCCAGGTGGTCTCTGGAAGCATCGGTTAGTCCATTATAAAAGACATCAAGTATATCATGCATCTCAAGAGGATGATTAGGCAAAGCATTAAGTAACTGGAGAATCCTCCCCCAAGCTTGTGGGAGACTCTCTTCTTCAGTTTGAGCAAAGTTATATATTTCCCGTAAGGCAGCTTGTTTCTTATGAGCGGGAAAATATTTAGCAGAGAAGTAATACATCATATCCTGGGGACTACGCACACAACCAGGATCAAGAGAGTTAAACCAGGTCTTACCATCACCCTTTAACGAGAACGGAAATAGCTTAAGGATATAGTAATAACGAATCTTTTCATCGTCGGTAAACAGGGTGGCTATATCATTCAACTTAGTAAGATGTGCCACAACAGTTTCAGACTCATAGCCATGGAAAGGATCAGATTCAACCAAAGTAATTAACTCAGGATCAACAGAGAATTCATAATCCTTATCAGTAACACAGATAGGTGAAGTAGCAAAAGCAGGGTCATGTTTCATTCTAGCATTCAAGGACTTTTCTTTCAGCTTAGCTAATAACTTCTTAAGATCATATATATCATTGCAAGCAAGAAAGTCTCTAACAGTTTCTTCATCCATAACATAACCCTCAGGCACGACAGGAAATTCATATTTATTGGGAGTAGTTTCATCATCACTTTCATAAATATCATCAACATTTGCACTCTCCCTAACCTTAGCAATTTGTTCATCTAGAAATTCACCTAGTGGCACAGTGTCAGGCATAGAGGTAGTATCCTCATACATAGCAGAAGTAGCATCATCAAGAACAGACGACATATCAGATTCAATAGCAGGAGCAGGTGTCGCAAGTTTACTCATAACAAAAGGAGAATCTAGTGCAGAGCTAGATGGTAGTTCCTTATCTCCCCTCGTAGTTGAGGGTAAGATCTTGGTTTTTGAGTCCTTCAAATTCTTCATAGTGATAAAAAGATGTAAATCCCAAGTGACTTAAAGAATAGAGCTATGCTCCCCGGCAACGGCGCCAGAAAATAGTCTTGATAACCCACAAGTGTAGGCGATCGCAACAGTTTTCGAGGGTAAAGTATTCAACCCAAATATGTTGATTTGACACAAGGGGAGCCAAAGAATACTCTTAAGAATTAGTAGCTGAGTTGTCAATTCAACCACACCTGGAAACTTAGTATCTACAGAAAGATAGTTTAGTAGCAAAGTAATATGATAGTGGCGGTAGCAGCAATAAAAGTAACGATAGTGTTTTTGTAGTTTTTGTGATAATAGCAACGGAAAAGTAAATAGGTAACAAGCAATATAGGTAAAGCTCGTAGGCATTGGATCGGTGATGGGAAATTATGTCGGATGCAATTCATCATGTAGAAGTTATAACCTAGGGTGACACAGAACTAGCTCCAGTTCATCAATGCAATGTAGGCATGTATTCTGAATATAGTCATACGTGCTTATGAAAAAGAACTTGCATGACATCTTTTGTCCTACCCTCCCATGGCAGCGGGGTCCTATTGGAAACTAAGGGATATTAAGGCCTCCTTTTAATAGAGTACCGGACCAAAGCATTAACACATAGTGAATACATGAACTCCTCAAACTATGGTTATCACCGGGAGTGGTCTCGATTATGTTCACTTCGGGGTTGCCGGATCATAACACATAGTAGGTGACTATAGACTTGCAAGATAGGATCAAGAACACACATATATTCATGAAAACATAATAGGTTTAGATCTGAAATCATGGCACTTGGGCCCTAGTGACAAGCATTAAGCATAGCAAAGTAATAGAAACATCAACCTCAGAACATAGTGGATAATAGGGATCAAACCCTAACAAAACTAACTCGATTACATGATAGATCCCATCCAACCCATCACCATCCAGCAAGCCTACGACGGAATTACTCACACACGGCGGTGTGGATCATGGTATTGGTGATGGAGGAAGGTTGATGATGACGATGGCGACGATCTCCACTCTCCGGAGCCCCGAACGGACTCCAGATCAGCCCACCCAAGAGAGATTAGGGCTTGCCGGCGGCTCCGTCTCGTGAAACGCGATAATTCATTCTCTCTTTTTTTTCTACCCGAAGCGGAAGATATAGGATCTGGGGGTACGTCGGTGGAGCACCAGGGGGCCCACGAGGCAGGGGGAGCGCCCTGGGCAGGGGGCGCGCCCCCCACCCTCGTGGATAGGCCCTGGGCACCCTGGTGTGGATCTTCTTGCAGGTATTTTTTACATTTTACGAAATAAATCTCCGTTGATTTTCAGGCGATTCTGAGAACTTTTTATTTCTGCACAAAAACAACACCATGGCAGTTATGCTGAAAACAGCGTCAGTCCGGGTTAGTTCCATTCAAATCATGCAAGTTAGAGTCCAAAATAAGGGCGAAAGGGTTTGGAAAATAGATACGTTGGAGACGTATCAAAGAAGACCCCCTTTTATAGGACCCCATGAATCTGCCCGTTACGGCCGTTTTTACACTACAGCGGTACAACCGCTTGAACCACCAGTACCACCGGAATTCGCGGGTTCCCCTTGCAGAAGTGCACCAGCGGTACAACCGGTGGAGCTACCGGTAGTACCGGTCAGCCAGAGCCAACCGGAACTACCGCTCCACCACCGCCCAACAACCGCCTCTGACACAGAAGGGTTTCACCCCATAGAAGTGGTTGCGGCGGTGGTTGTGCCGATACAACCGTTGGACCAAAGTCTCGGGGAGGTGGAGATCTACGCGGTACAACCGCCGCAGACACCGGTAGTACCGGTTTGTAAGAGAAAACCGGAACTACCGCTCCGCCACCGCTCTACCACCGTATCAATAATAGAACTGTATCACCATTAGGCGGTAGTACGAGTAGTGGTTTAACTGGAAGAAACGGCCGAGTGGTACAACCGCTTTTTCAAGCGGTACAACCGCTCTGCACTAAAACCATTGCCACAGAAAGACTACGAGGAAACACTAAAACTAGAACTGCCTTAACTTCTGCAATTGAACTCTGAATTGAGCAAAATCAAGCTTGTTGAATAGAGGAAGACGAGTAACATCAAATCAGCGACTGGTTATAGTAAGAAGAGGCAGGGAGTTATGCCTAGGATATAGAGGAGTGAACCCTCCATTAGAGAAGAACCGGCATAACCTCCAACATCGAAAACATCATAGAAGATGCATGAGTGAACTCCGTTTTCGATGAACTCGAGCTTGTCATCAAGATGACCATAATCTCCAAAACTCACAAGGAGAAATACCATACGAGAACCAATAAAGATGATGCAAGGATGAAATGGTTTGATCTCTCTACAAATGATATGATCAAGCTACTCATCGAGAGCCCCCCTTGATAGTACGAGAATCGACCCTGTAACCCGATCTCCCTCAACTACCATGAGACCGGTAAAATAGAAAACCTATCAAGGGCAAACCTTTGCCTTGCACATAGTCCACTTGAGCTAGATGATGACGATCTTGACTTCCTCAAGTTGGACCACCTTTCTTGATTGCATTGTCTTGATGAAGACTAGTAGATTGCTCCCCCATACTCCACTATGGGTGAGCCACTTTTCAGCACATCTTCACAAGTCCATTGGCACCACAATGGACGGCAAGCTTCAAGCACTTGATCTCTTCGTGATGCTCCACTTTAACATGCACACCGCAATCTTGATGACGATCACCATTTGATTTCATCCTCCATAGGTTGTACAATATCTTCCTCTTGATGCAAGCCCATGGAAACATACCTAACCCCACATAGAACTATCACGTAGACCATGGGTTAGTACACAAAGCGTAATGGACAATGCTTACCATACCATGGGATCACTTGATCCCTCTCGGTACATCTTCTACGCTTTGTGTGTTGATCAACTTGATTCACTCTTTGACTTAGTCTTGATCAATCTTGAATCTTTTCCAACTCTCTTCATTTGGATGATGTCATGAAGGTAAACATGAATGATCACACACTCTTCTTTTTCAAGACATGCTTACAATAAGCTCAACACTCACAAGACCAATCTTTGGATAATTCCTTAATAGCACCTTGGTCATCACAAACTCTCCTTGAAACCAACAAATGGACTCCAATAAAAGCCTATGGACAAACCCTTCAAATATAACCGAAGGCAACCATTAGTCCATAGAGATTGCCATCAATTACCATAACCAAACATGGGGGCACCGCATGTTCTTTCAATCTTCCCCATTTTGGTAATTGATGACAATCACTTTCAAGAGAGTTTGTATAAGTAATTATGCATCACCATACCATGCAACAATAATGTATGCGCATGATATGCAAAAGCTTAGGAACAAAACCAAAGCAAGAAGAGAGGAAACAACTCTCTAAACTTCCTCGCAAAATTCTCTGAAACTTCTCCCTCATTGGCATCGATTGCCAAAATGGGCAAAAGGCTTAAAAAGCCAATGTAACTTGTGTTCCTCCATAAATTGTGTATTTCTCAACTAGAGAGTGGAATGCAATACACATATCCAACGGTAAATACTTGGAGTAAGACAAACTATATTGAGGCCCAAAGATTGCAAAAGAATGATATGCCACAAAGACATAACAAAGAGATAGACACGCCATCAAGCAATCAAAGGATACCAATTGAAGCAAGCTATCAAAAGATACCAATTGAACCAACTAGCCCAATGATCCGACGCCACAAGAATAAAATATATTATGATATGAGCAAAGGAGTGTCCTAGAGAAACTAGAGAAGCTCCTCATGTTTTGTGCACAGTTTAGTTTTGTATTTAGATACAATGAGCACAAACTAGAATCGTCGCTTCCCCAAAATCAATAGAACCTTACGACAAGTGCAAGATAGCAACGGAGTGTTCTAAAGACACTAGTGAAGCTCCCCATAATTTGTGCACTCCTTAGAATATTTGCATTACGATACCAAGTGCACAAAATAGGATCATCACTCCCCCAAAATCAATAGAAACTCACACCAAGTGCAAGTGAGCATGTACGAAACAAAGCCTAGCACTTGAAACAACCAAATGGTTTAGCAAAATATAAAAGAGGCAACTTGGAAATAGGCTCAACCAAAGAGATGTGTGTGAGTCATGGCAAAGCACTTGACGAGACTAATATAAGGATGAGCATTAAGCATCAACATAGTCTTTAATAGTTGAGATACAAGGTGCATGACATGTCCTTCCCACACACACACAACTAGCAAATGGATTCACAATCTCACTAAAAAGAGAAATATTAACCAAGTTTGTGACAACCCATGGTGAAGATAGAAAATGAAAGCCTCCTCAAGACGAGGGATACCAATTAAATGGAAAGCTTTTTCAAGACAAGCATGAGGAAAATAATCTTCACCACAAAAGAGTGCATCAAGATGCAACGATATAGGATCCGTACTCAAGACACACACCTTCACGGAGCGACCAAAGAAATAATACAAGAAAGAAAAGGTGGACGTGAAAGAAGGGGATATCGATTAGATATGCAACTTCTCTCAAGTGTATACGATTCGAGGTAGATGTAGATCATGATGATATCAATCCACAAAGAAGGATGTACACATGAAATTGTTGCAAAAAGGAAAGAATAAGATATCCACAAGGAAGTCATAAATATACCAATAAGATATTTGCTTGAAGGCATAGTGTGACGCCCGAAGACCGGCGTCCCAGAAGATTCCAGATGTTCCGGGTTCTCCCGTGTGTTTCATGTGTGCTTGTGTTATTTATTTTTTGCATTGCATCATGTCATCATGCCATCATGACTTTAATTCTGCAACTCAACCAAATAAATTGTGTGGATCTTCGATCCATTTAAATTGAGGGAAGAGTGACTTCTCTTTATAACATATCCTCCTAATAATTATGGAGCTATTATAAATAAATATTCCATTTGTTTGGAATTAACCCAAACACACTTGCATATATTCCCCATGCTTTTTCTACTTCAAGTTTCACCATCAAAACCTTGTCTCTAATTCTTATCCGTTTTATTGAGGCTCCTCCAAAAATCCGAGCATTTTTGAACTCTTCAAAGCCTAGCCCTTGTTCAAACCATGTGAATTAAATTCAAATGAATTTGAATTTAAACCTTGCAAATGGCCATTTCTATTTTTCTCGGATCAAGCTCATTTTTATGAGCTCGAGAAAAATAACCTCATGTGCAACTCTTTCCCTAACCCCCCTCGTTCTTTTCTTCTCTTTATTTACTTTCTTCTATAAAAGAGAAAAGGAAGGAGGGGCCCAGCCGCAGCCAGGCCCCTGGTCGTTTCCCTCACGCCGGACTGGCCCATCAAGCCCAGCCAGCCGCAGCCCACTTCACCCTCTAACCTAGACCACTCTCATCCCTCTCGACCCATTCCCACGCCGCCGCCGCACACAGGATCGACGATCCCATGCCACTTCCTCCCCCCGCTTCGATCTCTCCCTTCCCCGATCCCCTTCGTCCTCCCTTCTTCTCTCGCTCCACCCGACCCCTGGGAGCTGATCCCCATCGCCACCGGCTTCCCTCGACCGCCGCCACCCAGCTTCGACCTCGCCTTCCCCACGACCGCGCCTTCATCTCCCTCGCCTCCCGCTGTTCTCCTTCGCCGCGAGTCCGAGCGCCGGCCTCGCCTCCTCCAGGGCCACCCCGTGCCTGGCCTCCATGGACGCACCCGCGCCCGTCTGCTCGGATGTCCCGTCGCGTCTCCAGGGCCGCTGGGCACGGCCGCCGCCACCAGCGCCGGGCCGCCGCCTTCTCCGCCGCCCATCGGTGCCGCCCTGCACCTCTGCCGCGGAGCCCGTTGTCGCTCCGGATCCAGGACCCATGCTAGGACCCCGACGAAGGAGTCGTCGGAGCAGCGTCCTCGTCTTCCTGCCGCTGCCGTAGCTCTCCGGGAGGTCCTCGTCCCCGAGCTCCTGCCTGTGCTGTGCCGGGCCGCCCCTTGTCTCCAACTCCGCCTGTGCTGTGCTGCTGCTTCGCCCGACGCCTTCCTCCCTTGGCGCCACGATTTCCTGGCCGCAGCTCGCCGGGGCCGACCCCGAGGTGCCTTTGCCGTCGCCGGGCTTCGTGCTTGCGTTTTTGTTGTTATTTTGTTTTGTTGATGCCAAAGCCTCGGTTACAAGATCTGTGCCCGGATCACCATGTTCGTGTCCGTGTGTTCGCCAAGTTCCTTGAAGCTGAACGTGTACGACTACATGTTTGACCACCGAGACCGATGCCCCAAGGACGCTGAGAACGACTACACGGCGACACTTTCGAGTACCTCTTCTACCATCTATGAAATCGCCAAGTTTGACCACATGAAGATACTTCAAGTACCACAACGTCCGATGCCGTGACAAGTACCTCTACGGAAACATGAACATCTACGGAACGTGTACGACGACCGTGAACGAAGACGCCACCGTGTACCACTACCATCGCCCCGGAAACGATGGATTCGTCAAGTACCTCTCCGAAACGGAACGAGTACCTCTACGTCAACGACGACCCTGACGCCCCGTGTACGACTACGAACGGAACGACTACTTTCCTCTATGAACATGTACCACGACCCGCGAGTACCACTACTTCCTCTACGACCTCGAACCGCCCCGAAACGAACGCTTCAAAGGTATAACCCCGAGACGATGACCCGTGGACGAATGCTTGTTGTGTTGTATGAGATGTATCGGATGTTTGCATCGTGTCCGTTGTGACCCTCGTTTGCCCTATCGTTGTCAAGTGGGAACCCGGTGACGGGATCACCCCACCTTTCATCTTGTTCGACTCGCTCACGCCACCTTTTCTTTTGCTCCGGTCTCTCAACGAGTTACCGGAACCGAGATGTTGCCGTTGCATCATTTTCGGATCGTTGCCGTGGCACCCTTTCCTTCCACCACGGTTACTATACTTCATTTCTCTTTATGTTAACTTTTACTAAAAATTGCATAAAACTTGATCATGTCTTCCGCATCATGTTAACAACATTAAAATGTGTGAATTGTTGTTTGCTTAAAATTGCTAACATGCATATGGGGATTTTCCGGAATTGTTGTTGTTATTTCCGGCCTCATTTAAAATGCCTAGATAGCTAGTTTACACTTGCTTCCTACCTTGCCATGTTTAGCTTCCTATATAGACTTGTCTTGCATCCTACTTGGTTGAGCATATTGTCATGTTGCTTGTGTTGTTTTTCTGTGCTTCCTACCTTGCCATGTATTGCTTCCTATATAGACTTGTCTTGCATCATACCTTGCCATGTATTGCATCATATAGTCTTGTGATGTGTTTTTCTGTGCTTCCTACCTTGCCATGTTTTGCTTCCTGTATAGACTTGTGGTGCATCCTATATAGAACGGTCATGCATCATACTTGGATGTGCATCGTATGCCATGTTTATGCTTGTGTGTTTACCGTGTTGTTTGCTTCTTTCCGGTTACTTCTCTTGTTAGCTTCGGTTCCGTTCCGGAGTTGTGAGGATCCGCTCGTCTATGTTGCTCCGTCTACTTCATGGACTTGTTCTTCTTCTTTGCGGAATCCCAGGCAAGATGACCGTAACCTTGGATACCTTGACTATCATTGCCATTGCTTAGTTGTCTCGATGCTATCGTTATATGTCGCGCTACCCATCTTTATTGTCAGCCCCTCTCCTTGTTGCCATGAAACCTCTAACCTTTGAAACCTTCCTAGCAAAACCATTGTTTGGCTATGTTACCCGCTTGCTCAGCCCCTCTTATAGCGTTGTTAGTTGCAGGTGAAGATGAAGATCGTTCCAGGAGGGAACTTGTTGTTGGAATATCACAATATCTATTATTATTATTAACACACCTATATACTGGGCATGGGTGGAAGGCTTGGCCTTTTGCTCGGTGTTTTGTTCCACTCATGCCACCTTAGGCGCCGATAAGCCGGCATTATGTTCCTTGATTTTGCGTTCCTTACACGATGGGTATATGGGGACCCCTTGACACTTCGACTTTGAATAAAACTCCTCCAGCAAGGCCCAACATTGATTTTTTTGCCCATAATAACAACTTAATTAATTAATTAAATTGCATAAGGGGGACGCTCCTTGGAGATTCTTTTCTACATAGCAGGGGGGCCAGTGCTGATGGTGTTGGTCCCAAACTAGAGCCACTTGCGGTGCCACCCAGTTATCTGGGGTCTTCGGTTGCTGTACGTAGTGCTCATCCGGACGTGGCTTGAGACAAGATGCGCGCGGCTACCATCAGGGTGTCGGCACGCCGGGAGGTCTTGCTGGACTTGTTTTACCATTGTCGAAATGTCTTGTGCACCGGGATGCCGAGCCTGATCGGATTTCCCTAAGATAAGGAGTGATGATATTATATTTATCACTTCAGCTGATCGTGAGAGCTTGTGATGGGCTAAGTTGGGACACCCCTGCAGGGTTATGAACTTTCGAAAGCTGTGCCCGCGGTTATGTGGCAGATGGGAATTTGTTAATGTCCGGTTGTAGAAAACTTGTCAGAGGATCCGAGATAAAACACACAACTGTGTGAGTAACCGTGACTGTCTCTTTTCACTTTGAGAAGAGAACACGGTGGGGTTATGTTTGACTCGTAGGTAGTTCAGGATCTTTAGCGATCATTACTAGTTTGCGACCGTTTGTGTAGATGCTCATCTTATTCTTGTACTCGTAAGCTAGCCACCATATTATGCTTAGCCTCTGCTGCAACCTCACCACTTTACCTCTTCCTACCCATAAAGCTTTGCTAGTCTTGTTACCCATGGTTATGGGATTGCTGAGTCCTCGTGGCTCACAGATACTACAACACCAGATGCAGGTTCAGCCGAGATTGACGCAGGAGATGGGTCAGAACTTCTGGGAGTTCCATGAAGAGAGTGGTCGTATGTATGTGACGTTTTCGACGATCAGTAGTGGTTTCTACTAGGGGCGATTCGGACATGTGGCTTTATGTTTTTGGTATCTTTCTTTTGGATCTTCGCCCGTAGTCGGGTTGTGATGTTTTGAATGATGTTTTGCTTATGTAATGTATTGTGTGACGTGGCGAGTGTAAGCCAACTATCCTTTTGTAATTTCATCCCTATTTTTACATGAGTTGTGCAAAGATACCAAACTTGAGATCATTCTAGAATGGGCTTATACCTTTAAGTCGTGCCTCGACACGTAGGAGGTATAGTCCCATCCTGGGCATTACAAGTTGGTATTCGGAGCCTTCTCCGACCTAGGAGCCCCCACTGATTGATCGAATCGTTGACGGTTGAGTCTAGGCACACACATGAAAATGTTTTGAGCCCTAGATATATATCGGAGAGTAGGATTTCTTTTGCTCCTCATCTCTTTTCACTCTGGTGAGGACTTCTGACGATTATTCTTGTCTCTTCTACTCTCAAAGATTCACCAAATTTTTTTTAGGATCACGCGAGTATTGTTTGGATTGTTCCGATGTCTTTGTGACGAGAACATTGTTCTCGATGCCTCCTGTCATTTAGGGGTTGTGGCAGTGTCCCGGGGAGTTGAGCTCCGAGGTGTTGTCGTCACAAATATATCGCATCAGTTCTGGAATACTTAAGACGGCCGACATCGAAAACTCTCCTATGCGGTTAGTGGCAAGATAACCCCGACATCACCCAGTACTGGGGAGGTAGTTCGGGAGTATTGCCATAGCTTGTATAGCAGATGTGTTTCGAAGGTCCGAGGTAAACGGTTTCCGGAAATAACTGGTTATGTGTTGAAGGATGGATACAGCTGGATGTAGGATTAGAGTTGAGTGCGCGGTGCTTCCCCTGTATCCCCAACACCTGATTGCATAACTGGAAACTTTCGGAAATTAATAGGTGGGTTTATCTAGTAGCTCGTAGGCATTCTTCCAACGAATGCATGATATGGAGTTCGGGGTTCTACATTGAGTGAAGTGGTTTTATGGGCGTTGTTCCAATCGGGAGTTGCATCTTAAAGGGTCCTTGGCTATGCTGATCCGGGGATTGCAAAACCCTTTCGTAACACGTTCCATTAGCTTTCAGCACGAATATGTGGGACGAAGCTTCTATCTTGTATTTGTTCTATCTGCTCCTTGTTGCTTTTATTTACCTTTTGTTCTCCCAAGTGGCTTCTCGACAAATTGATGTACCTGCGGAATTCATTCGTTCAATTCTCTGTTCGGATGATATTGTGAAGATTATGTTGCAACATATCTATCCTTTGTTTTTGTTTTGATTCTGGTATTCGAGTTGCTTTGATGTCAAATGTTGATTCCATACCTTTCCTAAGCGGTGTTCTCATATTTCTATGGGAGTGCTAGTCCTTCTTGATCATCGAGCTTGTCATGTTAATCCTTTTCAACCGGCGTGCCTTCTATTCAAGTTTCCATACGGACGCCGTTGAGAAATCTGACGATTTGTCTGTTTCATTCATCCCAAGTTGTCTTTGTTTCCCCACCATCCCACCCTTCTTCTTCTCGGAATCAGAATTCTTAATCAAGTATCCATGTTATTCATGTGAGGTTTCTTCATTCTTTTCCTTCAATGTTCTTATCCGGTGATTTATCGTGAAGATGCTCAAGAGTTTCAAGTTCATCATTCTTAATTCTAATATTCTTCTCCGGGGGACTAAATCCAAGCTTCCGTATTGATCATATCTGTGCCTCTTGTTTCACATGTTTTCCAATGTGGGATTTCTTATCCGAAGTCTCTCTTGCCTATTCAACTCTCTAACTCTTATCCGGAGTGTTCGAGGTATCTCAGAAGATTCATCTTTCAATTCTTAATCCGTTCAAGCTATTTTGAGGTTGCTATCTTATTCAAGCCATTTAATTCAACCGATGCAATATCTCTTAAGCAATCTTTTTCAACGGTGATTTCTTTAGTGGGTCCTAACCCACAGGTCTTTTCCCAGGATCTTACCTGACTCTTTTTTTTCGGAGAATTCTTTTCAAAGTGTGACGTAAGAATGATTTCCATCAGTCACACGCCTTATCCAAGCTTGTTTTCAATTATTTCCATCTTTAGCTCTACCTTCCTCTTGTCATTCGTCCGGAGTATCCTGAAATTCTTCATGGCATTTCTCGTCTCCAGTCTCAACATTTGAAGACCGGAGAAGTGTTTCTCTTAAATCTTGACCCGTTCTCTTGATGAGTTGTGGTTCTAACTTCATGACATCCTCATTATTGTTCCGATTGTGAGGAATTCTTTTTATACCCGTCCGAAGCATTTCATGAATTCTTTCCATTGTGATCCTCCGAAGGCCATCATTTCAGAATATTTCTTCGTTCTCAGTTTTCAACTTGTCCTCCAAATATTCTTCATTGATGCCTCTTCGTTCGTCTCCATATTCTTACGGTGGTTCTTTCAAGATTACTTTTCCGTTGTTATCGTATTAATTCATTTGTTCTTTTCATAATCCTACCGGTGAGTCGTTCAAGATTATTCTCAAGTTTGGCTATATCTTTCTCCAATCCTTTTCAAGAAGAATAAGTAGTAGGCCAAATCCGTTGCTGGTCATCAATTTATTTTGATCAAGGATAAGCATACAGTAAATCTTATTCTTTTTCCACGAAGTGATTAATCTCTTTTTTCCGGAGCTTGTACATCATATCATATTCCCGGTCCTAAGTTGTTCATCTTGTTTTCCGGAGCTTCAAGTTATTTCAATTATATCATTTCAAAGCTCCATCTAATTCATCGCAGGCCTTGAATCTTATTCTTTCCATCTTTCACTTCTCTTGCTTTCATTACCGGAGTTCTCATGGTGGTTCATCATGTTTCAATTCATCCTCGAAGTCTTCATCAAGATTCTTGTTGGAGCTCAAGCATTCTTCATCATGCTTTCCAATTGCAATCCTTTCTACCTTATCTTTCAGATGGTGTTATGTCATTCTTCACAATTCCTTCATGAATTATGATTCACGAGTTATCAAGAATGAGATATTTAAAACCATCATTTTCCTTGTTCAGGAGATGTTTTCAACCCTTCAATTATTCGTTGGAGTTATCTTGGGTTGTATTTCACCTAAAAGCTTTCCCTATGGATTGTTGCTAATTATGGTGCTTATAAATGACCCAAGTTCTTCATTTATCATTCCGGTGAATTAAGTTTATCGTCTCCTTGTTGATCTCAATCCAATTAAATGTTTCCGTCAGTGGCTGGTTGTCACCTCTTAATTTTGAGATGTTTTCCATAAGCCCACATCAACCTTATTCTTTTCGTTGTTGAATTCCAACAACTCTGTTCAACCCATCTTGGTAAAGGTGCTCTTTCAAATTCATTCGTGTGAGAAGTTGTCATTTTCTTCTCTGTTCTTTTCTTTCCAACGACCTAGCATATATTCTTTCATTCCGGAGGCATTGTGATGTTGATCTCTCCAAACCATCATCTCGTTTTATCGAGATCATGTTCTTTCCTTGTTTATCTATTTATCCGGAGTGTTGTATTCTCCATTCTAATTCTCTTATCTCATCAAGTTTTGCCTCTCTTTTCAACCGGAGTGCTGTCTGAATCCTTCTTACCCCTTGTGCCATTCTTTGAATTGTTTCAGAGGCTGTGTGTTGTTGTTTTCATCAAGTATCACCCCATCTCCTCAAGCTCATGTTAACTCCTTCCATTTTCAGTCGGAGTGCTGTCCAAATTATGTCATTCTTATTCCTTGGCTATACCATTGCGGTTTTATATTCTTTTGGTTCGTAAGCTCTTGTTTCATGTCTTTCAACCTACAAGGTTCTCATAACGTACCTTGTTCCTTTTTTCTTCTAATGGAGTGTTTTCATCTTCGTTCATCTCCATTGTATTCTTTATTCAAGATTGTTCAACCTCTCAAGGTTCGTGGTTACACTTGTTTGTCAAAGAAGCAACTTTGTTTTACCTCTTCTTTTTCCTTTCTATCTGGTGCCATCTCCAGGATCTCGGGTCGAGATCCTCTGTTAGTGTAGGAGAGTTGTGACGCCCGAAGACCGACGTCCCAGAAGATTCCAGATGTTCCGGGTTCTCCCGTGTGTTTCATTTGTGCTTGTGTTATTTATTTTTTGCATTGCATCATGCCATCATGCCATCATGACTTTAATTCTGCAACTCAACCAAATAAATTGTGTGGATCTTCGATCCATTTAAATTGAGGGAAGAGTGACTTCTCTTTATAACATATCCTCCTAATAATTATGGAGCTATTATAAATAAATATTCCATTTGTTTGGAATTAACCCAAACACACTTGCATATATTCCCCATGCTTTTTCTACTTCAAGTTTCACCATCAAAACCTTGTCTCTAATTCTTATTCGTTTTATTGAGGCTCCTCCAAAAATCCAAGCATTTTTGAACTCTTCAAAGCCTAGCCCTTGTTCAAACCACTTGAATTAAATTCAAATGAATTTGAATTTAAACCTTGCAAATGGCCATTTCTATTTTTCTCACATCAAGCTCATTTTTATGAGCCCGAGAAAAATAACCTCATGTGCAACTCTTTCCCTAACCCCCCTCGTTCTTTTCTTCTCTTTAATTGTTTTCTTCTATAAAAGAGAAAAGGAAGGAGGGGCCCAGCCGCAGCCAGGCCCCTGGTCATTTCCCTCGCGCCGGACTGGCCCATCAAGCCAAGCCAGCCGGAGCCCACTTCACCCTCTAACCTAGCCCACTCTCATCCCTCTCCCTCTAGACCCTTTCCCACGCCGCCGCCGCACACAGGATCGACGATCCCGTGCCACTTCCTCCCCTTGCTTCGATCTCTCCCTTCCCCGATCCCCTTCGTCCTCCCTTCTTCTCTCGCTCCACCCGACCCCTGGGAGCCGATCCCCATCGCCACCGGCTTCCCTCGACCGCCGCCACCCAGCTTCGACCTCGCCTTCCCCACGACCACGCCTTCATCTCCCTCACCTCCCGCTATTCTCCTTCGCCGCGAGTCCGAGCGCCGGCCTCGCCTCCTCCAGGGCCACCCCGTGCCTGGCCTCCATGGACGCGCCCGCGCCCGTCTACTCGAACGTCCCGTTGCGTCTCCAGGGCCGCCGGGCACTACCGCCGCCACCAGCGCCGGGCCGCCGCCTTCTTCGCCGCCCATCGGTGCCGCCCTGCACCTCTGCCGCGGAGCCCGTTGTCGCTCCGGATCCAGGACACATGCTTGGACCCCAACGAAGGAGTCGTCGGAGCAGCATCCTCGTCTTCCTGCCGCGGCCGCAGCTCTCCAGGAGGTCCTCGTCCCCGAGCTCCTGCTGCTCCAGCGTCGCCGCTGGCCGCCCCTTGTCTCCAACTCCGCCCATGCTGTGCTGCTGCTTCGCCCGACGCCTTCCTCCCTTGGCGCCGCGATTTCCTGGCCGCAGCTCGTCGAGGCCGACCCCGAGGTGCCTTTGCCGTCGCCGGGCTTCGTGCTTCCGTTTTTGTTGTTGTTTTGTTTTGTTGATGCCAAAGCCTCGGTTACAAGATCTGTGCCCGGATCACCATGTTCGTGTCCGTGTGTTCGCCAAGTTCCTTGAAGCTTAACGTGTGCGACTACATGTTTGACCACCGAGACGGATGCCCCAAGGACGCTGAGAACGACTACATGGCGACACTTTCGAGTACCTCTTCTACCATCTATGAAATCGCCAAGTTCAACCACATGAAGATACTTCAAGTACCACTACGTCCGATGCCGCGACAAGTACCTCTACGGAAACATGAACATCTACGGAACGTGTACGACGACCGTGAACGAAGACGCCACCGTGTACCACTACCGTCGCCCCGGAAACGATGGATTCGTCAAGTACCTCTCCGAAACGGAACGAGTACCTCTACGTCAACGACGACCCCGACGCCCCACGTACGACTACGAACAGAACGACTACTTTCCTCTACGAACGTGTACCACGACCCGCGAGTACCACTACTTCCTTTACGACCTCGAACTGCCCCGAAACGAACGCTTCAAAGGTATAACCCCGAGACGATGACCCGTGGACGAATGCTTGTTGTGTTGTATGAGATGTATCGGATGTTTGCATCGTGTCCGTTGTGACCCTCGTTTGCCCTGTCGTTGTCAAGTGGGAACCCGGTGACGGGATCACCCCACCTTTCATCTTGTTCGACTCGCTCACGCCACCTTTTCTTTTGCTCCGGTCTCTCAATGAGTTACTGGAACCGAGATGTTGCCGTTGCATCATTTTATGATCGTTGCCGTGGCACCCTTTCCTTCCACCACGGTGACTATACTTCATATCTCTTCATGTTAACTTTTACTAAAAATTGCATAAAACTTGATCATGTCTTCCACATCATGTTAACAACATTAAAATGTGTGAATTGTTGTTTGCTTAAAATTGCTAAACATGCATATGGGGATTTTCCGGAATTGTTGTTGTTATTTCCGGCCTCATTTAAAATGCCTAGATAGCTAGTTTACACTTGCTTCCTACCTTGCCATGTTTAGCTTCCTATATAGAATTGTCTTGCATCCTACTTGGTTGAGCATATTGTCATGTTGCTTGTGTTGTTTTTCTGTGCTTCCTACCTTGCCATGTATTGCTTCCTATATAGACTTGTCTTGCATCATACCTTGCCATGTATTGCATCATATAGTCTTGTGATGTGTTTTTCTGTGCTTCCTACCTTGCCATGTTTTGCTTCCTGTATAGACTTGTGATGCATCCTATATAGAACTGTCATGCATCATACTTGGATGTGCATCGTATGCCATGTTTATGCTTGTGTGTTTACCGTGTTGTTTGCTTCTTTCCGGTTACTTCTCTTGTTAGCTTTGGTTCCGTTCCGGAGTTGTGAGGATCCGCTCGTCTATGTTGCTCCGTCTACTTCATGGACTTGTTCTTCTTCTTTGCGGAATCCCAGGCAAGATGACCGTAACCTTGGATACCTTTACTATCATTGCCATTGCTTAGTTGTCTCGATGCTATCGTTATATGTCGCGCTACCCATCTTTATTGTCAGCCCCTCTCCTTGTTGCCATGAAACCTCTAACCTTTGAAACCTTCCTAGCAAAACCATTGTTTGGCTATGTTACCCGCTTGCTCAGCCCCTCTTTTAGCGTTGTTAGTTGCAGGTGAAGATGAAGATCGTTCCAGGAGGGAACTTGTTGTTGGAATATCACAATATCTATTATTATTATTAACACACCTATATACTGGGCATGGGTGGAAGGCTTGGCCTTTTGCTCGGTGTTTTGTTCCACTCATGCCACCTTAGGCGCCGATAAACCGGCATTATGTTCCTTGATTTTGCGTTCCTTACACGATGGGTATATGGGGACCCCTTGACACTTCGACTTTGAATAAAATTCCTCCAGCAAGGCCCAACATTGGTTTTTTTGCCCATAATAACAACTTAATTAATTAATTAAATTGCATAAGGTGGACGCTCCTTGGAGATTCTTTTCTACATAGCAGGGGGGCCAGTGCTGATGGTGTTGGTCCCAAACTAGAGCCACTTGCGGTGCCACCTAGTTATCTGGGGTCTTCGGTTGCTGTACGTAGTGCTCATCCGGACGTGGCCTGAGACGAGATGCGCGCGGCTACCATCAGGGTGTCGGCACGCCGGGAGGTCTTGCTGGACTTGTTTTACCATTGTCGAAATGTCTTGTGCACCGGGATGCCGAGCCTGATCGGATTTCCCTAAGATAAGGAGTGATGATATTATATTTATCACTTCAGCTGATCGTGAGAGCTTGTGATGGGCTAAGTTGGGACACCCCTGCAGGGTTATGAACTTTCGAAAGCCGTGCCCGCGGTTATGTGGCAGATGGGAATTTGTTAATGTCCGGTTGTAGAAAACTTGTCAGAGGATCCGAGATAAAACACACAACTGTGTGAGTAACCATGACTGTCTCTTTTCACTTTGAGAAGAGAACACGGTGGGGTTATGTTTGACTCGTAGGTAGTTCAGGATCTTTAGCGATCATTACTAGTTTGCGTCCGTTTGCGTAGATGCTCATCTTATTCTTGTACTCGTAAGCTAGCCACCATATTATGCTTAGCCGCTGCTGCAACCTCACCACTTTACCTCTTCCTACCCATAAAGCTTTGCTAGTCTTGTTACCCATGGTTATGGGATTGCTGAGTCCTCGTGGCTCACAGATACTACAACACCAGATGCAGGTTCAGCCGAGATTGACGCAGGAGATGGGTCAGAACTTCTGGGAGTTCCATGAAGAGAGTGGCCGTATGTATGTGACGTTTTCGACGATCAGTAGTGGTTTCTACTAGGGGCGATTCGGACATGTGGCTTTATGTTTTTGGTATATTTCTTTTGGATCTTTGCCCGTAGTCGGGTTGTGATGTTTTGAATGATGTTTTGCTTATGTAATGTATTGTGTGACGTGGCGAGTGTAAGCCAACTATCCTTTTGTAATTTCATCCCTATTTTTACATGAGTCATGCAAAGATACCAAACTTGAGATCATTCCAGAATGGGCTTATACCTTTAAGTCGTGCCTCGACACGTAGGAGGTATAGTCACATCCTGGGCATTACACATAGCACATGGCTAGATATGGTCTTATTGTATATAAATGAGTTCCAACCACACGAGCATCAAAGATATCACAACTAGCAATAAGAGATCATTGTTGGGATGCTTTGAGAAAGGAAACAAGTATCACAAGAAAGAATGAATTATATGCCATGATACAACCTACACAAGGTTGATGCAAGAAATGTGTGCATGAAGTAGATGATGATACTAGTTACCGAGATAGCGTTGGAATGATGTAGAAGATACCAATTTAAGGTAGATAGTAGTTTATTGATCATCCTAGCTAGACTCCAATAAGCATATGGTGAAAACACCTTCCTTGTGAGTGAGCCAAGAATCCAATGCATCTCCAACTGTTCCTAGAACAACCACTCAAACAAAATGGTACCCAAATTCATTGGGACCAAAGAGTTAGAAACACCAATACATAGGACAAACTCCACATACATATAAATTGAGACTAGATGGAGTTTCCCCTATATATTGGGTCAAAGAAAGAAAGCTTGCCAAAGAAACTACATGAAGTAAGTATGCATGCTCTAGACTTTAAAGAAACGATACCAAAAGAAAAATAAATACCAAGTGAAAATAGGATACCAAATAGATAAATCATCACTTGGAAGATATCATTAAAAGATACATCAAGGAATGAGATATCCATTGACACACTCAAAAAGAAAGATATCGAACTCCCAAAAGAGAGGATGGTTACAAACAAACCAATCCCTCTATAAAGTTTCATGATGGCACAAAGTACCAAAAAGAAATGGCTTGCCTTCCACCAACACACACTTGGAATGGATCACAAGATGAGTGTTTCATAGAAAATTGGATAGCTCCCCCAAGAGTTGTGCATTATAGAGAATTTGCATTTGAATACACAATGCACAAGATGGGATCACCACTTTCACTATATCTAGAAAACACTAGACAAGATCAAGAAAACAACAATATCCACAAGTGGCACGGAAGGCAATGGGAGTTGACACGGTCTTGACAAGAATTAAGACAAATGAAATAAAAAGCAAGGTAAAGATGATCAATAATTTCTACCACATAAATGATTGCCCATTGTCAAGAGACAAGAAGTATTTGGGAATAATTCCCGATGGTAGATTGCAAAGATATCCAACATCATCTTCACACCAAACACACAAACAACTTTGCAACTTGTAGATCTAACATGTCACCTAGGCACAAGATAATTTACAATATCAACTCTAGGTGACAATATCTCAAATGCACACATTTTCTAGACTTGTAATATACACATAGCATATTACTCCCCCATAATGTGATACCAATGAAAAACTTAACAAGATGCAAAATAGAACCAACAAGAGATAATTGATGGACCAAATAGAATTTGAATTTCTCATGAGAAGACATACCACATAGAGACTACATAATATTGCAGTATCAATACTCGATAGTATTCCTCATGTACACACATTTATAGGATTGTGAGGTGCACAAAGCACATCACTCCCCCAAAATGGGATGTTCCATTAATCTCTCACAAGAGCCAACTAAGATACAAACAAGATGCACAAAGGCTCAACACACTACACACACATACATGATGTTCAAACCAACATACACATACTTGATTTCTCAAGATAAGCAAATTGGAAGCACAACATATACATGCACATGCAAGGTAAAAAACTACAACATGCTAAGAGGCAAGTAAATTTCAATGAAAACAATTTAAGCACAAGTTACCGCAAGGAGGAACATTGGATATAAGATAGAAACTTGATAATCCGAATGACTTGGCTTGAGACAGTATGAATGATGAAGACCCCTTAATTCTTCATAATGTAACCAAGTCTCCAATGCCCTCCAATAACACATATTTATCAAGTTTTAGCTTGTTGGTCCCCAACTAAGTTGGGTCCTAAGAGGTTAGTCACAATAGGCTTGGCCACCCAAATGGTTCTCTTCTTGACACCAGTTTGAGTCCCAAGAAACTTGGAAAACACATTGCCAACCTTATCCTTCCCAAGAGAATAGATATCATCAATAATAATTGGGTTGGATAAGTTACCACTAGTGCATGAAGAAGCGACGTGACCTTTCTCATGACATAAGTATCAACGTCTACTCTTCATTTTCTTCTCCCTTGATTTTTCAACAAGAGAAGCATGAACTTGAGTATTCTTGGGAAGTGGCCTTTCTTCAACTTGTGTTTGAGCATGTGATTGAACTTGTGGCCTCTTCCCTTTTTGCTTGTCATTAGTGGGCTTCTTCTTCAATGGGCAAGATCTAACATGATGCCCTTCAATTTTGCACTTGTAGCAAATAATCTTGGCCGGATTCTTGAGTTGCTCTTGGCCCTTCTTCTTGTTAATGATCTTGGACATTTTCTTCTTGTTGGAGTTGAATCCAAGTCCACCTTTGTCATTGGGGGATTTTTGCACACTCAAGATATTGTTGAGTGTGGACTTCCCTTCATGACACTTTTCCAAGTCTTTCTTCAAAGAAGTGACTTGGGCCTTGAGCTCTTTGATTTCCTCTACATGGTTAGTATCAACACAAGTACTAGAGGAAGTATACGCTTCATCATTAGAGCAACAAGGCAAGGAAAGTAATTCATCACAAGAAGTAGCAACATTGTGAGTAGATGGATTACGAGGACTAGCACATGGCAAGATAGTATTTTGACTTGTAGTAGTGCTAGTATGCACATGAGGCTCACTAGATGTTACCTTGATACTCATAGCCTCATGAGCTATATTTAGCACATTATGGGATACTAGAAGATCATCGTGAGAGCTTGCGAGCTTTACATGACTTTCTTCCAATTTCCCATAATTGGTAGATAGCAACTCAAGTTGAGCCCTTAGCTCAAAATTCTCCTTCAAAATGGATGCTTCACTAGAAATAGAGTTAGCAGCACAAGCATCATCAATAATAGCAAGAGGAGAAGGCAACTTGGTAAGCTCTTTAGAATATGATGCTTTAAGATGAGCATGATACTCTGTGAGTATGATGAGCTCACTCTTAGTGACCCTTGAGCCATTTTTGAGGTGCACAAAATCCTCAAGGAGTTTAGCATGTGCAACTTCAAGCTTCTCATTTTTAGTTTCAAAATCATTAGCCACCTCGAGAGCTCTATCACGAGATTCCTTTATTGTAGATATTTCTAGAGCAAAAGTCTCCTCAAGAGATTCCTTGGTGGTTTGTTCAAGTTCAAGAGCTTGCGAGAGGTCGGCGATCTCATTAGCGTAATCACGCTCACGACCTTCCATTTTCTCAATGGTGACCTCATGCTCCTCTAGACGAGATTCCAACTCATCAATATATTTCTTGCCCTCAATGGCAATAGACATGATTTCTATGAAGTTGGAATGAGCAATGTTATTCCTATGAAGAGCTTTAAAAATCATTTCCCCCTTAATTTTTAAGAAGGCAACATTATCACTCTCTTCATCACTATCAACATCATCATCATTCTTGTCATCATCACTATCATCACAAGATATATTGGGATTCAAAGTGGGAGATACCTTTGAAGCCTTAGCCATAAGGCAATATGCAATAGATGATGATGTTGGATCCCTCGAAGCACCATTCAAGGCCACGTCTTGTTCCATGGGGTGTTGGATTTCCTATACATTGTTAGCACAAAAATTCGAGGAAATATATGCATTTTTATCATGGCAACGACACATGGCAAGCATATCATCATGAGATTTAGTCAAGCAATTTCTACAAGATATGCAAGAACTTTTAACACAAGCATGTGAAACATTTAGAGTGCTCGAAGTGTTAAAGTCCAAAGGTGAAGCATTGCAATAATAAAGTGATGAAGGATCATCAATAATAAGCTCCTATAATCATTGCAATGAACACCACTACTCACCATATCATTACCTTGTGGCAAACCACATGTAGGTGAAGTATAAGAAGTTGAGAATACTATACGGCCGGAGGTGGAAGGAGGACAATCATCTCCACAAATCCTGGACATGCCATATTTGTCTTGAAGCTTTGTCCACAACTCATGAGCATCCCGAAATGGCATGAGTTGAAATATAACTACATTGCTCAAAGCATCAAAAAGCACATTAGAAGCTTGAGCATTGAGATAAGAGTTTTTATCATCCTCTAAAGATAATATTTGTGGATCCTTTTGAGGAGCAAAACCCTTATCTACAATTCGCTCTAAATTTGGGTCCATGACCCTAAAGAGATTAAGCAGGCGAATTACCCAAACATCAAAATTTGTGCCATCAAAACTAAGAGTGTCAGAGAATCCTAAACCCCTAGTCGACATCCTTACTCTCTAGGCGGTTAAGCCCTATAAAGAGAGACGAGGCTCTGATACCAATTGAGTGGATGTCGCCTAGAGGGGGGTGAATAGACGCTTTATAATAATTACGGTTTAGGCTTGAACAAATGCGCAATAAACCTAGCGGTTAATTTGACAAGCACAAAACCTAAAACAACTAGGATCACCTATGTGCACCAATAACTTATGCTAAGCAAGATAAACAACTAGGTGATAGCTACATATATGACGAGAAACAATATGGCTATCACAAAGAAAAGTGCATAAGTAAAGGGCTCGGGTAAGAGATAATTGAGGCACGTGGAGACGATGATGTATCCCGAAGTTCACACCCTTGCGGATACTAATCTCCGTTTGCAGCGGTGTGGAGGCACAATGCTCCCCAAGAAGTCACTAGGGCCACCGTAATCTCCTCACGCCCTCGCACAATGCAAGATGCCGTGATTCCACTAAGGGACCCTTGAGGGCGGTCACCGAACCCATACAAATGGCAACCCTTGGGGGCAGTCACCGAACCCGTACACTTTGGCAAACCTTGGGGGCGGTCACCGGAACCCGTCAAATTGCTCGGGGCAATCTCCACAACCTAATTGAAGACCCCGACGCTTGCCCGGAGCTTTACACCACAATGATTGAGCTCCGAACACCACAATGGTTGGGGCTATCTCCCCAACCACACCACGAAGCTTCACCACAATGGAATATGGCTTCGAGGTGACCACAACCGTCTAGGGTGCCCAAGCACCCAAGAGGAACAAGCTCAATGGTACCAAGCACCCAAGAGTAATAAGCTTCTCAACTTAACTTCCACGTATGAACGTGGAGAACTCAAACCTATGCACCAAATGCAATGGCAAGGGCACAAGGAGTGCCCAAATCCTTCTCTCCCAAATCCCACCAAAGCAACCAATGCTAGGGAGGGAAATGAGAGGAAGAACGAAGAAGAGAACACGAAGAACTCCCAAGATCTAGATCCAAGGGGTTCCCCTCACCTAGAGGAGAAAGTGATTGGTGGAAATGTGGATCTAGATCTCCTCTCTCTTCCCCCCCCCCAAACTAGCAAGAATCCATGGAGGGATTGAGAGATAGCAAGCTCGAAGAAGTTCAACAATGGAGAAAGAACACGAGCTCAAAGGATAGGGTCCACTGGGGAAGAAGACCCCCTTTTATAGGACCCCACGAATCTGCCCGTTACAGCCGTTTTTACACTTCAGCGGTACAACCGCTTGAACCACTGGTACCACCGGAATTCGCGAGTTCCCCTTGCAGAAGTGCACTAGTGGTACATAATACATCTCCAACGTATCTATAATTTTTTATTGTTCCATGCTATTATTTATGATGTTTTGGATGTTTAATGGGCTTCGTTATACACTTTTATATTATTTTTTGGACTAACCTATTAACCCAAAGGCCCAGTCCAGATTGCTGTTTTTTTGCCTATTTCAGGGTTTTACAGAAAATGAATATTAAACGGAGTCCAAACGGAATGAAACCTTCGGGGGAGATTTTTTTGGAGCGAAATCTTCACGGGAGACTTGAGAACCACGGAATAGGGCACGCGTGGCGTCCACGAGGGTGGGGCGTCCCCCCTACAGGGCGCGCCCCCTACCTCGTGGGCCCCACGTTTGTCCCCCGGTGCCCTCCTTCCTCCTATATATACCTATGTACCCCGAAAACATCAGACACGGAGAGAAAACCCTAATTCCACCACCGCAACCTTCTGTTCCCGTGAGATCCCATCTTGGGGCCTGTTCCGGAGCTCCGCCAGAGGGGGAATCTACCACGGAGTGCTTCCACATCAACACCATCGTCTCACCATGAGTTGTGAGTAGTTTACCATAGACCTTTGGGTCCATAGTTAGTACCTAGATGGCTTCTTCTCTCTCTTTGGATATCAATACCAAGTTCTCCTCGGTCTTCGAGGAGATCCATTCGACGTAATCTCTTTTTGCGGTGTGTTTGTAGAGATCCGATGAATTGTGGGTTTATGATCAAGATTATCTATGAAAGATATTTGGTTCTTCTTTGAACTTTTTATGTGTGCTCATAATATCCTTGCAAGTCTCTTCGAATTATTGGTTTGGTTTGGCCTACTAGATCTATAGTTCTTGCAATGGGAGAAGTGCATGGCTTTGGGTTCAATCTTGCGGTGTCCTTTCCCATCGATAGTAGGGGCAGCAAGGCACGTATTGTATTGTTGCCATCGAGGATAAAAAGATGGGGTTTATATCATAATACTTGAGTTTATCCCTCTACATCATGTCATCTTGCTTAAGGCGTTACTCTCTTCTTATGAACTCAATACACTAGATGCATGCTGGATAGCGGTCGATGTGTGGAGTAATAGTAGTAGATGCAGGCAGGAGTTGGTCTACTTGTCTCGGACGTGATGCCTATATACAATGATCATGCATAGATAGTCTCATAATTATTCGCTTTTCTATCAATTGCTCGACAGTAATTCGTTCACCTACCGTAGAATTCTGCTATCATGAGAGAAACCACTAGTGAAACCTATGTCCCCCGTGTCTATTCTCAACATATCAATCTACAATCTACTTTACTTTTCTATTTTTACTTTCTGTTCTTATATCCAAAAATATCAAACTATCATATCTATCAGATCTCACTTTTGTAAGTGACCGTAAAGGGATTGACAACCCCTTATCACGTTGGCTGCGAAGTTCTTATTTGTTTGTGCAGGTGCGAGGGACTCGCGCGTGGTCTCCTACTGGATTGATACCTTAGTTCTCAAAAACTGAGGGAAATACTTACGCTACTGTGCTGCATCACCCTTTCCTGTTCGAGGGAATACAACACAAGCTCGAGAAGTAGCAAGAAGAATTTCTGGCGCCGTTGACGGGGAGGCTTACGCAAAAGTCATATACCAAGTACCTATCACAAACCCTTATCCTTCGCATTACATTTATTTGCCTCTCGTTTTCCTCTCCCCCACTTCACCCTTGCCGTTTTATTTGCTCTTCTTTTGACGTGTGTTTATCGTTCGCTTGCTTCTGTTTGCTTGTGTGCTGGATTGGTTGCTTCTCACCATGTCTAGCACACCTATCATTATCAATACTCCCGAGAGTGAAGTTCTCAATTTTAAACAAAGGGAGGAGGAAAATCTTAAAGATGCTTGGTATAGAATTTGCAATGCTCAAAATAGATCTACTAGGAAGCTTTCCACTTCCGTGCTTCTTCGCAATTTTTATGTCGGCATAACTCCTTGGAATAGGCTTGCCCTTGATACCATTACCGGAGGAAATTTCTTGGGGAGTCATACCCTTGATTCTTATAATGTTTTGATAGAGTTGTTCAGACAACCCTCTACTCTGGAAGAGACGTAAGTTTTTGAGAAAATATGCGAAGTAACGAAAATACTACAAAAGTCTCTTGAACCTCTTAAGAATGTTAGTGGAAATCTCCATCGCATGAATATGTTGATTACCCTTTGCAATAAGCGGTTGGATTTGTTAGATCTAAATATTTCCGAATATGAAGGGAAGCGTAAAGAACCTCCCGGATTCGAACTTGATTCCGCTAAAAAGTTAAAAACCAAAGAGAGCAATACCTAGATCTATTCTTGTATCGTGCCTAGCTAGGGGCGTTAAACGATAGCGCTTGTTGGGAGGCAACCCAATTTTATATTTTTTTTTGTTTTTGCTTCTATTTAGGAATAAATATTGCATCTAGCTTCTGTTTAGATGTGGTTTTGTGTTTTAATTAGTGTTTGTACCAAGTAGAACCTTTGGGAAGACTTGTGTGAAGTTTATATGATCTTGCTGTAAAAAACAGAATCGTTAGCGCTCGCTAGAATAGTCACCAGATTTTACTGGAGTGTGCTATTTAGTTGATTCTTTTTGCAGATGATTAATAGGCAAATTCCTCACGTTTACCAATTTATTTCAATTTTTTGGAGTTATAGAAGTATGCGAAAGTTACAGATTACTACAGACTGTTCTGTTTTTGACAGATTCTGTTTTTCGTATGTTGTTTGCTTATTTTGATGAATCTATGAGTAGTATTGGAGGACATGAATCATAGAAAAGTTGGAATACAGCAGGTTTAACACCAATATAAACAAAGAATGAGTTCATTACAGTACCCTTGAGTGGTGGTTTGTTTTCTTATACTAACGGAGCTCACGAGATTTTTGTCTAAGTTTTGTGTTGTGAAGTTTTCAAGTTTTGAGTATTGCATTGATGGACTAGGGAACAAAGAGTGGCAAGAGCCTAAGCTTGGGGATTCCCAAGGCACCCCAAGGTAAAATTCAAGGACAACCAAAAGGCTAAGCTTGGGGATGCCCCGGGAAGGCATCCCTCTTTCGTCTTCATCTATCAGTAACTATACTCGTGGCTATATTTTTATTCACCACATGATATGCGTTTTACTTGGAGCGTCATGTATGATTTGAGTCTTTGCTTGTTAGTTTTCCACAATTATCCTTGCTGGACACACCTTTTTGAGAGAGATAAATATGGCCTATAAATTGTTAGAACACTCTATGTGCTTCACTTATATCTTTTGAGCTAAATAGTTTGCTCTAGTGCTTCACTTATATCTTTTAGGACACGGTGGTAATTTTATTTTGTAGAAAATGTGACCTCTCATGCTTCAATTATATCCTTTTGAGAGTCTATTAGAACAGCATGGTAATGTGCTTTGGCTATAAAACTAGCCTTAACATGATAGGCATCCAAGATGAATGTAGTAAAAACTTTCATACAAAGTGCACTGAATATGATGAGAAGTTGGATACTTGATAATTGTTTTCAGATACGAGGATAGTGATATTAGAGTCATGCTAGTGGAGTTATTATGAAATTGAGAAATACTTGTGTTAAAGTTTGTGATTCCCGTAGCATGCACGTATGGTGAACCGCTATGTGACGAAATTAGAGCCTGAGGTATTTGTAGAGTGTCATCCTTTGTGTGGAGGTCAGGGGCACGCGATGGTTAACTCCTACCAACCTCCCCCCTAGGGGCATGCGTTGATTGCTTTGTTTTGATGACTCGTAATTTTTTGCAATAAGTATATGAGTTCTTATGACTAACGTTGAGTCCATGGATTATACGCACTCTCACCCTTCCACCATTGCTAGCCTCTCTTGTACCACACAACTTTTGCTGGTACCATACACCCACCATATATCTTCCTCAAAACAGCCGCCATATCTACCTATCATGGCATTTCCATAGCCATTCCGAGATATATTGCCAAGCAACTTTCCACCGTTCCGTTCATATGACACGCTTCATATTGTCATATTGCCATGCATGATCATGTAGTTTACATCGTATTTGTGGTAAAGCCACCATGCCTAATTTTTCATACATGTCACTCTTGATTCATTACACATCCCGGTACACCGCCTGAGGCATTCATATAGATTCATACTTTGTTCCAGTATCGAGTTGTAATATCGAGTTGTAATATCGAGTTGTAAATCAATAAAAGTATGATGAACATTATTATTAGAGCATTGTCCCATGTCAGGAAAGGCCAAATAAAAAAAGGATGGACCAAAAAAATATAGAGAGGGGCTAAAAAAAGAGAAAGCCCCTCCAAAAAAAGAGAGAGAAAAGAGAGGAGGGACAATGCTACTATCCTTTTCCACACTTGTGCTTCAAAGTAGCACCATGTTCTTCATGATAGAGAGTCTCATGTTTAGTCACTTTCATATACTAGTGGGAATTTTCATTATAGAACTTGGCTTGTATATTCCAACGATGGGCTTCCTCAGATGCCCAAGGTCTTCGTGAGCAAGCAAGTTGGATGCACACCCACTTAGTTTCTTTTGTTGAGCTTTCATACATTTTTAGCTCTAGTGCATCCGTTGCATGGCAATCCCTACTCACTCACATTGATATCTATTGATGGGCATCTCCATAGCCCGTTGATACGCCTAGTCGATGTGAGACTATCTTCTTCTTTTTTGTCTTCTCCACAACCACCATTCTACTCCACCCATAGTGCTATATCCATGGCTCACGCTCATGTATTGAGTGAAAGTTGAAAGGTTTGAAAAAATTGAGTATGAAAACAAGTGCTTGGCTAAAATCGGGGTTGTGCATGATATGAATATTTTGTGTGATGAAGAGGGAGCATAGCCAGACTATATGATTTTGTAGGAATAACTTTCTTTAGCCATGGTATTTTGAGAAGGCATGATTGCTTTGTTAGTATGCTTGAAGTATTATTATTTCTTATGTCAATATAGAATTTGTCTTGAATCTTTCAGATCTGAACATTCATGCCACAATAAAGAAAATTACTTTGAAAATTATGTTGGTTAGCATTCCACATCAAAAAAATTGTTTTTATCATTTACCTACTTGAGGACGAGCAGGAACTAAGCTTGGGGATGCTTGATACGTCTCCAACGTATCTATAATTTTTTATTGTTCCATGCTATTATTTATGATGTTTTGGATGTTTATTAATGGGATTTGTTATACACTTTTATATTATTTTTGGGACTAACCTATTAACCCAAAGGCCCAGTCCAGATTGCTGTTTTTTTTGCCTATTTCAGGGTTTTACAGAAAAGGAATATCAAACAGAGTCCAAACGGAATGAAACCTTTGGGAGAGATATTTTTGGAGCGAAATCTTCACGGGAGACTTGAGAACCACGGAATAGGGCACACGTGGCGCCCACGAGGGTGACCCACCCCTACAGGGCACGCCCCCTGCCTCTTGGGCCCCATGTTTGTCCCCCGGTGCCCTCCTTCCTCCTATATATAACTATGTACCCCGAAAACATCAGACACGGAGAGAAAACCCTAATTCCACCGCCGAAACCTTCTGTTCCCGTGAGATCCCATCTTGGGGCCTGTTCCAGAGCTCCGCCGGAGGGGGGATCTACCATGGAGTTCTTCTACATCAACACCATCGTCTCACCATGAGTTGTGAGTAGTTTACCACAAACCTTCGGGTCCATAGTTAGTACCTAGATGGCTTCTTCTCTCTCTTTGGATCTCAATACCAAGTTCTCCTCGGTCTTCGAGGAGATCCATTCGACGTAATCTCTTTTTGCGGTGTGTTTGTCGTATCCAATGAATTGTGGGTTTATGATCAAGATTATCTATGAGAAATATTTGGTTCTTTTTTGGATTCTTTTATGTATGATTATAATATCCTTGCAAGTCTCTTCGAATTATTGGTTTGGTTTGGCCTACTAGATCTATAGTTCTTGCAATGGGAGAAGTGCTTGGCTTTGGGTTCAATCTTGCGGTGGCCTTTCCCAGTGACAGTAGGGGCAGCAAGGCACGTATTGTATTGTTGCCATCGAGGATAAAAAGATGGGGTTTATATCATATTGCTTGAGTTTATCCCTCTACATCATGTCATCTTGCTTAAGGCGTTACTCTGTTCTTATGAACTTAATACTCTAGATGCATGCTGGATAGCGGTCGATGTGTGGAGTAATTGTAGTAGATGGAGAATAATTTCGGTCTACGTGTCACGGACGTGATGCCTATATATAATGATCATGCCTAGATATTCTCATAATTATTCGCTTTTCTATCAATTGCTCGACAGTAATTCGTTCACCCACCGTAGAATTCTGCTATCATGAGAGAAGCCACTAGTGAAACCTATGGCCCCCGTGTCTATTCTCAACATATCAATCTACAATCTACTTTACTTTTCCGTTTTTACTTTGTGTTCTTATATCCAAAAAAATACCAAAAATATCAAACTATCATATCTATCAGATCTCACTTTCGTAAGTGACCGTAAAGGGATTGACAACCCCTTATCACGTTGGCTGCAAAGTTCTTATTTGTTTGTGCAGGTGCGAGGGACTCGCGTGTGGTCTCCTACTGGATTGATACCTTGGTTCTCAAAAACTGAGGGAAATACTTACGCTACTGTGATGCATCACCCTTTCCTCTTTGAGGGAATACAACACAAGCTCAAGAAGTAGCAGTACAACCGGTGCAGCTACCGATAGTACCAGTCGGCCAGAGCCAACCGGAACTACTGCTCCACCACCGCCCTACAACCGCCTCTGATACAGAAGGGTTTCACCCCATAGCAGTGGTTGGGGCAGTGGTTGTGCCGGTACAACCATTGGACCAGAGTCTCGGGGAGGTGGAGGTCTGGGCGGTACAACCGCCGCAGACACGAGTAGTACCGGTTTGCAAGAGCAAACCGGAACTACCGCTCCGCCACCGCTCTACCACTGTATCAATAACAGAAGGGTATCACCATTAGGCGGTAGTATGAGCGGTACAACCGGCCGAGTGGTACAACCGCTTTTTCAAGCGGTACAACAGCTCTACACTAAAACCATTGCCAGAGAAAGACTACGAGGAAACACTAAAACTAGAACTGCCATAACTTATGCAAATGAACTCCGAATTGAGCAAAATCAAGCTTGTTGGATAGAGGAAGACGAGTAACATCAAAACAGCGACTGGTTATAGTAAGAAGAGGCAGGGAGTTATGCCTAGGATATAGAGGAGTGAACCCTCCATTAGAGAAGAACCGGCATAACCTCCAACATCGAAAACATCATAGAAGATGCATGAGTGAACTCCGTTTTCGATGAACTCGAGCTTGTCATCAAGATGACTATAATCTCCAAAACTCACAAGGAGAAATACCATACGAGAACCAATAAAGATGATGCAAGGATGCAATGGTTTGATCTCTCTATGAACGACACGATCAAGCTACTCATCGAGAGCCCCCCTTGATAGTACAACAATCGATCCTATAACCTGATCTCCCACAACTACCATCAGACCGGTAAAATAGAAAACCTATCAAGGGCAAACCTTTGCCTTGCACATTGTCCACTTGAGCTAGATGATGACGATCTTGACTTCCTCAAGTTGGACCACCTTTCTTGATTGCATTGTCTTGATGAAGACTAGTAGATTGCTCCCCCCATACTCCACTATGGGTGAGCCACTCTTCGGCACATCTTCACAAGTCCATTGACACCACAATGGACGGCAAGCTTCAAGCACTTGATCTCTTCGTGATGCTCCACTTTAACATGCACACTGCAATCTTGATGACGATCACCATTTGATGTCATCCTCCATGGGTTGCACAATATCTTCCTCTTGATGCAATCCCATGGAAACATACCTAACCCCACATATAACTCTCACGTAGACCATGGGTTAGTACACAAAGCATAATGGACAATGCTTACCATACCACGGGATCACTTGATCCCTCTCGATACATCTTCTACGCTTTGTGTGTTGATCAACTTGATTCACTCTTTGACTTAGTCTTGATCAATCTTGAATCTTTTCCAGCTCTCTTCATTTGGATGATGTCTTGAAGATAAACATGAATGATCACACACTCTTCTTTTTCAAGACATGCTTACAATAAGCTCAACACTCACAAGACCAATCTTTGGATAACTCCTTAATAGCACCTTGGTCATCACAAACTCTCCTTGAAACCAGCAAATGGACTCTAAGAAAAGCCTATGGACAAACCCTTCAAATATAACTCAAGGCAACCATTAGTCCATAGAGATTGTCATCAATTACCAAAACTAAACATGGGGGCACCGCATGTTCTTTCAATAAGTCAACACATTAAATATATCTTTCGGCACACTGCTCCAGTTAGCAACCCCAAGAAAAGACCCCATACAATCAAGTTTCTTTTTCCTCGGCACATCCATCAGTCCTCCCCCCACCGGCGAGAGGGACACTCTCTCGTTCTTAATAGGTCCAACGTCTTGGATGCGGCTGTGTGTAGTGGCGGCATTATTTCTCACTAGAAATAACGTCTCCGATGTTTGAACCCCGCTCTGATGGTGTGTCTAGCGTTGTCCGGAGGGGGCGTGTAGAGGTATGTCCAGCATCGTCGGAGGGCATATGGAAGTGTGTCTTCGTCGGATCTCGCTGGATTCGGTTGGCGCAGGTCTTCGGTGGATCCGTTTGGATCCAATTTACATTCATCTTAGTTTCTCTATTTCATGTTTGATCCTTTAGATCTATGACTCTCTTCATCAGTGATGGTTGCTACTCTATTGCGCTAGTCCCAATATAAAAGCTACAAACTAGCAGTAGGGTGAGCCTAGGCAGGGTAATATTAAAAAAACCACACAAAATTTGCCCGGCCGTCCCTGTTTAGCCAACACTATCCATTGTCTTATAGCTAGGGTAGGAGAGCCATGGCCATACTTTGCCCCTCTACTGCTCCACCACTGTATGCACCTATGTGGTTCTTTGCGCGACGACTTCCCAACGGTCTACAACGCATCAGTATTTGCAAGACTCCGATCAAGGAGGGGCTATGGCAGCGGCGTGCCTTCGGCTCGCTTTAGTGCTTGTAGTCATCGCTAGGTAGTCCACACACCTTGGTGTAGTATTTGTTACCTCTAGTGTTCTCGATCCTGCCATGATTGATTATGAATATACTGAAAGTTCCCGCGAAAAAAGGTATGTTTCACACACTTCGCAGTATTTAGACATGTACATTTTTTATGAAATCTGAAAAAACTCTCGGCTGTTGGAAGGGGGACCATAAACAATGCATACCCCATCTCCCACATCCATCTAGGTCGTTACACTTCGTCCAAAATATATCAACTTTCTAGTTTGTAAGGATGGTTGATTGGGGGGCATCCACCTAGGGGGTGTTTGGTTGCCTTCAGCCCCTCCAATGGCCCAATGGATGGAAAAAAGCATGTTTGGTTGCCCGCATGAGGCGCTGGCTGGCACACACACGAAAATTATAGTGCCCCTGATCCTAGCCCGCCAGGAATGCTCGAATCAACCATTTTCCATAGATATAAGTGAGCACAAAAGGGTGGGGCGTATGTGTGGGTGCAGACATGGAGATGGCGAGAGAAAAAAATCTACTAGTGCGGGATGGCACGGAATCAGTCTCACCCCCATTTTATTCGCTCACCCCTAGCGGTAGGAAAAATTGAGTCTCAATTCTCAGCACTAGTGGCGTCTTTGATCTGAAGTACCAGCGTAGTCTACGGTGACACCAACTTAGATCTTACGCACTCTCTAGACAGATAGATTTTGGTTCGAGTGTTGAAGAGTCGTTGTTTTCACCGAACTAGATCTTCAGCAACCAAGAGTATTGTGGTTCGCGTTGATCGGCCGAAGGTTCGGAGCTCGCCGACAAGGATCTACCATGAGTGAATTCAACATGAGTCTGATTAGCTCTACGTTGAAGGAGAATAGGGTGAAGAGAGTTTATCTTCCGTGTAAAGTCACAACCCCTCCAAACAGACGTAGCCCTTTGGCAGGAGGGTGAACTGGTCTACCAAATCTCATTGTCGCCACCGAGCACCACTAGTTCTATTCACTTCTCTGCAATTCTTCATGCGGTTCTTATTCGTGCTCTGTGACGATAGTTCATTGTAGCAGATTCACTCGAACGAATCGTCATACTAAGCTCCCGAAGGAAAATGAGTCATCCCCATCTTCTTCGATGAGACTAGTCACTAACATGAATGCAAGAGCAGTTATTGAATCAAACATGAAGAAAATATGTCGGATGAATAAAGCTTGTGCTGACTTGAACTTTCATATCGAAGATGAAGCAACAGATTCTGAAGATGAAGATGAAGATGAAGAGCTAAACAAGCTGACTGGTAGAAGCAATGCTTACATTACAATTGAGTCATCTGTGAATTCTCTCAAATATGACACTAATGATGATACTTCAAGTGATGACAAACCTATCACATTCTGCCTCATGGCAAAAGCTTCTAAGGATCAGGTATAATTAAAACATCAAAATCTATGAATGAGTATCCCCCTGAACACATTGCCTATGCTAAACTGGTTAAAATTGCTAAATCTCAATAAGATGAGCTTAAAAGTCTTGAGAGCAATCTCATAAAGACCGAAGGATTACTGGTCGAAGAGATGGAGAAGTATCAAGAGTTGATCGAAAAGTAGGGTGCTTTTTCTTCAACCTTTGATGATCTTTCATATCGATATGATTCACTTATAGTTGACTACGAGAATATATTAGATGAACTCCTTCACATGAATCAAGAACTCGAGTCACTGAAAGAGTCTCATAATGAGCTAGCAAAGGAAAAAAGCTTCTCTCTTTGCCGAGCAATCTGAACATGTTCTTGACAATTTCGTGTCTCCACGCTTAAAATTCCTAGAACGTAGTAATGGTGATTCTCACGCAGAAACTTCTAGTGCTAATGTCAAGAATATTGCAACTGCAATGAATGATATCTCTAACCCCTCTCCCAAGGGACTCGTTGCTATTTCTAATGAAAATTGCAGATTGAAAAGCTTGCTTGAGACAGGAATGCATAAGAGCCTCCAAGGACATCAAACACTATGTGATGTGCTCAAGAAGTTCATACTGCACAAAAATCCTCGAAAGGAAGGATTGGGTTTCGAAAGGAAACTCAATGTTGATGGAACCTACTGGACTCTCGAGCAGTATCCTCAAACGAGTTGGGTTCGAGCTAAAAATCTTGAACCTGGACCTTTGTCTTGATATGACTCTATTCTTACTGTTGTTTCTAATGAGTCTCATTACTCAAACTATAAATTCTTCAAACAACAGAATGGCAAGGTTTTTGCTCGATATGTTGGAACTAACTCCAGGTCTGGTTCACCCAATAAACAAATATGGGTGAAGAAAAGCATTGTTGAAAATCTATCTGTTACCGATAACCTAAACATGCTGATACGTCCATTTTGCATCATGCTTATATGTTGATATTTATTGCATTATGGGCTGTTATTACTTGTTTTGTCACAATACTTATGCCTTTTCTCTCTTATTCTACAAGGTTTACATGATGAGGGAGAATACCGACAACTGGAATTCGGGGCTGGAAAAGGAGCAAACTCTGGAAACCTATTCTACACAACTCCAACAGCCCCGAAACTCAACAGAAATCCGTTTCAGAAAATATAAAAAATATCTGGCGAAAGAAGTTCATGAGGGGGGCCACCGACTGTCCACGAGGGTGGGGGCGCGCCCCTGCCCAGGGTGCGCCCCCTATCTCGTGGGCCCACCGAAGGTCCCCCGATGCCCATCTTCTCCTATATGAGGTGTTTTGACCTGGAAAAAAAATCATAAGGAGGCTTTCTGGACCAGACGCCACTGTCTCGAGGTGGAACCGAGGCAGAAACCAATCTAGGGCTTCGACAGAGCTATTCTGCCGGGGATACTTCCCTCCGGGAGGGGGAAAACGTCACCGCCGTCATCACCAACAACTCTCCCATCTTGGGGAGAGCTATCTTCATCAACATCTTCACCAGCACCATCTCCTCTCAAACCGTAGTTCATCTCTTGTATCCAATCTTTGTACCCAAACCTCAGATTGGTACCTGTGGGTTGCTAGTAGTGTTGATCACACCTTGTAGTTGGTGCTAGTTGGTTTATTAGGTGGAACATCATATGTTCGTATCCATTATGCATATTAATACCTCTCTGATCATGAACAATATTATGTCTTGTGAGTAGTTACTTTTGTTCCTGAGGACATGGGAGAAGTCTTGCTATTAGTAGTCATGTGAATTTGGTCTTGGTTTGATATTTTGATGAGATGTATGTTGTCTTTCCTCTAGTGGTGTCATGTGAACGTCCACTAGATGACACTTCACCATTATTTGGGCCTAGAGGAAGGCATTGGGAAGTAATAAGTAGATGATGGGTTGCTAGAGTGATAGGATCTTAAACCCTAGTTTATGCGTTGCTTCGTGAGGGGCTGATTTGGATCCATATGTTTCAGGCTATGGTTAGGTTTACCTTAATACTTCTTTTGTAGTTGCGGATGCTTGCATTAGAGGTTAATCATAAGTGGGAGGCTTGTCCAAGTAAGGACAGCACCCAAGCACCGGTCCACCCACATACCAAATTATCAAAGTACCGAACGCGAATCAGATGATCGTGATGAAAACTAGCTTGACGATAATTCCCATGTGTCCTCGGGAGCGCTTTCCTTTATATAAGAGTTTGTCCATGCTTGTCCTTTGCTACAAAAAGGATTGGGTCACCTTGCTGCACCTATTTACTTTTACCCTTTGTTACTTGCTACCAATTACCTTATCACAAAACTATCTGTTACCTATAATTTCAGTGCTTGCAGAAAATACCTTACTGAAAATTGCCTATCATTTCCTTCTGCTCCTCGTTGGGTTCGACACTCTTACTTATCGAAAGGACTACAATAGATCTCCTAAACTTGTGGGTCATCACGACTCTTTTCTGGCGCCGTTTCCGGGGAGTGAAACGCCTTTGGTAAGTGGAATTTGGTAAGGAAAAATTTATATAGTGTGCTGAAATTTATTGTCACTTGTTACTATGGCTCAAAATCCTTTGAGGGGCTTGTTCGGGGTATCTTCACCCCGACCAAAAGAGCAAAGAGTTGCTCCTCAACCTACTGGACTTACTGAAAATGTTTGCTTTGAGATTCCTTCGGGTATGACAGAGAAACTGCTTGAAAATCCCTTTATAGGAGACGGAACACTGCATCCCGATTTACATCTAATCTATGCAGATGAAGTTTGTGGATTGTTTAAGCTTGCAGGTATGCCCGAGGATGTTATCAAGAAGAAGGTCTTCCCTTTATCTTTGAAGGGAGATGTATTGACGTGGTTTAGGCTATGTGATGATATGGGATCATGGAACTATAATCGTCTGAAGTTGGAATTTCATCAGAAGTTCTACCCTATGCACCAGGTTCATCGTGATCGTAATTATATCTATAATTTCTGGCCACGCGAAGGAGAAAGCATCGCTCAAGCTTGGGGGGGGGGGGGCTTAAGTCAATGTTATATTCATGCCCCAATCATGAGCTCTCAAGAAAATGATCATTCAAAATTTTTATGCTCGGCTTTCTCTCAATAATCGCACCATGCTCGATAATTCTTGTTCTGGCTCTTTTATGATGAAGACTGTTGAATTCAAATGGGATTTATTGGAACGAATTAAACGCAACTCTGAAGATTGGGATCTCGACAAAGGTAAGGAGTCAGGTATGACCCCTAAGTTTGATTGTGTTAAAGCTTTTACAGATACCGATGTTTTCCGTGAGTTTAGCACTAAATATGGACTTGACTCTGAGATAGTAGCTTCTTTCTGTGAATCTTTTGCTACTCATGTTGATCTCCCCAGGGAGAAGTGGTTTAAATACCATCCCCCTATTGAAGTAAAAGTAGTTGAACCTGTTAAAATTGAAGAAAAGACTATCACTTATAATGTTGATCCTGTTGTTCCTACTCCTTATATTGAGAAACCACCTTTCCCTGTTAGGATAAAGGATCATGCTCAAGCTTCACCTGTAGTTCGTAAAAGTAATACTAGAATACCTACACCCTCTGGGCAAATTAAAGTTTAACCTAGTGTTGCTATGGTTAACGATCTCTTGGTAGAAGATTTAGATGTGTAACATCCCAAATTTTCAATTTGGAATGTTATACATAGATCATAGTGCATTTCATGTTTTTGCATTTTTGTTTGTGGCGTTCCTCAAAATTGTAAGCAACTCAAGGACCTACGGAGAGAGTTGGGAATTTTACCGCTTTCGTATTTGCGTTCGCTCGAATACCGGTACGAGGACAGTGTGATTCTAATTATTTTTCTCTCCTAAAAATATTTCTAAATACAAAATATGAGCGGAGATAATATGACTTCTCCAAAATAACAGAAATATTGGAGGAAAAATGTTAAAATCACTTTTGGTATTTTTTTGGATTTATTTGCGGATTTATTTGCATAGGAAAAATACACGTTTTTCAAAGTTGCATTTAGGTCCGGGAAAAATGTTCACTTTGTCCTAAATATTATTAGAGGACGGTGAAAACTTATTTCGGGAATTTTGGAGTTCGTTTAGTATTTCTTTGGTTAGTTTTTCTGCGCCGGGACTCTATTTAAAAAAAAAGGAAACCGACTTGGAGTCTTACTAGCCCAGGACTCTGGGCTTTATAAGTCGCCCGAGCCGGCCCGCAACCGCCGCCAGCCCCGCCCCAAACCCTAGCCGCCGCCGCCCGCAACCGCCACCGCCGCCACCGCCGCTGCCGCCGCCGCGACTGTCGCCGCCGCCCGCTGCTGCCCCGCCGCACCACCCCGCCGCCCCGCCGCCGCCGCGCCTTGCCTCCGCCCCGCCGCCTCGCCTGCCGAACCGCCGGACCGCCGCTGCCGTCTCGCCGGAGTTCGCGAGGTAGATGCCGTTTTTTTGTACGAACCGCTCGGTTTTTTAAAAAAAACGTGGATCTGTTTTATTAGATTAGATCGGATCGGTTTTCGTCGGTTTAGTTATTAAGCAGACGTTCGTCCGTACGTTCGTTTTAACGAACGGTTTTCGTTAGTTAGTCGCAGACAGCGAACGTTCGTTCGTAAGCCTGTTCTTCCGTTTTCTTTTTCGGGGTATTTATCCGCGGTTATTCCGATCGCGATTTCTGCCCTGATCTTGTTTTTCGTTTTTTCTTTTCGCTCGAGAGTCGGAATCAGGTGATTCAAAATCCCAGATCTTCGTCTCGATTCCCTCTTTACATTTAACCAACTTGAACGAAGTTTTGGCTACTGTAAAATTTGACTTTAGGCCAATTAGTAAACCGAAGCTCGTTTCTTTCGCAGTTTGAGTTTCGTTGCTTTTTTCGAGTTGATTCTTTTTGCAAACCGGAGTTCTTAAGTTGAATTTTCTGGTTAGATCTCTTATTTGAGTTTTACCCGTGCATTAGTTAAGTACTTATTGTGTGCTTGTTTGTTTGCGATAGAGTACCCGGTGTGCGCCGCTTGCTACTTTGAGTCTCTAGGTTTTGCGGATCATCAGCAAGGCAAGTAACACTTTGATCATACTTTCCAATTACCCAGTTTTCATTGCATTAGTCCAACCCTCACACATTGCATGAGTAGGATCGATTAATTTGTGGGACTGTGAAGTAGTTTGAGGTAGTACCTATTACCTGCATTACATTCAAACCTTTTGGAGTTACATCTACGTTTGCTGATAGGACATGCTATGCTCGTAGACGTGGATTGGGTGAGTGAAATCCATGACAGATGTGAGTTTGTTAATTAATGGTTCAACTTAAGGTGGCAACATTAATACACATCTGGGTGGATTGAGGCATCTGTGTATTCCAGTGATTGCCTGTTTTCTTTTGGATCGCCACCCAGGCTCAAAGGGATCATGAGATTTTTCATACTAGAAACTTCCGTGTGCAGCCACATGCCAATATGGGCTCTGGCATAATTGAGTAAGTTGTGGGAAACCTTTCCATGATGGGCTAGCAGATGTAGTGGGTTTTGTAGGTGTATCGGCCTATCTATCTGGTTAAGGGGACCTCTCCGGAAAGACTGTGTCTCGATCATCCGTTTCTCAAACACCATGTAGTGCGAGAAACCAAACGGAGGCGATCGAGTCTTGTGTGGAAAAGTGCACAAACCTCCGCAGAGTGTACAAACTGATCATGATTAGCCGTGTCCCCGGTTACGGACGTCTTGACTATCTAGTACTTGGATTATCATGTGAATCTCATCATGTTACTTTAATTAATTTTGTTGGGTTAATGATTAATTTAATTGGGGTTGAGAGGATGTCTATCTTCTCAACGATGTTTCAACTACCATGATAGTTAATTAAAATCTATTCCTTTGAAGTAGGGAAAAATTGGCTTTACGCAAAAACTTAACCATAGAGCTTTCCACCAGCCAAATATGCATATAGTATAGCTTTACTTCCATTGCATTCTCTTGTGTTACCTTGCCAGCATATTCCATGTGATGACCCGTTTTCGGGTTGCAACGTTTCATGTTGCAGACTTTTCAGACGACGAGTAAGATGCCTTTTAGGTCGTGGTTCTATACTCAGTGATGCCGTTGGAGTTGATGGACTCACTTATCTTCCAAGCCTTACGCTGTTATCGTATTAGATGGCCTTCAGCCATATTTATTGTAACAAATTCATCGTTGGACTATCGATGTAATAAGTGTGTGATTGCCACTCTGTTATAAATCCTTCAAGTACTGTGCGTGTCAGCATTACTGATCCAGGGATGACACTGATGCACAGAGATTAGACTGTTTGAGGTCTAGTCGCTACAAGATGGTATCAGAGCACACGCTGACTGTAGAACACGACCACTAAGACAAGCCCTAGAGCACTATTCACTCTTCTCTTTCTGACTCCTCATCTTTTCTACTCTTTAGGATGGTGGAAGCAAAGCACAAGTTCATGCAACCGAATGATTATACACCATTTGGACGACACCTGAAGGAAGTCACCAGATATCTAAATATTGGACTACAGTTTCACCGGAACCTACAATGCCACTCTACCTGAGGAGGAGCGTTGGTTGATTCAAGCCCAAGTTCCAGGAAGGACGTTCGCACCTGTCACCTTACTCATAGCATTTTCCTTTAATGCACCTACATGGAGCCTAGGTAGGAGCATGGCAGCCCACAGCGCTATGGGAAGGATTGGAGAAGTCTACAAGCAGGAGCTAAAGGACACCATCTACCAGATTTGTGGACGCCGAGATGAGAATTGGGATATGATCAGCACCCGGAAGGATAGGTCCATTGCAGCATTCATCCGGGAGTTGAACCATCACATTCGTCGCCAGGAGCACCAGATGTGTGCAGGGATGATAGATTTGAAGAAAGCCCTAAATAGGATTTCGGAGCTAGAGGAAGAACTCAAGTCTACCCGCGACGGATACGAGGAGGAAATGAAGATACTTGTGGAGAAGAATGATGATTTGACACGGAAGTTAGGAATACTCATGGGAGAAGAAGACGAGGAAGAAGAACCCAAGAGATTCCACCGGAAGACTATATCATCATAGATGACACAGATTCGGAAGCTGGGGATAGCAAGGACGAAGACTATGAAGATGAAGCTGGAGCAGATATTGTGGAATCCTCTGCCGATCAATATTTTTAGATGACCACCCTGTGACTAGTAGTTTACCCCCATATATTAGTTTTAGAGCACCTTTGTAACGATCGTTAGATTTGTTAGACCTTGGTTGAAATTGATTGGTGTGATATGATTGTGTGTTTGTCTCATGTGCATATGGGTAGTGATTTTCCCTTAGACCTCTTTCTATTCTAATCTCTTCCCTCTACACCCATCAGATGCCTCCAAGACGTGAATTTGAGTTTCCCCCTGAGCTCACTCAGTTGATCCAGCAGCAGAACACCCTGATGCAACTTCTTGTCCAGAACACTCAGAACAACCAGAACAACAACAACAACAACAACAACAACAACCCTCCACCACCACCACCCGTGGACAACCTGACACGTTTCTTAAGGTTGCAACCACCCGTGTTTGCTAGCAGCATCGAACCAATAGTGGCTGACGACTGGCTACGCAAGATTGGAAGGGATTTGACCACCGCCAATTGCTCGGATGCTGAGAAGGTGCAATTTGCCGCACACCAGTTGTCTAGACCAGCCGCAGCATGGTGGGAGAATTACACAGCCACGTACCCAGTAGCCAATGTGACTTGGGATCAGTTTCAGCAAGCTTTTCGTACCGCCCATGTCTCAACTGGAGCTATGAGTACGAAGAAGCAGGAGTTTCGCAATTTGCGCCAAGGGAATCGTACTGTGGCCCAGTACGTGGATGAGTTTAGTACCCTATCTCGTTATGCCCTAGATGATGTGGCCACAGATGCCGCTAAGCAGGAGAGATTCATGGAAGGGCTGAATGATGAGATGAGTGTACAGTTGATGGTGGCAACTTTCAATAACTACCAGGAGTTGGTTGACCGCGCCCTAATGATTGAAAGGAAGCACCAACAGATTGAAAGTCGCAAGAGGAAGTATGGGCAATGAAAGTATAATTCTGGAGCTCAGCAGAAGCCCCATTTTACCCCTAAAGCGGTAGGACAGTTTCAGCATACCCATGGAGGAGGTAGCTCGCACAATCACAATGGCACCAAGAATGGAAATGGAAATGGGAATGGAGCCAATGGAAACCAGAACCGCCCTACACCGTCCACACCCACCAAGAGGGATTTTAGCCATGTCACTTGTTACAAGTGCGGGAAGAATGGACATTATGCCAATGAATGCCCAGAAGCTAAGAATGGGAACGGCAATGGAAGCGCCGCGAAGAAGCCCAACCCATTCAACAAAGGACAAGTGAACCACGTGACCGTGGAGGAGGTATAAGAGCAACCAGATGCTGTTGTCGGTAAGTTTTTGGTTAAGACATTTACCGCAATAGTTCTTTTCGATATTGGTGCATCGCATTCATATATTTCAAGGGGGTTCGTAAATAAAAATAGGATGTCCACCCGAGTTCTTAAGACCCCCATGTTAGTAAGTTCACCTGGAGCAGATTATATGGCACACCAAGGATGTTTTCAGACGCCATTGATCATAGGACGCCATACTTTCCCCTCTGACCTAATAGTTCTAGAGTCACAAGGATTGGATGTGATATTAGGTATGGATTAGCTATCGAAGTATGGAGGTAACATTGACTGTGCCAGCAAGTCTATTTTGCTCACCACCCCGGAGGGAAAAAGGATTAAGTATGTATCTAGGCATTCACCAATAAGGACTCAAGTACCTTCTCTCATGGGAGTTGTTCAGGAGGAAGTGCCAGTAGTGAAGGATTATCCGGATGTGTTTCCAGAGGAGTTACCTGGCATGCCACCGGATAGAGATATAGATGTTGGAGAACGTAGTATTTTACAATTTTCCTACGATCACGCAAGATCTATCTACCAGATGCATAGCAACGAGAGGGAAGAGTGTGTCTACGTACCCTCGTAGACCGGGAGCGGAAGCGTCAACTGACGCGGTTGATGTTGTCGAACTTCTTCGCGATCCAACCGATCAAGCACCGAACGTACGGCACCTCCGCGTTCAGCACACGTTCAGCTTGATGACGTCCCACGAGCTCTTGATCCAGTTGAGCTTCACGGGAGAGTTACTTCAGCACGACGGCGTGGTGACGGATATGATGTATCTACCGGCGCAGGGCTTCGCCTAAGCACTGCGACGGTATGACCGAGGTGTGTTTCTGTGGAGGGGGGCACCGCACACGGCTGGAACAATTCAACTTGTGTGTCTTTGGGTGCCCCCCTGCCCCCGTATATAAAGGAGCAAGGGGGGAGGCTGGCCGGCCCTTCTATGGTGCGGCTAGGGGTGCAATCCTACTAGGAATAGGATTGCAATCCTATTCCTAGTAGGAACTACCAAAGAAGGAAGAGAGGGAAAGGAAAAGAGGGAGAGGTGGCGCCCCCCAATCCTAGTCCAACTAGGAACCCTAGGTGGGGCGCCGGCCAGCCCCTATGGGCTGCCTCTCTCTTTTCCATAAGGCCCACTATGGACCATCCCCCTTCGTAGGGGGTTCCGGTAACCCCCTCCGGCAATCCCGTTAAATCCGAAACTTTTCCGGAATACTTCCGGTGTCCGAATATAGTCGTCCAATATATCAATCTTTATGTCTCGGACATTCCGAGACTCCTCGTCATGTCCGTGATCTCATCTGGGACTCCGAACTACCTTCGGTACATCAAAACTCATAAACTCATAATACCGATTGTCATCAAACGTTAAGCGTGCGGACCCTACGGGTTCGAGAACTATGTAGACATGACCGAGACTCATCTCCGGTCAATAACCAATAGCGGAACCTGGATGTTCATATTGGCTCCTACATATTCTACGAAGATCTTTTATCGGTCAGAACCGCATAACAACATACGTTGTTCCTTTTGTCATCGGTATGTTACTTGCCCGAGATTCGATCGTCGGTATCTCCATACCTAGTTCAATATCGTTACCGGCAAGTCTCTTTACTCGTTCCGTAACACATCATCTCGTGACTAACTTATTAGTCTTTTGCTTGCAAGGCTTATTGTGATGTGTGTTACCGAGAGGGCCCAGAGATACCTCTCCGACACTCGGAGTGACAAATCCTAATCTTGATCTATGCCAACACCACGAATACTTTCGGAGACACCTGTAGAGCATCTTTATGATCACCCAGTTACGTTGTGACGTTTGATAGCACACAAGGTGTTCCTACGGTATTCGGGAGTTGCATAATCTCATAGTCATAGGAACATGTATAAGTCATGAAGAAAGCAATAGCAGTAAAACTAAACGATCATAGTGCTATGCTAACGGATGGGTCTTGTCCATCACATCATTCTCCTAATGATGTGATCCCGTTGATCAAATGACAACTCATGTCTATGGTTAGGAAACATAACCATCTTTGATCAATGAGCTAGTCTAGTAGAGGCATACTAGGGACACTCTGTTTTGTCTATGTATTCACACATGTACTAAGTTTCCGGTTAATACAATTCTAGCATGAATAATAAACATTTATCATGATATAAGGAAATATAAATTACAATTTTATTATTGCCTATAGGGCATATTTCCTTCAGTCTCCCACTTGCACTAGAGTCAGTAATCTAGCTCACATCGCCATGTGATTTAATACCGATAGTTCACATCGTTATGTGAATAACACCCATAGTTCACATCACCATGTGACCAACACTCAAAGGGTTTACTAGAGTCAATAATCTAGTTCACATCGCTATGTGATTAATACCCAAGAGTAATAAGGTGTGATCATGTTTTGCCTGTGAGAGAAGTTTAGTCAACGGGTCTGTCACATTCAGATCCGTATGTATTTCGTGAATTTCTATGTCTACAATGCTATGCATGGAGCTACTCTAGCTAATCGCTCCCACTTTCAATACGCATCCAGATTGATACTTAGAGTCATCTGGATTTAGTGTCAAAGCTTGCATCGGCGTAACCCTTTACGACGAACTCTTTATCACCTCCATAATCGAGAAATATTTCCTTAGTCATCCAATTACTAAGGATAATTTTGACCGCTGTACAGTGATCTACTCCTGGATCACTATTGTACCTCCCTGTCAAACTCATGGCAAGGTACACAACGTGTTTTGTACACAGCATGGCATACTTTATAGAACCTATGGCCGAGGCATAGGGAATGACTTTCATTCTCTCTATATTTTTCTGCCGTGGTCTGGCTTTGAGTCTTACTCAACTTCACACCTTACAAGTCAGGCAAGAACTCCTTCTTTGACTGATCCATTTTGAACTACTTCAAAATCTTATCAAGGTATGTACTCATCGAAAGTCTTATCAAGCGTCTTGATCTATCTCTATAGATCTTGATGCCCAATATGTAAGCAGCTTCACCAAGGTTTTTCTTTGAAAAAACTCCTTTCAAACACTCCTTTATGCTTTCCAGAAAATTCTACATCATTTCCGATCGACAATATGTCATTCACATATACTTATCAGAAAGGTTGTAGTGCTCCCACTCACTTCTTGTAAATACAGGCTTCACCGCAAGTCTGTATAAATCTATATGCTTTGATCAACTTATCAAAGCGTATATTCCAACTCCGAGATGCTTGCACCAGTCCATAGATGGATCGCTGGAGCTTGCACATTTTGTTAGCACCTTTAGGATTGACAAAACCTTCTGGTTGCATCATATACAAGTCTTCTTTAATAAATCCATTAAAGAATGCAGTTTTGTTATCCATTTGCCAGATTTCTTAAAATGCGGCAATTACTAACATGTTCGGACAGACTTAAGCATCGCTACGGGTGAGAAAGTCTCATCGTAGTCAACTCCTTGATCTTTTCGAAACCCTTTCGCAACAAGTCGAGCTTCTTAAACAGTAACATTACCGTTTGCGTCGGTCTTCCTCTTGAAGATCCATTTATTTTCGATGGCTTGCCGATCATCGGGCAAGTCAACCAAAGTCCATACTTTGTTCTAATACATGGATCCCATCTCAGATTTCATGGTCTCAAGCCATATTGCGGAATCTGGGCTCATCATCGCTTCCTCATAGTTCGTAGGTTCATCATGGTCTAGTAACATGACTTCCAGAACTGGGTTGCCGTACCACTCTGGTGCGGAACGAACTCTGGTTGATCTACGAAGTTCAGCAGAAACTTGATCTGAAGTTTCATGATCATCATCATTAGCTTCCTCACTAATTGGTGTAGGAATCACTGGAACGAGTTTCTGTGATGTACTACCTTCCAATTCGGGAGAAGGTACAATTACCTCATCAAGTTATACTTTCCTCCCACTCACTTCTTTCGAGAGAAACTCCTTCTCTAGAAAGGATCCACTCTTAGCAACAAAGACCTTGCCTTAGGATTTGTGATAGAAGGTGTACCCAACAGTTTCTTTTTGGGTATCCTATGAAGATTTACTTCTCCGAATTGGGTTCGAGCTTATCATGTTGAAACTTTTTGACATAAGCATCGCATTCCCAAACTTAAAGAAATGACAGCTTAGGTTTCTCGTCAAACCACAGTTCATACGGTGTCATCTCCACGGATTTAGATGGTGCCCTATTTAACATGAATGTAGCTGTCTCTAATGCATAACCCCAAAAGCGATAGTGGTAGATCGGTAAGAGACATCATCGATCGCACCATATCTAATAAAGTACGGTTATGACGTTCGGACACACCATTACACTGTGGTGTTCCAGGTGGCGTGAGTAGTGAAACTATTTCACATTGTTTTTATTGAAGGCCAAACTCGCTAACTCAAATATTTTACCTCTACGATCATATCGTAGAAACTCTTATTTTCTTGTTACGATGATTCTCCACTTCACTCTGAAATTCTTTGAACTTTTCAAATGTTTCAGACTTGTGCTTCATTAAGTAGATATACCCATATCTGCTCAAATCATCAGTGAAGGTCAGAAAATAACGATACCTGCCGCGAGCTTCAACACTCATTGGTCCACATACATCAGTATGTATGATTTCCAACAACTCTGTTGCTCGCTCCACGGTTCCGGAGAACGGAGTTTTAGTCATCTTGCCCATGAGGCATGGTTCGCAAGCACCAAGTGATTCATAATCAAGTGATTCCAAAAGTCCATCACTATGGAGTTTCTTCATGCGCTTTACACCAATATGACCTAAACGGCAGCGCCACAAATAAGTTGCACTATCATTATTAACCTTGCATCTTTTGGCTTCAATATTATGAATATGTGTATCACACGATCGAGATCCAACAAACCATTTTCATTGGGTGTATGACCATAGAAGGTTTTATTCATGTAAACAGAACAACAATTATTCTCTAACTTACATGAATAACTGTATTGCAATAAACATGATCAAATCATATTCATGCTCAACACAAACACCAAATAACACTTATTTAGGTTCAACACTAATCCCGAAAGTATAGGGAGTGTGCGATGATGATCATATCAATCTTGGAACTACTTCCAATACACATCGTCACTTCATCCTTTAACTAGTTTCTGTTCATTATGCAACTCCCATTTCGAGTTACTACTCTTTAGCAACTGAACCAATATCAAATACCGAGGGGTTGCTATGAACACTAGTAAGATACACATCAATAATCTGTATATCAAATATACCTTTGTTCACTTTGCCATCCTTCTTATCCGCCAAATATCTAGGGCAGTTCCACTTCTAGTGACCATTTCCTTTGCAGTAGAAGCACTTAGTTTCAGGCTTGAGTTTAGCTTTGGGTTTCTTCACGGGAGTGACAACTTGCTTGTCATTCTTCTTGAAGTTCCCCTTCTATCCCTTTGCCCTTTACTTGAAACAAGTGGTCTGGTTAACCATCAACACTTGATGCTCTTTCTTGATTTCTACCTTCGCCGATTTCAGCATCGTGAAGAGCTCGGGAATTACTTTCGTCATCCCTTGCATATTATAGTTCATCACGAAGTTCTACTAACTTGGTGATAGTGTCTAGAGAACTTTGTCAATTACTATCTTATCTGGAAGATTAACTCCCACTTGATTCAAGCAATTGTACTACCCAAACAATCTGAGCACATGCTCACTGGTTGAGCTATTCTCCTCCATCTTGTAGGCAAAGTATTGTCAGAGGTCTTATACCTCTCGACACGGGCATGAGTTTGAAATACTAATTTCAACTCTTGGAACATCTCATATGCTCTGTGGCGTTTCAAAACGTTTTTGAAGTCCCGGTTATAAGTCGTAAAGTATGGTGCACTAAACTATCAAGTAGTCATCATATCGAGCTTTTGTCAAAACGTTCATAACGTCTACATCTGCTCCTGCAATAGGTCTGTCACCTAGCGGTGCATCAAGGACATAATTCTTCTGTGCAGCAATGAGGATAATCCTCAGATCACGGAACAATTCCGCATCATTGCTACTAACATCTTTCAACTTGGTTTTCTCTAGGAACATATAAAAAATAAACGTGGAGCAACATCGCGAGCTATTGATCTACAACATAGATATGCTAATACTACCACGACTAAGTTCATGATAAATTAAAGTTCAATTTAATCATATTACTTAAGAACTCCCACTTAGATAGACATCCCTCTAGTCATCTAAATGATCACGTGATCCAAATCAACTAAACCATGTCCGATCATCACGTGAGATGGAGTAGTTTCAATGGTGAACATCTTATGTTGATCATATCTACTATATGATTCACGCTCGACCTTTCGGTCTCCAGTGTTCCGAGGCCATATCTGCATATGCTAGGCTCGTCAAGTTTAACCCGAGTATTCTGCGTGTGCAAAAACTGGCTTACACCCGTTGTATTTGAACGTAGAGCTTATCACACCCGATCATCACGTGGTGTCTCGGCACGACGAACTTTCGCAACGGTGCATACTCAGGGAGAACACTTATACCTTGAAATTTAGTAAGGGATCATCTTATAATGCTAC
>LR738711.1:866475948-866495385 GCA_902687465.1 Secale cereale
ATGCTACCGTCGAACTAAGCAAAATAAGAAGCATAATAAGATAAACATCACATGCAATCAAAATATGTGACATGATATGGCCATCATCATCTTGTGCTTTTGATCTCCATCTCCAAAGCACCGTCATGATCACCTTCGTCACCGGCGCGACACCTTGATCTCCATCGTAGCATCGTTGTCGTCTCGCCAACTATTGCTTCTACGACTATCGCTACCGCTTAGTGATAAAGTAAAGCAATTACATGGCGATTGCATTTCATACAATAAAGCGACAACCATATGGCTCCTGCCAGTTGCCGATAACTTTACAAAACATGATCATCTCATACAAAACCGTATATCTCATCATGTCTTGACCATATCACATCACAACATGCCCTGCAAAAACAAGTTAGACGTCCTCTACTTTGTTGTTGCAAGTTTTACGTGGCTGCTACGGGCTTAGCAAGAACCGTTCTTACCTACGCATACAAAACCACAACGATGTTTCATCAAGTATGTGCTGTTTTAACCTTCACAAGGACCGGGCGTAGCCACACCTGATTCAGCTAAAGTGAGAGAGACAGACACCCGCCAGTCACCTTTAAGCAACGAGTGCTCGTAACGGTGAAACCAGTCTCGCATAAGCGTACGCGTAATGTCGGTCCGGGCCGCTTCATCTCACAATACCGCCGAAGCAAAGTATGACATGCTGGTAAGCAGTATGACTAGTATCGCCCACAACTCATTGTGTTCTACTCGTGCATATCATCTACGCATAGACCTGGCTCATGATGCCACTGTTGGAGAACGTAGTATTTTAAAATTTTCCTACGATCACGCAAGATCTATCTACCAGATGCATAGCAACGAGAGGGAAGAGTGTGTCTACGTACCCTCGTAGACCGGGAGCGGAAGCGTCAAGTGACACGGTTGATGTTGTCGAACTTCTTCGCGATCCAACCGATCAAGCACCGAACGTACGGCACCTCCGCATTCAGCACACGTTCAGCTTGATGACGTCCCACGAGCTCTTGATCCAGTTGAGCTTCACGGGAGAGTTACGTCAGCACGACGGCGTGGTGACGGATATGATGTATCTACCGGCGCAGGGCTTCGCCTAAGCACTGCGACGGTATGACCGAGGTGTGTTTCTGTGGAGGGGGGCACCGCACACGGCTGGAACAATTCAACTTGTGTGTCTTTGGTTGCCCCCCATCCCCCGTATATAAAGGAGCAAGGGGGGAGGCTGGCCGGCCCTTCTATGGTGCGGCTAGGGGTGCAATCCTACTAGGAATAGGATTGCAATCCTATTCCTAGTAGGAACTACCAAAAAAGGAAGAGAGGGAAAGGAAAAGAGGGAGAGGTGGCGCCCCCCAATCCTAGTCCAACTAGGAACCCTAGGTGGGGCGCCGGCCAGCCCCTATGGGCTGCCTCTCTCTTTTCCATAAGGCCCAGTATGGACCATCCCCCTTCGTAGGGGGGTTCCGGTAACCCCCTCCGGCAATCCCGTTAAATCCGAAACTTTTCCGGAATACTTCCGGTGTCCGAATATAGTCGTCCAATATATCAATCTTTATGTCTCGAACATTCCGAGACTCCTCGTCATGTCCGTGATCTCATCTGGGAATCCGAACTACCTTCGGTACATCAAAACTCATAAACTCATAATACCGATCGTCATCAAACGTTAAGCGTGCGGACCCTACGGGTTCGAGAACTATGTAGACATGACCGAGACTCATCTCCGGTCAATAACCAATAACGGAACCTGGATGTTCATATTGGCTCCTACATACTCTACGAAGATCTTTTATCGGTCAGAACCGCATAAGAACATAAGTTGTTCCTTTTGTCATCGGTATGTTACTTGCCCGAGATTCGATCGTCGGTATCTCCATACCTAGTTCAATCTCGTTACCGGCAAGTCTCTTTACTCGTTCTGTAACACATCATCTCGTGACTAACTTATTAGTCTTTTGCTTGCAAGGCTTATTGTGATGTGTGTTACCGAGAGGGCCCAGAGATACCTCTCCGACACTCGGAGTGACAAATCCTAATCTTGATCTATGCCAACACCACGAATACTTTCGGAGACACCTGTAGAGCATCTTTATGATCACCAAGTTACGTTGTGACGTTTGATAGCACACAAGGTGTTCCTACGGTATTCGGGAGTTGCATAATCTCATAGTCATAGGAACATGTATAAGTCATGAAGAAAGCAATAGCAGTAAAACTAAACGATCATAGTGCTATGCTAACGGATGGGTCTTGTCCATCACATCATTCTCCTAATGATGTGATCCCGTTGATCAAATGACAACTCATGTCTATGGTTAGGAAACATAACCATCTTTGATCAATGAGCTAGTCTAGTAGAGGCATACTAGGGACACTCTGTTTTGTCTATGTATTCACACATGTACTAAGTTTCTGGTTAATACAATTCTAGCATGAATAATAAACATTTATCATGATATAAGGAAATATAAATAACAACTTTATTATTGCCTATAGGGCATATTTCCTTCAATAGAGTTTTTGATTGAACTTTTGCCAGGCACGGGCCAATTTCTAAGAGACCATATAGGATGCCCGCAAAGGATTTGGAGGAGATAAAGAAACAGATTAAGGAGTTACTGGATAAAGGATTCATACGCCCAAGTTCTTCGCCTTGGGGTTCGCCAGTACTTTTAGTGGAGAAGAAGGATGGATCGTTAAGAATGGTTGTTGATTACCGTGGATTGAATGAAGTAACGATCAAGAATAAGTACCCATTACCAATGATCAATGATCTGTTCGATAGATTGCAAGGAGCTAAGATATTTTCCAAGATCGATCTGCGATCAGGGTACCATCAATTGACGATCCGAGAGCAGGATATACCTAAGACGGCCTTTACCACTAGGTATGGGTTATACGAGTATACCGTTATGTCGTTTGGTCTGACGAACGCACCGGCATTCTTTATGAACCTGATGAACAAAGTGTTTATGGAGTATTTGGATAAGTTCTTCGTAGTGTTCATAGATGATATATTGATCTTCTCGGAGGATGAAGAGGAGCATGCAGAGCATTTTCGATTGGTGTTGGAGAAGCTTGGAGAACATCAGTTATATGCCAAGTTTAGCAAATGTGAGTTTTGGTTGAAGGAAGTCGGATTCCTCGGACATGTTATATCCGGAGAAGGAATAGCAGTAGATCCCGCTAAGGTGGACACTCTGACCCATTGAGAAGCCCCAACAACAGTTGGAGAGATCCGGAGTTTTCTTGGACTTGCAGGATACTACCGGAGATTCATCGAGAATTTCTCGAGGATTGCAAAGCCGATGATGGAGTTGCTGAAGAAGGACACCAAGTTCAGTTGGACAGAAGAATGTGAGGCCAGTTTCCAGGAATTAAAGAAACGTTTGGTCTCATCCCCTGTGTTGATTCTGCCAGATCAACATAAGGATTATGAGGTGTACTGCGACGCTTCACGTCGAGGACTTGGAGCAGTTCTTATGCAGGAAGGAAGAGTTGTTTCGTATGCTTCACGACAACTAAAACCTCATGAGCTGAACTATGCCACCCACGATTTGGAGTTAGCATCCGTAGTGCATGCATTGAAGACGTGGAGACATTTTCTTATTGGGAACCATTGTGAAGTATATACGGACCACAAGAGTTTGAAGTATATATTCACTCAGAAGGAGCTGAATCTTAGGCAAAGGTGATAGCTGGAACTCATTAAGGATTATGACATGAGATTGCATTATCATCCCAGAAAGGATAACGTAGTAGCCGATGCGCTAAGCCGTAAGAGCCATGTCAATATCCTAATGAAGGAAGAATTTCCAAAGGAGTTAGCCGAGGACCTACGAGAACTACGTTTGGAGATAGTTCCGAGAGGCTATGTAGCAACATTAGAAATCCAGTCTACCCTGATGGATAAAATCAGAGAAGCTCAGAAAGCTGACAAGGAGGTTGCCTCTATAAAGGAGAGGATGAGCGAAGGAAAAGCTAAAGGATTTCGTGAGGATGAACACGACACCTTATGGTTCGAAGACCGCGTTTATGTGCCTAATGACCCGGAGATCGGGAAGTTGATTTTACAGGAGGCCCATGATTCACCATACTCGATTCACCCAGGAAATACTAAGATGTATTTGGATTTGAAGGATATTTTCTGGTGGACCGGTATGAAGAAGGATATTGTGGAGTATGTAGCAATTTGTGATGTATGTCAGAGAGTAAAGGCAGAACATCAGAAGCCGGCCGGATTGTTACAACCTATGCCAATACCCGAATGGAAGTGAGAGAAGCTTGGCATGGATTTTATCACCGGATTGCCCAGGACCAAAGCAGGATATGATTCAATCTAGGTAGTAGTAGACCGATTGACGAAGGTAGCCCACTTTATCCCTGTGAAAACCACATATACCAGTGCAAAGTTGGCAAAGATATACATGACCAGAATTGTATGTCGGCATGGAGTTCCGAGAAGCATCGTATCAGATAGAGGAACCCAGTTTACCTCAAAGTTCTGGAATCAGTTACATGAAACTTTGGGTACCAGACTAGAGTTTAGCACAACATTTCACCCGCAGACAGATGGACAGACTGAAAGAGTCAATCAGATTTTGGAGGATATGCTGAGAGCCTGTTCATTAGATTATGGATCTAGTTGGGATGAAAACTTGCCTTACGCGGAGTTTTCATACAACAACAGTTACCAATCCAGTTTGAAGATGGCCCCTTTCGAAGCGTTATATGGAAGGAGATGCCGAACACCGTTAATCTGGGATGAAGTTGGAGACCGACAGTTGTTTGGACCAGACTTAATCAAAGAGTCTGAGGAGAAGGTGAAGTTGATCCGAGATAGACTGAAAGTAGCTCAGTCCAGGCAGAAGAGTCATGCAGACTCGGAGCGCAAGGAGATAGCCTATGAGATCGGAGACAGGGCGTACCTGAAAGTATCGCCTCTACGAGGATTTAAACGTTTCGGAGTTAAAGGGAAGTTAGCCCCGAGATTTGTGGGACCTTACCATGTTTTGGAACGCATGGGAGAGGTTGCCTATAAGTTGGAATTGCCCGAAGGATTGTCAGGAGTGCACGACGTTTTTCACGTATCGCAGCTTAAGAAGTGTCATGCGGAGATGGCCGATATACCGCTTAGAGACACAGTATCCCAGGAAGCAATTCAGTTGGACAGTGATCTGACTTACGAGGAGAAGCCTGTTAAGATTCTCGAGTTTTTGAGCAGAGTTACTCGCAGTAAGGTTATCAAGTTTTGCAAAGTTCAGTGCAGTCACCACACCGAGGAAGAAGCCACCTCGGAACGAGAAGATGATCTACGCAAGGACCACCCACACCTGTTCTCTAGCCAAGTCGAATCTCGAGGGGCGAGATTCATTCTAAGGGGGGTAGGTTTGTAACATCCCAAATTTTCAATTTGGAATGTTATACATAGATCATATTGCATTTCATGTTTTTGCATTTTTGTTTGTGGCGTTCCTCGAAATTCTAAGCAACTCAAGGACCTACGGAGAGAGTTGGGAATTTTACCGCTTTCGTATTTGAGTTCGCTCGAATACCGGTACGAGGACAGTGTGATTCTAATTATTTTTCTCTCCTAAAAATATTTCTAAATACAAAATATGAGCGGAGATAATATGACTTCTCCAAAATAACAGAAATATTGGAGGAAAAATGTTAAAATCACTTTTGGTATTTTTCTGGATTTATTTGCGGATTTATTTGCATAGGAAAAATACGCGTTTTTCAAAGTTGCATTTAGGTCCGGGAAAAATGTTCACTTTGTCATAAATATTATTACAGGACGGTGAAAACTTATTTCGGGAATTTTGGACTTCGTTTAGTATTTCTTTCGTTAATTTTTCTGCGCCGGGACTCTATTTAAAAAAAGGAAACCGACTTGGAGTCTTACTAGCCCAGGACTCTGGGCTTTATAAGTCGCCCGAGCCGGCCCGCAACCGCTGCCAGCCCCGCCCCAAACCCTAGCCGCCGCCGCCCGCAACCGCCGCCTCCGCCTAGCGCCGCCGCCGCCGCTCGCGACTGCCGCCGCCGCCCGCTGCTGCCCCGTCGCCCCGCCGCTGCGACTGCCGCCACCGCACCACCCCGCCGCCGTGCCTTGCCGCCACCCCGCCGCCTCGCCTGCCGAACCGCCGGACCGCCGCTGTCGTCTCGCCGGAGTTCGCGAGGTAGATGCCGTTTTTTTGTACGAACCGCTCGGTTTTTAAAAAAAAACGTGGATCTGTTTTATTAGATTAGATCGGATCGGTTTTCGTCGGTTTAGTTATTTAGCGGACGTTCGTCCGTATGTTCGTTTTAACGAACGGTTTTCGTTAGTTAGTCGCAGACAGCGAACGTTCGTTCGTTAGCCTGTTCGTCCATTTTCTTTTTCGGGGTATCTATCCGCGGTTATTCCGATCGCGATTTCTGCCCTGATCTTGTTTTTCGTTTTTCTTTTCGCTCGAAAGTCGGAATGAGGTAATTCAAAATCCCAGATCTTCTTCTCGATGCCCTCTTTCCGTTTAACCAACTTGAACAAAGTTTTGGCTACTGTAAAATTTGACTTTAGGCCAATTAGTAAACCAAAGCTCGTTTCTTTCGCAGTTTGAGTTTCGTTGCTTCTTTTGAGTTGATTCTTTTTGCAAACCGGAGTTCTTAAGTTGAACTTTCTGGTTAGATCTCTTATTTGAGTTTTACCCGTGCATTAGTTAAGTACTTATTGTGTGCTTGTTTGTTTGCGATAGAGTACCCGGAGTGCGCCGCTTGCTACTTTGAGTCTCTAGGTTTTGCAGATCATCAGCAAGGCAAGTAACACTTTGATCATACTTTCCAATTACCCAGTTTTCATTGCATTAGTCCAACCCTCACACATTGCATGAGTAGGATCAATTAATTTGTGGGACTGGGAAGTAGTTTGAGGTAGTACCTATTACATGCATTACATTCAAACCTTTGGGAGTTACTTCTACATTTGCTGATAGGACATGCTATGCTCGTAGACGTGGATTGGGTGAGTGAAATCCATGACAGATGTGAGTTTGTTAATTAATGGTTCAACTTAAGGTGGCAACATTAATACACATCTGGGTGGATTGAGGCATCTGGGTATTTCAGTGATTGCCTGTTTTTCTTTTGGACCGCCACCCAGGCTCAAAGGGATCATGAGATTTTTCATACTAGAAACTTCCATGTGCAGCCACATGCCAATATGGGCTCTGGCATAGTTGAGTAAGTTGTTGGAAACCTTTCCATGATGGGCTAGCAGATGTAGTGGGTTTTGTAGGTGTACCGGCCTATCTATCTGGTTAAGGGGACCTCTCCGGAAAAACTGTGTCTCGGTCATCCGTTTCTCAAACACCATGTAGTGCGAGAAACGAAACGGAGGCGATCGAGTCTTGTGGGGAAAAGTGCACAAACCTCTGCAGAGTGTACAAACTGATCATGATTAGCCGTGTCCCCTGTTACGGACGTCTTGAGTATCTAGTACTTGGATTATCATGTGAATCTCATCATGTTACTTTAATTAATTTTGTTGGGTTAATGATTAATTTAATTGGGGTTGAGAGGATGTCTATCTTCTCAACGATGTTTCAACTACCATGATAGTTAATTAAAATATATTCCTTTGAAGTAGGGAAAAATTGGCTTTACGCAAAAACTTAACCATAGAGCTTTCCACCAGCCAAATATGCATATAGTATAGCTTTACTTCCATTGCATTCTCTTGTGTTACCTTGCCAGCATATTCCATGTGCTGACCCGTTTTCGGGCTGCAACATTTCATGTTGCTGACTTTTCAGACGACGAGTAAGATGCCTTTTAGGTCGTGGTTCTATACTCAGTGATGCCGCTGGAGTTGATGGACTCACTTATCTTCCTAGCCTTCCGTTGTTATCGTATTAGATGGCCTTCAGCCATATTTATTGTAACAAATTCATCGTTGTACTATCGATGTAATAAGTGTGTGATTGCCACTCTGTTATAAATCCTTCAAGTACTGTGCATGTCAGCATTACTGATCCAGGGATGACACTGATGCACAGAGATCAGACTGTTTGAGGTCTGGTCGCTACAAGATGGACATGTTATTTACCTCCAAGAAGAGTTTGCTAGAATAGCCCAACCCAATGCTAGCAATAAACATAGACCTGTTGTAGGCTTGCCTGTTATATCTATTAAGATAGGAGATCACTGCTAACATGGTTTATGTGACGTAGGTGCTAGTGCGAGTATTATCCCTCATGATTTATATCGAGAAATTATGCATGATATTGCACCTATTGAGTTAGAAGGGATTGATGTTACTGTTAAGATTGCTAATAGAGACACTATTTCACCAGTTGGGATTGTTAGAGATGTTGAAGTCTTGTGTGGGAAGGTTAAATACCCTGCTGATTTTCTTGTTCTTAGTTCTCCACAAGATGAATTTTGTCCCATTATATTTGGTAGACCCTTCTTGAATACTGTTAATGCCAAGATAGACTGCGTGAAAGATATTGTTACTTTGGGATTAGGGGATATGTCTCATGATTTAAACTTTGCTAAATTCCATAGACAACCCCTTGAAAAGGAACCACCCAGTAAGGATGAAATTATTCATCTTGCTTCTATTGCCGTGCCTCCTAACAATCCTTTAGAACAATACTTGCTAGACCATGAAAATGATATGCATATGAATGAGAGAAGGGAAATAGATGAAATATTTTTTAAACAGGGACCCGTATTGAAAAACAACTTGCCTGTTGAAATCCTAGGGGATCCTCCTCCACCCAAGGGTGATCCCGTGTTTGAACTTAAACCTTTACCTGATAATCTTAAGTAAGTTTATCTTGATGAAAAGAAGATATATCCTGTTATTATTAGTGCTAACCTTTCAGAGCAGGAAGAAGAAAAATTATTGAAAACTCTAAAAAAGCATCATGCTGCTATTGGATACACTCTGGATGATCTCAAGGGCATTAGTCCCACTATATGCCAACACAAGATAAATTTGGAAGAAAATGCCAAACTAGTTATTGATCATCAGTAACGGTTAAATCCTAAGATGAAAGAAGTGGTAAGGAAGGAAATATTAAAATTTCTAGAGGTAGGTATTATCTATCCTGTTGCTGATAGCCAGTGGGTAAGTCATGTCCATTGTGTCCCTAAGAAGGGAGGTATGACTGTCGTTCCTAATGATAAAGATGAATTGATCCCGCAAAGAATAGTTACAGGTTATAGGATGGTAATTGATTTTCGTAAGTTAAATAAAGCTACTAAGAAAGATCATTACCCCTTGCCATTTATTGATCAAATGCTAGAAAGGTTATCCAAACATACTCATTTTTGCTTTCTAGATGGTTATTCTGGTTTCTCTCAAATACCTGTGTCAAAACGGGATCAAGAAAATACCACTTTTACTTGTCCTTTCGGTACCTTTGCTGATAGACGTATGCCTTTTGGTCTATGTAATGCACCTGCTAACTTTCAAAGATGCATGATGGCTATATTCTTTGATTTTTGTGAAAAGATTATTGAGGTTTTCATGGATGATTTCTTTGTTTATGGAACTTCCTTTGATGATTGCTTAGGCAACCTTGATCGAGTTTTGCAAAGATGTGAGGACACTAATCTTTTCTTAAATTGGGAGAAGTGCCACTTTATGGTTAATGAAGGCATTGTCTTGGGACATAAAATTTCTGAAAGAGGTATTGAATTTGACAAAGCTAAAGTGGATGCTATTGAAAAAATGCCATGCCCCAAGGACATCAAAGGTATACGAAGTTTCCTTGGTCATGCCGGGTTTTATAGGAGGTTCATAAAGGACTTCTCCAAAATCTCCAGGCCTCTGACTAATCTCTTACAAAAAGATATTCCTTTTGTCTTTTATGATGATTGTCTAGAAGCATTTGAAATACTTAAGAAATCATTGATCTCTGCACCTATTGTCCAGCCTCCTGACTAGAATTTACCCTTTCGAGATTATGTGCTATGCTAGCGATTATGCTGTAGGACCTGTTTTAGGGCAAAGAGTTGATAAGAAATTGAATGTTATCCAATATGCTAGTAAAACTCTAGATAGTGCCCAAAGAAACTATGCTACTACTGAGAAAGAATTTTTAGCAATTGTATTTGCTTGTGATAAGTTTAGACCCTATATTGTTGATTCTAAAGTAACTATTCACACTGATCATGCGGCTATCAAATACCTTATGGAAAAGAAAGATGCTAAACCTAGACTTATTAGATGGGTTCTCTTGCTGCAAGAATTTGACATACATATTATTGATAGAAAGGGAGCTGAGAACCCTGTTGCAAATAACTTGTCTAGGCTCGAGAACATACTTGATGACCCACAACCTATCGATGATAGCTTTCCTGATGAACAATTAGCTATCATAAACACTTCTCGTACTACTCCATGGTATGCTGATTATGCTAATTATATTGTTGCTAAGTTTATACCTCCTAGCTTAACATACCAGCAAAACAAAAAATTCTTCTATGATTTGAGACATTACTTCTGGGATGACCCACATCTTTATAAAGAAGGAGTAGATGGTATTATTAGACGTTGTGTACCTAAGCATGAACAAGAACAGATCCTATGCAAGTGCCACTCCAAAGCTTATGGAGGACACCATGCGGGAGATAGAACTGCACACAAGGTATTGGAATCGGGTTTTTATTGGCCTACTCTCTTCAAGGATGCATGTAAGTTTGTCTTATCTTGTGATGAATGTCAAAGAATTGGTAATATCAGTAGACGTCAAGAAATGCCTATGAATTATTCCCTTGTTATTGAACCATTTGATGTTTGGGGCTTTGATTATATGGGACCGTTTCCTGCCTCTAATGGATACACACATATTTTAGTTGATGTTGATACGTTACTAAGTGGGTAGAAGCTATTCCAACTAGTAGTGCTGATCATAACACCTCTATTAAGATGCTTAAGGAAGTTATTATTCCGAGGTTTGGAGTCCCTAGATATCTAATGACTGATGGTGATTCACACTTTATTCATGGTGCTTTTCGTAAGATGCTTGCAAAGTATGATGTCAACCATAGAATCGCATCCCCTTATCACCCACAAACTAGTGGTCAAGTAGAACTAAGTAATAGGGAGTTGAAATTAATTTTGCAAAAGACAGTTAATAGATCTAGAAAGAATTGGTCCAAGAAACTTGATGATGCATTATGGGCCTATAGAACTGCATACAAAAATCTATGGGTATGTCTCCATATAAGATGGTATATGGAAAAGCTTGTCACTTACCTCTTGAACTAGAACATAAGGCATATTGGGCTATTAAAGAGCTCAATTATGGTTTCAAACTTGCCGGTGAAAAGAGGTTATTTGACATTAGCTGCCTTGATGAATGGAGAACCCAGGCCTACGAGAATGCCAAGCTGTTTAAAGAAAAAGTTAAAAGATGGCATGACAAAAGGATACAAAAGCGTGAGTTTAATGTAGGTGATTATGTCTTGCTATTCAACTCTCGTTTAAGATTCTTTGAAGGAAAACTTCTCTCCAAGTGGGAAGGACCTTACGTTATCGAGGAGGTCTATCGTTCTGGTGCCATAAAAATCAACAACTTCAAAGGCACAATTCCGAAGGTGGTGAACGGTCAAAGAATCAAACATTATATCTCAGGTAATCATATAAATGTTGAAACCAATTTTATTGAAACCGTAACCCCGAAGGAATACATAAGGGACACTTTACAGAACGATCCAGACTCCGAAAAGGAAGAGGTATGTGATACGGTAAGTAAACCAACTCCAAAACAGCTCTAAAGCCAAATTTTCTTCGTTTTCGAATATTTAGAAAAATAGGAAAATAAGTCGCAGTCCGGAAGAGACACGAGCCGTCCACGAGGGTGGAGGGCGCGCCCCCTGCCCCGTGGGCAGCTCATGTGCCTCCCGGACTCCGTTTTCTTGTGGGTTACTCCTTTTGGTCGGTAAAAATTCATTATATATACCCCCGAAGGTTTTGACCTCTGTATCACGCAAAAATCCTCTGTTTTTGTTTTGAGTTGCTGTTTTTGACAGATCTAGATCATCATGGCGTCCTCCAACACCCCCAAGGACAAGTTCTTCATGAAGGTCATCAACCCCTACCTTGCGGAGGTGCTGCACCACCCTAAAACCATGGAGTTGCATGTGGGGGTGCTGCACATCCGTGATGTTGAGGGTCCGAGGAGGATCGGAAGCGTGGAGACAAAACTCGAAGTAATGGAGCAACAAGTTTTCAAGTGCCAAGGTATGGTGGAACGAGGACTCAATGCCAACCACATGATGATCTCGGAGCTTGCCAACAACATCAAGCTGGACTCAAGGATCTTTGGGGAAGCTATCTCCAATCTTCAAGAGAAGATCGAACACCTCCAAGCCCAGATATATGACCTGCAAAACCAAAACTGTGAGTATGAATATAGATTCAAGAAGATGAGTTTGGCTGCAGATTTGACTATCCCGGAGACTCGATCATCCTTCTACGATGGTGAACCCATGCCTTGGAAGGTGGACAACAAGCCTACATCATCAACAACTCCATCATCACCACCCTCGAAGAAGGAGACATAATCATATGGGTATGGGCACTCCCCTTGGCAACTGCCAAGCTTGGGGGAGTGACCCCGGTATCGTATCACCATCACTCCTATCTTTACCATTTTTCTTAGTTCGATCCTTTTGGTAGTATCTTGATCTAGTAGAATAAAGTTAGCATGATCTAGTTGTGAGCTTTTTCCTTATGATCTTTACCCTTTGTAATCGAGTCTGTGAGCTATATAATAAAGATTAGTGTTGAGTCAAGGGCTTGATTTCCTCACTTGGGCCATGATAAAAAGAAAGAAAATATGAAAAGTACCAAAAAGATCATATTGATCTTATGGGAAGAAATGACTTCTCATATATGAGTATGATAAATAAAAGTTGTTGGGAGTTGACAAACATAATTTTGGTCATTGTTGCGATTAATAGGAAGTAATAAAAGAAGAGAGGCTTCACATACAAATATACTATCTTGGACATCTTTTATGATTGTGAGCACTCATTAAAGTATGACATGCTAAAGAGTTGATGTTGGACAAGGAAGACAACATAATGGGTTATGTCTTCCTATATCCGAAATAAAGTATATTGTCATGGATCATCCAACATGTTGAGCTTGCCTTTCCCCCTCATGCTAGCCAAAACTCCTCGCACCAAGTAGAGATACTACTTGTGCCTCCATACATCCTTAAACCCAGTTTTTCCATGAGAGTCCACCATACCTACCTATGGATTGAGAAAGATCCTTCCAAGTAAGTTGTCATGTTGCAAACTCGCTAAAATATGTATGATTTATTAGTGTGGGAGAAATTAGCTTTATACGATCTTGTGATATGGAAGTAATAAAAGCGACAAACTGCATAATAAAGGTCCTTATCACAAGTAGCAATATAAAGTGAAGTTCTTCTATGCTAAGACTTTGTGCATCCAACCATAGAAAAACATGACAACCTCTGCTTCCCTGTGTGAGGGGCCCATCTATTATTCTTCTATAAGAGTCAAGGTGAAATCCACCTTTCCTTTTTACATTTTATCCTTTGGCAAGCACATTGTGTTCGAAAGATCCTGACATATATACCTACTTCGATGTAAGGGGCTGTTTGGTTGGAAACTCAAAATGCCACACTTGTTTAGCAACACTTGTGGCACGCCAAAGATTGTGGCGGGCAGAACCAATGCCACACTTGTGGCGAAAATTTCTAATGCAAAAGACACTTGCTTCTGTGGCGAGCCTAACCTTCGTCAGCAACCAAACAGCTGCATGGGGAGTTGTGGCGTGCCTCACCTTTGGCGTGGCAAGGTGAGGCTAGCAACCAAACGGCCCCTAAGTTTTCATGATCTATTACTGTTGACATTACCCATGAGGTGAAAGGTTGGGAGGCAACACCATAAGCCCCTATCTTTCTCTGTGTGGACACAGAAAACTCCATAACCATAAGTATTGCATGAGTGTGAGCAATTGTGAAAGACTATATAATAGCTGAGTATGTAGGCTTGCTGAAAAGCTCTTATATTGACTCTTTCCGATGTTACGATAAATTGCAATTGCTTCAATGACCGAGAATAAAGTTTGTTAGTTTCCAATGAAGTTTATGATTCATGCTTGATATTGTGGATGAATTGTTACTTTAGCATAAGAATCATATGACAATATATATATATATATATATATATATATATATATATATATATATATATATATATATATATATACATATATATATATGTTGCTGTTATGAAAATGATCATGATGCCCTCATGTCTGTATTTTGTTTTTATCGACACCTCTATCTCTAAACATGTGGACATATTTTTCGATATCGGCTTTCGCTTGAGGACAAGCGAGGTCTAAGCTTGGGGGAGTTGATACGTCCATTTTGCATCATGCTTATATGCTGATATTTATTGCATTATGGGATGTTATTACTTGTTTTGTCACAATACTTATGCCTTTTCTCTCTTATTTTACAAGGTTTACATGAAGAGGGAGAATGCCGATAGCTGGAATTCTGGGCAGGAAAAGGAGCAAACTCTGGAACCCTATTCTGCAAAAATCCAAAAGCCTCGAAACTTAACAGAACTCCGTTTCAGAAAATATAAAAAATATCTGGCGAAAGAAGTTCACGAGGGGGGCCACCGGCTGTCCACGAGGGTGGGGGCGCGCCCCCCTGCCCAGGGCGCGCCCCCTGTCTCGTGGGCCCACCGAAGGTCCCCCGATGCCCATCTTCTCCTATATGAGGTGTTTTGACCTGGAAAAAATCATAAGGAGGCTTTCGGGACCAGACGACGCTGTCTCGAGGCGGAAACCAATCTAGGGCTCCGGCAGAGCTGTTCTGCCGAGGATACTTCCCTTCGGGAGGGGGAAAACGTCACCGCCGTCATCGCCAACAACTCTCCCATCTTGGGGAGAGCTATATTCATCAACATCTTCACCAGCACCATCTCCTCACAAACCCTAGTTCATCTCTTGTATCCAATCTTTGTACCCAAACATCAGATTGGTACGTGCGGGTTGCTAGTAGTGTTGATTACTCCTTGTAGTTGATGCTAGTTGGTTTATTTGGTGGAAGATCATATGTTCAGATCCATTATGCATATTAATACCCCTCTGATCATGAACAATATTATGTCTTGTGAGTAGTTACTTTTATTCCTGAGGACATGGGAGAAGTCTTGCTATTAGTAGTCATGTGAATTTGGTCTTCGTTCGATATTTTGATAAGATGTATGTTTTCTTTCCTCTAGTGGTGTCATGTGAATGTAGACTACATGACACTTCACCATTATTTGGGCCTAGAGGAAGGCATTGGGAAGTAATAAGTAGATGATGGGTTGCTAGAGTGACAAAAGCTTAAACCCTAGTTTATGCGTTGCTACGTAAGGGGCTGATTTGGATCCATATGTTTCAGGCTATGGTTAGGTTTACCTTAATACTTCTTTTGTAGTTGTGGATGCTTGCATTAGAGATTAATCACAAGTGGGAGGCTTGTCCATGTAAGGACAGCACCCAAGCACCGGTCCACCCACATACCAAATTATCAAAGTACCGAACGCGAATCAGATGATCGTGATGAAAACTAGCTTGACGATAATTCCCATGTGTCCTCGGGAGCGCTTTCCTTTATATAAGAGTTTGTCCAGGCTTGTCCTTTGCTACGAAAAGGATTGGGTCACCTTGCTGCACCTATTTACTTTTACCTTTTGTTACTTGCTACCAATTACCTTATCACAAAACTATCTGTTACCTATAATTTCAGTGCTTGCAGAAAATACCTTACTGAAAACTGCTATCATTTCCTTATGCTCCTCGTTGGGTTTGACACTCTTACTTATCGAAAGGACTATGATAGATCCCCTACACTTGTGGGTCATCACATGCAGAGTAATTTTCCTCAAGAAAATGGTTATCATTCGCAGAACGGTGCAGGAAAACTCTCGAATGGGTATCGATCAAACCTTCGACGGAAGGAGTACATGCATACCTTGCCATGTCATTACACTCATGTCTCTCGAAATAACTTCAATGCTTAGTCTTATGATTACTCTCAAAGAGCATTGATGCCTTACAGATCGCACCGAAAGAATGCTCCAACTCAGACAAAGAAAATGAAATCGACGTTGCCCACGCAAGTGTGGGTTGTGAAAAAATTAACTCCTCGCTTGCAAATATCATCTCAGGAAATCCCAATGTTGATCATTCATCCTGAGACTGTTTGTTGGTGCCAGTTATTTGTGTTTTTCATTTTGTCTCTTTGTTTTTCGTCATTTATGTGTTCTATCTGAATGTCAAATCACTCAGAGTTCTTTGGTCTTGCCTTCAGTCATAAACATGCAACTTGTTCTGAAGATCTCAATCCGACGTCCTTGGTCACGAATGAAACCAACTTCAACTTTTGTCTGTTTTGATGTTTCCCCTTCTTCAAACTTTTCGTTGTTTCATTCTATTTCCAAGAATTTCGCTGGTAATGGTTGGCACGTGCCCACGATCTCTCAGTTGTGATCTCGTTTGTTGAATGTGGAGCATCCTGTGTTTTTCAGTCGTAGATTTCGGAGGAAGCGGTTTCGCTACAGGCTATATAACCCCCCCCCCTCTATGCATCTTCTTCCTTTGATCTCTCTCCAATCGCCCTCAAACCCTATCTCTCTCTCTTTCTTTTCCCGAGCCCTAGCTTGAAGCAGCGTTTTCGTCAAGCCTCACCGTGCAACTCTCGTGAAGCCTCGCCATCGTTGGCCGCGCTAGTGGGGTACTCCTTCTTTTCCTTATTGTCGTAGTCGGTCTATGCCGCCAAGTTAGGATGCGCAGATCTAGAGCTAGCCCTGTATATTCCTTTGTGTTCTAGGGATGCTCTTACCGATGCGTTTTCCCTTTGCTTTATTTTCTTGCGGTAGATCTTTAGGACTCCCTATGAGTTGTGGCTTGTACGATTTGTAGCTTTTCCCTTGTTCAAGTCATCTAAGATCTAGCGTTCATTTATATTTCCCTGTAGAAAGATTAGATAAGTTGTCAATATGCGTGGTGTGCATCAATTCTATCAATGATATCTTTCAAATATATATATCATGAATTCCTTCGTGCTTCCAAAAATCTTGTTGTGTTCAGTCAAAAATCCTTCTGTGCATGTTTATGACATCTTCAGGTTTCCCTCGCATTGTTGCTTTTCTATTAGGAGTGGTCATGCCTCACGGTTCAGAAGAGCAGTTTGGTTCCGAAAAGGAAATACCTCAGATGCCGCATGTGGCTGAAAAAGGAAAGTTGGCTAGTGAAAGAAAAGCAGCTAAGCCACCAAAGATTCCGAAAAAGAAGTCCGAGTCTGAATCAGGAGAATAAGATGATGATATTCCTTTGGCTCACAGTCAGCCCGATGATGAACAAATCATCGATTCGAAGACTTTATTCTCTGATGGAAATTCAGAGAAGGGAGGTCGCGGTAGATAAAGGAACACCGCAGCTGAGATGTCTGATCCCGAGACTTATGAAACTCCACCTGGAGTCGAAACATAAACTCAAAGAAATAACAGGTTGCAATGGATTTGATGCCACTGGGCGAAGAAGTGGTTCAATTATGAAAATGTCCGAAGGAAATATCAAATCTTGTTCGCATTCACTCCACCCTGGAATGACTGATTGCTGAGGGTTGCCTCGGTCTAGATGACGAAAAAGCCAGGCCAGCACCTCCTGAAAATGCTCATGTCAACTCTCTGAAAACTATGATTGATTTTTCTGAAGAAGTGGAAAAGAGAGCAAAGGCGAAGGCCAAGCGTGAAGCCAAGGCCTCGAAGAAAAATCAAGTGGAACAGAGAAATATTGAGCTGGCCCAGCGGGATTTTCAAGAGAAAAAGGAACGGGCCTCTACCCAAGAGGAAAGAAAGGCAAGGAAGTATGTTTCTCCTCGAGCCTCTAGAAAGAAATATGTTGCCAGAAAATCCAAGAAGGCAACATCTGCTTCTGAGTTATCCGATGAAGATGCTCCCGAAGAAATACCAATGTATGATCAATGAGCTCTTCTTGAAAAGCCCTACAAAACTCCCTCTCCAGCAAAAGTTTCTCCTCCATTGAGAATGTCACCAAGGCTTGCACCTGCTCCAGTCCCAGACAAACCTTCGGGTTCTATTGCACCCTCTGCGAAGATAAAGTTGTTACCTTAATAGAAAGGTGTTGTTGCTGCCAAGAATGCCAAAACAAGTGTTCCTGCTCCCACAGAGGAACATGAGTACGACTTCGATCTTATGATTGATATCATTGAAAGTGCTACCTATGATGCTAAAACAGCTAATCTGAGGAGTATGGGCCTCCCTGATGATGTTACCAAGCTGGTAGCAAAACACTTTGCTGACTCAGGAGAAATTACTAAGGAGCTAAACCAAGTTGTCGAGGATAAGAAAACCATCGGGCAATTGAGGAAAGATGCGGCCACCAAATCTGAAAGAAAGGGCATGAATAAGGAAATTGTTGGGCTCACAAAAGCTCTAAGTGTTATGAGGGACACTAAGATTGAATGGCAGTAATGGCTGAAGAAGGATGTCTCTCAACTGCGTGACCAAAGGAATGATGGGATCAAGCGTCAAGCAGATCTTGCTCGATGAAGAATATAGGAAGAAAAGCGTCAGAAGGCAAAGGCAAGAGCTAGTAAACCGAAGGTTATCAAGGGTCGCAATATTGAGAATGTTTGTCACTGATGCTCCAATAGACTCAAGTGCTCATATGTAGCGATACCACCATCACCTCCTCGCAAGGATGAACCCGCACAACAAAATGAATCTGCGGTGATTATCATTCATGCCTCTGCTGCTCAAGAGTCTGAAGTTTTTGAGGTGTTCTTGAACAACCCTGATGAAGGAAATGTCCAGCCCGAGCAGCAAGCCCCAGAATGGAGAATTGACAAAGAAATTGAGATTGAAAAGGCAGTTCATTGCCTTTGAAGGAAATGCAAGCTGAGCCCTCCGGATCCAAAACGGAAGAGGCTGAAAAGGTTGAGGGGGAGCTAGATGCTTCCCAAGGAAATGCCACCCCGATCACCTCATCTGGTGCTCCAACCCAGATGGAGGTTGATCCTGCTCCTGGTTCTTTGGCTTCACAGCCAGAACAGGAAGAAAAGAAGTATGTAGAGTCGATGACTCGCGAACAAGTTTGTACCATTAGCTCCTTCACCACTAAAATTGTCAATTGACACTACTCCTAGAATTCAAGATGCTGGTCCGTCCGAGCCTAAATCTATTTCTACTCGTCATTCAGATTCAGTTATATATGTTGATGAAGTGATTTTCGTCGAAGATGAACTCGAGTGTGGCACCCCGGCCCAGAGCAACCGGTTTACCTTGCATTGCCAGCCCAGAGACCATATCTTCTGGCAACACACAACATCTTAAAACTACTGTATTCCAACTTCTCTATGGTTCATACCC
>LR738711.1:866495528-866541750 GCA_902687465.1 Secale cereale
CCCCCCGGTAATACTCATAGATTCATCAAAATAAGCAAACAACACACGAAAACAGAATCTGTCAAAAACAGAACAGTCTATAGAAATCTGTAACTTTCGAATACTTATGTAACTCTAAAAATTCTGAAATAAATTGGTTGACATGAGGAATTTGTCTATTAATCATCTGTAAAACGAATCAACTTAAAATCACTCTCCAGTAAAAATGGCAGCTAATCTCGTGAGTGCAAAAGTTTCTATTTTTTACAGCAAGATCGCAAAAACTTCACCCAAGTCTTCCCAAAGGTTCTACTTGGCACAAACACTAATTAAAACACAAAACCCTATATAACCAGAGGCTAGATGAATTATTTATTAGTAAACGGAAGTAAAATCAAAGAAAATAAAATTGGGTTGCCTCCCAACAAGCTCTTTCTTTATAGCCATTAAGATAGGCTTGAGAATTCAATGATGCTCACATGAAAGACAAGACTTGAAGCACAAAAGGAGCATCATATAGCATGTGAAAATCACATCTAAGTCTAACATGCTTTCTATGCATAGGCATTTTATAGGAAAACAAATTAGCAAGACAAGCAAGATCTAACATATGCAAGGAAGAAGAAAGGAACCAGATCAATCTCAACATAACAAGAGGTAATTTAGTAACATGAAAATTTCTACCACCATATTTACCTCTCTCATAATAATTGCATGTATGATCATAATCAAATTCAACAATATATCTATCACATAACATATTCTCAACACGATCCACATGCATGCAAAGTTGACACTCTTCCAAAATAGTGGGATTAACATTAACTAAAGGCATGACCTCACCAAACCCACTTTTATCAAAAAATTCATAAGATTGAATATTCTCCAAATATGTGGGATTTAAAGTTGACAATATTCCAAACCCTATTTCAATATTATTGCAAACATTATTGTCAATCTTACATTCATCAAGGGGGTTAAATAAATTTCCAAGATCATAAGAAGAATCACCCCAATCATGATCATTGCAACAAGTACTGGACATAGCAATACTAGCATTCCCAAGCTTAGGGTTTTGCATATCATTAACACAACCGACATTAATTGAATTTATAATGGCATCATTGCAATCATGTTTTTCATTCAAAGAGCTATCGTGAATCACTTCATAAATTTCTTCTTTCAACACTTCATCACAAATTTCAAATTCACGAATTTCAAGCAAAACCTCATAAAGATAATCTAGTGCACTCAACTCACTAGCAATTGGTTCAACATAACTGGATCTTTTAAAAAAGATTAGCAAGTGGATGGGGATCCATAAATAGATTTTTATCAAGCGAAGATGCAAGGAAATAGAATGCACATGGCAACACAAGCAAACAAAAAGGCGAACGGAAAAGGACAAAGGTGAAGTGGGGGAGAGGAAAACGAGAGGCGAATGGCAAATAATGTAATGCGAAGAATAAGAGTTTGTGATGGGTACTTGGTATGTCTTGATTTGTGTGTAGATCTCCGCGGCAACGGAGCCAGAAATTCTTCTTGCTACCTCTTGAGCATCTGTTGTTTTTTCCTTGAAGAGGAAAGGGTGATGCAGCAAAGTAGCGTAAGTATTTCCCTCAGTTTTTGAAAACCAAGGTATCAATCCAGTAGGAGACTACACGCAAATCCCTAGTACCTGCACAAACAATTAAGAACCTTGCAACCAATGCGATAAACGGGTTGTCAATCCCTTCACGGCCACTTACAAAAGTGAGATCTGATAGAGATAATAAGATAAGTATTTTTGTTGTATAGATTGAAAAGTAAAGCTTGCAAAATAAAAGAACAATAAAGATAGCTAGTTGACTGGAGATTAATATGATGGAAAATAGACCCGGGGGCCATAGGTTTCACTAGTGGCTTCTCTCAAGATAGCAAATCTTACGGTGGGTGAACAAATTATTGTCGAGGAATTGATAGAAAAGCGCATAGGTATGAGAATATCTAGGCATGATCATGTATATAGGCATCACGTCCGTGACAAGTTGACCGAAACGATTCTGCATCTACTACTATTACTCCACACATCGACCGCTATCCAGCATGCATCTAGAGTATTAAGTTCATAAGAACAAAGTAACACATTAAGCAAGATGGCATGATGTAGAGGGATAAACTTATGCAATATGACATAAACCCCATCTTTTTATCCTCGATGGCAACAATACAGTACGTGCCTTGCTGCCCCTGCTGTCACTGGAAAAGGACACCACAAGATTGAACCCAAAGCTAAGAAGTTCTCCCATTACAAGAAAGATCAATCTAGTAGGCCAACCAAACTGGTAATTCGAAGAGACCTGCAAAGATATTATATCATACATATAAGAATTCAGAGAAGAACCAAATATTGTTCATAGATAATCTTGATCATAAACCCACAATTCATCGGATCTCGACAAACACACCGTAAAAAGTATTACATCAAATAGATCTCCAAGAAGATCAAGGAGAACTTTGTATTGAGATCCAAAGAGAGAGAAGAAGCCATCTAGCTAATAGCTATGGACCCGAAGGTCTATGGTAAACTACTCACACATCATCGGAGAGGCGATGGTGTTGATGTAGAAGCCCTCCATGATCGATTTCTCCTCCGGTAGAGCTCCAGAAAAGGCCCCAATATGGGATCTCACGGGTACATAAGGTTGCGACGGTGGAAATAGGGTTTCATGGTGCTCCCGAATGTTTTCAGGGTATATGAGTATATATAGGAGGAAGAGGTACGTCGGTGTAGCTATGAGGGGCCGGAGAGGGTGGGGCGCACCTACCCCCCTGGGCGCGCCCTCCTGCCTCGTGGCCACCTCGTGGCTTCCCAGATGTGTACTCCAATTCTTCTGAATTGCGTTTGTTCCAAAAATGATCCTCGCAAAGTTTCATTCCGTTTGGACTCCGTTTGATATTCCTTTTCTGCGAAACACTTAAATAGGCAAAAAAACAACAATTTGCACCGGGCCTTTGGTTAGTAGGTTAGTCCCAAAAATAATATAAAAGTGCATATTAAATCCCACTAAACATCCAAAACAGATAATATAATAGTATGGAACAATCAAAAATTATAGATACGTTGGAGACGTATCATTGGGGACACAAGAGACTCTTTGTTATTTGGTTGCAGGGTTGTTTGAGAGAGACCATCTTCATCCTACGCCTCCCACGGATTGATAAACCTTAGGTCATCCACTTGAGGGAAAATTTTCTACTGTCCTACAAACCTCTGCACTTGGAGGCCCAACAACGTCTACAAGAATATTGCGTAGTAGACATCATTTACCTCATCTTAGTTTTTCATATTTGGAGTTATTTATCGCTGCTCAGTACTATCTCTCTGTCATGATAGTTTACATGTTGGCTTATTGGATCACTATCATTATCATCAAGCCTGTCGTATACTATGCTCGAACCATTATAGCATCTTATCTCGAAGATTTTGTTCATCTGTAGCATGCTTGTTTGAGTTCATATCTACCGAACCTTATCTCCGCTCATGTGTGTGGGATAAATTCAAAACCTTCGAAAGAAATTTTGAATCTCCCATTCACCCCCTCTGGTCGATATACTCTCGGCCCTAACACAACCATCCTCCACTATTATGTCATTAGCTAAGGTGTAGGGTCAATTTTTTCGTTAGTTACCACAACATTGACATCATTAGGACAAATGGATGTGACTATTTGTTCATGCAGTAGTGCTCATGGCCGTGATTCAAGCCGAGGTCATGGTCCAGAAGAGAGTAGTTCATCACAATTCCAAGCCCGTGCATCAGATATGGTCCAATGTTAGCTTGAGATAGGGAGAGGATGGTGAATCTCAACTACATCTATAAACCGTAACGAAGTAGAGGTTGTTAACATGCTCCGAATGAGAAGAACCCCTTTTGCCAAGCTTGTGAACACGTTTACAGAGAGGGTGTTGCTAGAAGATGGTATCCACGGCTTTGTGGAAGAGCAAGTAGCAATGTTCCTTCATCTTGTTGGTCATAATTAGAGGTTCACATGATTCATAACACATTCAAGAGATCCAGTGAGATAATTTCCTAGTATTTCTAGCAAGTCTTGTATGTGATTGGAGAGATCAGAAAGAGATGGTCTAGGCACCTACTGGCAAGACTCCTATGAAAATACGCATGAGTTGTAGATGGTTTCCATATTTCAAGGTGCACACTACTACCTATTAGTTCTTTCCATAACATGATTGTTGTTGTGATCCATAACAGTTCTTCCACATCATCACATGATTGTATTGGCGCAATAGATGGTATGTGACTGCTAGAGTGTCGAGGTCATATGCTGCAACATAGAGGGGGTAGAAAGCACTACACAAGCCAGAATGTGCTTGCTATTCTTAATTTTGATCTCAAGTTCACATATGTGTTAGCTAGTTGGAACAGACCAACCCATGATGCTAACAAAAATATCCTTGATGGTAAGTTCTACCTAGGAGATGTTGGATGTCCATGTCGGCATGTGATTCTTCCACCCTTCATATAATCAGGCACCATGTCAATGAGTAATCTTTAGGGAATTATCCTAAGCTTGGATAAGAATTGTTTAATCTTGAACACTTTAGCCTTAGATTTATGGTTGAGAGGGCATTTGGTGCTTTGAATAATATATTTAAGATCCTTGATCAAAAGGAATTCCATGCTTTCCCCACCCAAATTAAGCTTTTTATGGCATGTTGCATTCTTCATTGGATCTTGTACTAGGGCCTTGATGAGTATGTGCCAGTGGAGGAGGATGTGACATCTGATGATGTTGAGGCCAGCCATGGTGTGAAGGCCTGTGACAATGAAGCTTGGAAGACAAAAATATTGGATTGACCTTAATGCAAGTTGGGCTAAGTGAGGTACCACAAATATCTTGAGAATAATAATAATAAGTGGATGGTGAACTTCCCCATTGATCGACATTGATGAACTTTCTCCCATTGAGCCATAGGATTGTTAATTTGGTACTACCATTTGGTAGTCTGTTAGTCTGGTACTACCATTTGTTAGTAACTAGGACAAACTTCCATTTGTTTAGTAGCTATTATCGAAAGGTACTGTGTGGTAAGGTCACCACTAGTGAGAAGGGGTGACCATAACATTAGGCCTGGAGCAACCAAATGCCATGTAATTTACATCTTCACAGCAATAACCTCAAGGACTTAATGTTGGGGAACGTAGTATTTCAAAAAAAATCCTACGATCACGCAAGATCTATCTAGGAGAAGCATAGCAACGAGCAGGAGAGTGTGTCCACGTACCCTCGTAGGCCGAAAGCGGAAGCGTTTAGTAACGCGATTGATGTAGTCGAACGTCTTCGCGATCCAACCGATCAAGCACCGAACGTACGACAACTCCGCGATCTGCACACGTTCAGCTCGGTGACGCCCCTCGAACTCTTGATCCAGTTGAGGCCGAGGGAGAGTTTCGTCAGCACGATGGCGTGGTGACGGCGTTGATGAAGTTACCGACGCAGGGATTCGCCTAAGCACTGCAACAATATGACCGAGGTGTGTAACAGTGGAGGGGGCACCGCACACGGCTAAAACAGTTGTCAACTTGTGTGTCTAGGGTGCCCCCTGTCCCTGTATATAAAGGAGCAAGGGGGAGGCCGGCCGACCCCTATAGGCGCGCCCAAGGGGGGCAATCCTACTCCAACTAGGAGTAGGAACCCCCTTTCCTTGTCCAACTGGGAGAAGAAGGAAGGGAGGGAGAGAAGAGAAGGAAGGAGGGGGCGCCGCCCCTCCCCCTAGTCCAATTCAGACTAGGCCATGGGGGGCGCCGCCTGCCCTAGGCAGCCTCCCTCTCTCTCCCCTAAAGCCCAATAAGGCCCACTACTTCTCCGGTGGTTCCGATAACCCTTCCGGCACTCCGGTAATTATCCGGTGACCCCCGGAACTCATCTGGTGTCCGAATAGCATTGTCCAATATATCATTCTTTATGTCTTGACCATTTCGAGACTTCCCGTCATGTCCGTTATCTCATCCGGGACTCCGAACTACCTTCGGTACATCAAAACACATAAACTCATAATACCGATCGTCATCGAACGTTAAGCGTGTGGACCCTACGGGTTCGAGAACTATGTAGACATGACCCAGAATCATCTCCGGTCAATAACCAATAGCGGAACATGGATGCTCATATTGGTTCCTACATATTCTACGAAGATCTTTATCGGTCAAACCGCATAACAACATACGGTGTTCCCTTTGTCACCGGTATGTTACTTGCCCGAGATTCGGTCATCGGTATCATCATACCTAGTTCAATCTCGTCACCGACAAGTCCCTTTACTCGTTCTGTAATACATCATCTCGTGACTAACTCATTAGTCATTTGCTTGCAAGCCTTATTACGATGTGTATTACCAAGAGGGCCCAGAGATACCTCTCCGACACTCGGAGTGACAAATCCTATTCTCGATCTATGCCAACACCACAAACACCTTCGGAGACACCTGTAGAGCATCTTTATAATCACCCAGTTACATTATGACGTTTGATAGCACACAAGGTGTTCCTCCGGTATTCGGGAGTTGCATAATCTCATAGTCATAGGAGCATGTATAAGTCATGAAGAAAGCAATAGCAGTAAAACTAAACGATCATAGTGCTAAGCTAATGGATGGGTCTTGTCCATCACATCATTCTCCTAATGATGTGATCCCATTGATCAAATGATAACTCATGTCTATGGTTAGGAAACATAACCATCTTTGATTAACGAGCTAGTCTAGTAGAGGCATACTGGGGACACTCTATTTTGTCTATGTATTCACACATGTATCAAGTTTCCGGTTAATACAATTCTAGCATGAATAAAAGATATTTATCATGATATATAAGGAAATATAAATAACAACTTTAGTATTGCCTCTAGGACATATTTTCTTCAGTCTCCCACTTGCACTAGAGTCAATAATCTAGATTACATAGTAATGATTCTAACACCCATGGAGTCTTGGTGCTGATCATGTTTTGCTCGTGGAAGAGGCTTAGTCAACGAGTCTGCAACATTCAGTTCCGTATGTATCTTGCAAATTTCTATGTCTCCTTCCTTGACTTGACCGCGGTTGGAATTGAAGCGTCTCTTGATGTGCTGGGTTCTCTTGTGAAACCTGGATTCCTTCGCCAAGGCTATTGCTCCAGTGTTGTCACAAAAGATTTTCATTGGACCCGATGCACTAGGTACTACACCTAGATAGGATATGAACACTTTCATCCAGACTCCTTCATTTGCGGCTTCTGAAGCAGCTATGTACTCCGCTTCACACGTAGATCCCGCCACGACGCTCTGCTTGGAACTGCATCAACTGATAGCTCCACCGTTCAACAAAAATACATATGCGGTTTGTGACTTATAGTCATATGGATCAGTGTCAAAGCTTGAATCGACGTAACCATTTACGATGAGCTCTTTGTCACCTCCATAAACGAGAAACGTATCCTTTGTCCTTTTCAGGTACTTCAGGATGTTCTTGACTGCTGTCCAGTGATCCACTCATGGATTACTTTGGTGCCACCCTGCTAAACTTATAGCAAGGCACACATTAGGTCTGGTACACAGCGTTGCATACATGATAGATCCTATGGCTGAGGCATAGGGAATGACTTTCATTCTCTCTCTATCTTCTGCAGTGGTTGGGCATTGAGTCTTACTCAACTTCACACCTTGTAACACAGGCAAGAACCCTTTTGTCGGTGTACTAAGGTAGGGGTACCTCAGTACCCCAACTTGTGCACGGGCAGTTGCAGCCTCCCGCGGCAGGGTTTACCACACGCTCGCCGGAGACCTTTCTGCTCCTTATTAAACCATTCAAAAACAAAGTATACAAGACAGAAGATCGAGACCCCGGCAAGTGGAGCTTGCCGGGAAGGCCGTACCAGGCTCAGGGCTACCCCACTAGCACAAGGCCCTGGCAAGAGGAGCTTGTCAGGAAGACTAGAAGACACGCCTCGGCGCTATATGTGCCCCGGCAAGGGCCCGGGGAGCGGCAAGCTCCCGGGCCCGGCAAGATCAAGGCCCCGGCAAGGTGCTTGCCGGGAAGGCTGCGCTGTGTGCCCGCGCTCCAGCTCATCGGCCCACGCGTCGCCCTGGGGCCTATCCAGGGACGCGTGGCGGATGGCTGTGCAGCCTGGGGGACACGGTGGCACTCCACGGTGGTGGATCCATCGCCGTGGCAGACGGAGACGCAAGGGCAGGAACTTTTGGGGTCGACGGCGACGGGCATTAAATGCCCTTGTCCCCCACTGTCAAAGTAGGTATAGACCACTGTTCGTGCACTGTAGCTCCACTGTTCCCGCACTGTTACAACTACCACCTCTTTTACATTTTTACCCCTTTCTCCTACGTTGACACCTGTCGGTGACCCCTTACACTATAAAAGGAGGCCCATGCACAACGTGGAGGGGGTTCGGAACCTAGATCACTCATACGCTCGGTGCAGCTGCTTCTTCAAGCTCCCGAGCTCTCCAACTTAATACACAACCAAGCAGGAGTAGGGTTTTACGCGTCTACCGCGGCCCGAACCTGGGTAAAACTGCCCGCGTGCTCGCTACGATCTGCTCTTCGTGCTCCCTCCGCCCTCGTACCGCACAGACAAGGGGCTCCGGTCCCATAGGTGTTCGTGGCGGACAGTTTCCCCCGACATCTTTGGCGCGCCAGGTAGGGGGCGTCGAGGTTGTGCGAACCTGATCCGGCGTTCGCGCGGGCGCATTCTTCATCAACCTCTCCGAATTCGTCATCTTCACCAGCAACAGCTCCATGGCCCCGAAGAAGAAGGCTTCGGAGGTCGGAGGCCCGTCTGCGTCTCACCCGCCGCTACCAGAGCCAACGGTGGGCGGGGGAGGCGCCGTCGGAAGGGTGGTCGCCGGCGAGGACACTCACGGCGCCACCAGATCCAAGAATAGGACGGACGACCGAACCTCGGTCTCCGTGGACGCACCGCGTCCCTCTCAGCACACAACGACCCAGCAGCGCCATGTCACGGGAGGTGGCATCCGTTTGCTGGGCCAAGGCCAAACCGGAGGCTCGCGGGACGCCCCGGACCCCCGTCCGGGCACAAGCAAAGCGAAGGCGCCGGCGCGGGACCCCGCTCCTTCTAACGCCGTTAGAAGTCCGAGCGTATCCCGCTCCTCGCACCGCTCGCCCGCATTCCCCTCCACTCCGGCAGAAGCGCTCGCAAGAGCGCAACTGCTCCTCGACTTCCCTCCAGCGGCAGACAAGGCCGAAGACTGGAGGGCCACCATCCAGAGCCTGATAGCCTTCGCCAACAACGATTCTCCACAGCAGCCGTCGGCCTCGCGGCCGCGGCAAGCTGAGAAGACGAAGGCCGACGGCGACAAGACCGCCGGGGGTGCGACAAGCGTGCACTCCCCGCCGCAGAAGCAGAAGACGCCGCCCCGCCGGAACAACGCCGACGACGGCTCCACAGCCTCGTCGGACCCGCGGGCCCGTCGGGACCAGCGCCAGGTCCTCGACGACCGGCAACAGGAAGACGCTCGGACAAGAATCGAGCGCCGCCGAGAAGCTCGGCGACAATCAGACCAGAGAGCTGGGAACGCTGTCGACGCGCACGCGCCCGGTGAACCAGGCGACTTGCCGTACGCGGCAGGCTGCCCTGCGTTCACCCGCGAGCTGCGGCGCGTCCAGTGGCCCAGCATGAAGAATTTTAAGCCTGACGTACCGGAGAAGTACGACGGCAAGACGCACCCCTCGGAATTCCTCAGCGTCTACACCATCGCAGTGCAAGCTGCCGGGGGGCGCGACGAGAAGATCTTGGCGAATTACTTCCCGCTCGTGCTTAAGCCGAACGTCCGTTCGTGGCTTATGCACTTGCCGGAAGGTTCCATATCTTCTTGGGCCGACCTTTGCCATCAGTTTGTTGGCGCCTTCACCGGCGGCCACAAACCCCACGGCCAGGAGAGCGATCTCCATATTTTGGCCCAGAAGGAAGGCGAAACCCTGCGCAAGTACATCCAACGCTTCAGCCGTGTGCAGCACAACATCCCGGATGTCCACCCTGCCGCGGTTATCAGCGCGTTCCACCAGAACGTGCGTAACCGCCGCATGCGTGAAGAAATGGCGATGACCAAGATTCGGGATGTCAGCGAGCTCTACGCTCTGGCTGACAAGTGCGCACGCGCAGAAGAGGGGAGGAGACTCCCCGGGGAGGATGCTGGCGCAGGAGGAAGCGACAGCGACGACGCCGCCCCGGCAAAGAAGAGCCGGCGGCGGAATAACAGAAGGAAAGGCAAGAAAGAGGTGCTTGCCGTCGAGAAGTCCGGCAAGGAGGCTCCCGCCAAGCAAACGCAGGTTGGCGGCTCCGGCAAGGAGCCCGCCCCTGTAGCGGCAGCCGACAAGCCGGGTAGCTGCGACAAGCAATACTGTAAGATCCACCGCACCAAGGGTCACGATCTCTCCAACTGCAAGCGCGTCGAGTACCTCGTCGAGCAGCAGAAAGCTGAGTACGAGAGGCGCGACAAGGAGAAGGCCCAAGGTGGCGGGGAAGAGCCAAGCAAGAAGCGGCCATTCAACGGCCGAGGAGGACGCCGCGGCAAGGCCAAGCAGCGGCAAGGAGATCGACCTCCCCGGGGCCGCGACAAGGACGAAGAAGACGACGACGAAGACATGGAGGACGAGGATAACAGCGAGCAGGAGTTCCAGAAGGCCACGGAGGTCCTGTGCGTCGACGGTGGCGCCTCTCTGCACACCTCCCACCGCCAACTCAAGCAGTGGGTGCATGAGGTGAATGCGGCAGAGCCGCCCGTGGAGTCGCGCAGGCTCCTCAAATGGTCCAGCACGCCCATCGTTTTTGATCTTGAGGATCACCCTGACCGCACCACTGCGGTCGGGTGCTTGCCGATGCTGGTCTCACCCACCATCCGCAACCTCAAGGTCACCAAAATGATGGTTGACGGCGGGGCCGGGCTGAACTTGATCTCCTCTGCTGTGATCAAGAAACTCCAGATTCCAGATGGCGAACTCGGAGAAACCGGTTCTTTCCTAGGAATCAACCCGGGAAGGAGCAAGCCCAAGGGAAAGATCACTCTGCCGGTGACCTTTGGCGGGGAGCTCAACTTCAGAACTGAGCGCATTACTTTCGACGTCGCCGATATTCCGTTGCCCTACAATGGAATACTTGGCCGTCCTGCCCTCGCCAAGTTCATGGCAGCTTCCCATTATGCTTACAACGTGCTCAAGATGCCGGGGCCGATAAGCGTCATCACTGTCCACGGCGACAAGAAGGATGCGCTCGTCTGCGCCGACAAGATCTACCGGGATGCGGCAGCTGCGGCCGAGAAGGATACTCTTGCCGCTGAAGCTCCCGGGGGGAAGAAGACGAAGACCAAGTCCGGAAAGTGCTCTGGGACCCACTCCGGCAACCGCACCTCTTCGGAGTGCTGCGCTGCCGTCGAGGACGTTCCATCGAGCTCCACCGGCAAGAGTAAGAAAGGGATGGCCGCTCCTCCGGCAACCAAGAAGGTGTCCGCCAAGGAAGACGGCACTGGTGGTACCTTCACCATCAGTGCCACACTTGACAGCAAATAGGAAAGCGTGCTCGTTGCCTTCCTGCGGGCGAATGTCGATGTGTTTGCCTGGCAACCATCTGACATCCCCGGTGTTCCCAGGAAGGTAATTGAGCACAAGCTTGCTGTTTGTCCTCATGCGCGGCCCATCAAGCAGAAAGTGAGGAAGCAAGCCGTGGAGCGCCAAGAATTCATCAACGAAGAAATCAAGAAGCTAGAGGCAGCAGGCTTGGTTAGAGGTGTGATCCATCCGACGTGGTTGGCAAATCCAGTCGTCGTGCGCAAGGCCAACGGAAAATGGAGACTATGTATAGACTTCACCGATGTGAATAAAGCATGTCCCAAGGATCCTTTCCCTTTGCCGCGCATCGACCAGATCGTTGACTCCACTGCCGGATGTGAACTACTCTGTTTTCTTGATGCATACTCAGGCTATCATCAGATTTTTATGGCCAAAGAGGATGAAGAGAAGACTGCATTTATCACTCCATGTGGCACTTATTGCTTCATACGCATGCCATTTGGATTGAAGAATGCAGGCTCAACCTTTGCGAGGGTAGTATACACTGCTTTTGAGCCACAGATCCACAGAAATGTAGAGGCTTACATGGATGACATCGTGGTGAAGAGCAAGAGCAAGGATACCCTGATCCAAGATTTGGAGGAGACATTTCAGAACCTGCGCAGAATACAGCTCAAGTTGAACCCCGAGAAGTGCGTCTTTGGAGTCCCCTCCGGCAAGCTTCTCGGGTTCTTTGTGTCACAGAGGGGGATTGAAGCCAACCCCGACAAGATTAAAGCCATCGAGCAGATTGAGGCCCCAAAGCGCGTCAAGGATGTCAGGAGGCTTGCAGGTTGTGTGGCTGCCCTCAGTAGGTTCATTTCAAAGTCTGCAGAACGCGCCCTACCTTTCTTCAAAATCTTGAAGAAGGCAGGTCCCATGAAGTGGACTCCGGAAGCGGAGGCGGCGCTGCAGGATTTGAAACGGTACCTGTCCTCCACTCCAATACTTGTCGCACCTAGACCACAGGAAAAGTTGTTGCTATACCTAGCGGCAACCAACCAGGTGGTTAGTGCTGCGTTAGTAGCGGAGAGGGAGTCCGACGAGGAGTCAGCACCACCGGCAAGCGAATCCAGCGACAAGCAGGGGGCTGCTCCGGCAAGCTCTGGCCCCGACAAGGATAACTCTGCGCAGGAACAGGATGAGGTGCGGAAGAAGATGGTGCAGCGCCCAGTGTATTTTGTAAGTTCTCTTCTCCAGGGGGCTAGATCAAGATACTCTGGTGTGCAAAAATTGCTTTTCGGCCTCCTCATGGCCTCGAGAAAGCTGCGCCATTACTTCCAAGCCCATGAGATAACAGTAGTCACTCGCTTTCCGCTGAAGAGGATATTGCACAACCCAGAAGCGACAGGCAGGATCGTTGAGTGGGCACTGGAGCTGTCAAGCTTTGGACTCAAGTTTGAAAGTACTTCAACCATACAGAGCAGAGCTTTGGCAGAATTCATAGCTGAGTGGACCCCAACGCCCGATGAAGAAGTCCAAGAAACAAGTGCACCCGTACAAGAAGCGACAAGTGAATGGGTAATGTATTTTGACGGTGCCTTCTCGCTGCAAGGCGCCGGTGCTGGCGTGGTACTCATCGCGCCCACCGGAGAGCACCTCAAATATGTTATCCAGATGCACTTTCCCCGGGAGCAAGCGACAAACAACACTGCTGAATATGAAGGCTTGCTCGCCGGCCTCAGGATTGCAGCTGAACTTGGGATTAGGAAGCTGATTGTGCGGGGGGATTCTCAGTTGGTGGTCCGGCAAGTCAACAAGAACTATCAGAGCCCTTTGATGGAAGCTTATGTCGATGAAGTGAGGAAGCTTGAAGAACACTTTGAAGGTCTGCAGATGGAGCACGTCCCGAGAGCTCAGAATGAAATTGCAGATGGCCTTTCAAAGTGTGCTTCGATGAAGTTACCTGTGGAACCAGGGACCTTCTTGCTCAAGCTGACTCAACCATCCGTTACACCATCAATTGGGCAGTCCAAGAAGAGAAAGTTGGTCTCCGGCGACTACTTGCCGGCGGATCTTCCTGAAACCGCCGCCAAGGTCCCTAAGATCAACAACCACAACGCTGAGGAACAGTTTGCTCCTGCAGATCCTCGGGTCTGTACAGTTGAAGCAAGTGTTCCCGACAAGCCTCGCCCCGACGAGCTTGCCGGGGGACCATCAGCTCCGGCAGAACCAGAGGTCCTTGCCGTAGAAGCTGAGGTTCCCGCAGCGGCCCTCGAGCCTTTAGTCCTTGCCGTCGAGCTTCAGGCTCCGGCATGGGCGCAGCAGATCGTCCGTTTTCTTCAAACTGGAGAACTTCCCGACGACCCAGAAGAAATAGAGAAGATAACCAGGCAGTCAAGTATGTACCAGTTCGTGGACAACGAGCTGTACAGAAGAAGACTCAATGGTGTCAGATTGAAGTGCATCTCCAGAGAAGATGGACAAAAGCTGTTGGCGGAAATACACGGAGGCATATGCGGCCACCATATTGGCGCAAGGGCGCTTGCCGGGAAAGCTTTCCGGCAAGGGTTCTTTTGGCAAGAAGCCCTCCAAGATGCAACTGCACTAGTAACCAAGTGTGAAGCGTGCCAGTTCCATGCAAAGCAGATTCATCAACCAGCTCAAGCTCTCCAAACAATCCCTTTGTCCTGGCCCTTCTCGGTCTGGGGGCTCGATATCCTCGGCCCTTTCCCTCGTGCTGTCGGGGGCTTTGAGTACTTGTACGTTGCAATCGACAAGTTCACAAAGTGGCCAGAAGTGGAGCCTGTGAGAAAGGTGACAGCACAGTCAGCAGTCAGGTTCTTCAGGTCGATTGTTTGCCGTTTCGGGATCCCTAACAGGATCATCACCGACAACGGTACACAATTCACTAGTCGCACCTTCATGCAATACGTCCAAGACCTTGGCGCCAAGGTCTGTTTTGCTTCTGTTGCTCACCCGAGGAGCAACGGTCAAGCAGAGAGGGCCAATGCTGAAGTGCTGCGCGGACTCAAGACAAGAACCTTTGACAGGCTGCGCAAGTGCGGAAGAAATTGGATAGAGGAGCTACCGGCGGCTCTTTGGTCAATCAGAACGACACCGAGTCGAGCCACCGGGCAGACACCCTTTGCTCTAGTCTATGGAGCAGAGGCAGTTCTCCCCACGGAACTCGTATATGGATCTCCTCGAGTGCTCGCTTATGATGAGCTCGAGCAAGAGCAACTGCGGCAAGATGACGCGTTGCTCCTCGAGGAGGGACGTCTCCAGGCTGCTGTACGAGCTGCTCGATACCAGCAAGCCTTGCGTCGCTACCATAGCCGCAAGGTCAAGGCCAGGAGTCTCGAGGAAGGCGACCTTGTTCTTCGGCGTGTTCAGTCCGCCAAGAATTCCAACAAGTTGACGCCAAAGTGGGAAGGCCCTTATCGGGTGAGACAAGTTACGAGGCCCGGCGCTGTCCGCCTCGAGACCGAAGAAGGCTTACCGGTGAGCAACTCCTGGAACATAGAGCATCTTCGCAAGTTTCACCCATAAGGCGCGGTTGCCGTGATCCGCTCCGGCAACCACCTTTTGTACAAGCTTTGCCGCTGTCGCATGTAACCCTTTGTACAAAGCCGGGCGCAGACCCCGTGCATCAGTAAAGTTTTTGTGTTTTTCGCACCAATTGACTTTTGCATGCTTTTCTTCGCTATTTGCATGTTTTGTTTGGCATTTGGAGCAACACTCAAATATCCGGTAAGCATTAGCACGCCGAAAGGCCATGTACTTGTTTCCCTCTTCTTTTCCTTTGCCCCTTAAGCAGAAGGAACGTTCCTCGCGCACAAGTTTGCCGGGGGGAAGGAGGTGGAGGAGGAACCAAGTGCTGTTCAAGAAAGAGAAGCCTTACCGGGAAGCAAGCAATATATGAAAGCTAAGTTGTTAGAATTTGACCAGTTCGAATTTTAAATTTTAGTTGTCTTCCTTGAACAATCACACTTTGTATGGAAAACCTGTGCGCAGAGGAACCTACCCGTAGCTCGCCGCACCCTTATCTTGTTTTCGAGTTCGCTCAACGATTTAAGTGAGCTGCGACAAGTGTCGCGCCCTTGTTTCGTTTCCGAGTACGCTCAGCAAGCTAAGTGCGTTGCGGCTAGCCGCGGCAAGGTTGCTTGCCGGTGAGACCTTGGCCAGCAGGCTGCTCAGAGTCCAGCACTCAGCGCTCGCGGCAAAGGTACCTCGCCGGCAAGCTCCTCGGGAGCGTAGGGTGAAAAACGTACAAAGTCAAGAATTAAGACAAGGAAGATAACATTGCACTGATTGATCAAAATGAGATAAATATCTTACAAAGGATAACTTGTCACAATGGACTAATGAGTTCATGGCATCATGTGCAGAAACAATAAGAGATAAAGATAATGGAGGCCTAATCTACGCGGTCGCCCTCCTTCCTGGAAATCTTGGCCACCTTGGCAATGATGTGGGCGACCTGCTCCTTCAAAGCCTCCGTGTTCGCGTCGGCCGGCAAGCTGCGAAGAACGTTGGTGAGATTGATGCCCGGATTGCGGTACACGATCTTCGTCAGCACGCGCTCCAGAGTTCCCGCGCAGAGCAGGCGCGTCTCCTCGGCCAGTTGCGCGGGGATCTTATTCCGCAGATCAGCAAGGGCCGGCGCGATTCCCCTGAAGAAGAGGCTGAGCTTGGCGCTGTGTGGGAGGTTCGGATCCGGGGAGTAGATAAGGTGCTCCAGCTTCAACGCCAGCAGCTCCTGGTCGATGTTGGATGCGCAAGACACTAAGTCCTCGGTCCATACCTCAACAGTTTTGCGGAAGAGCTCGGCCGCTTTGTTGGCGCTGTCCACTAGGGTCCGCTCCTTGCGGAGCTCCTCCTTCAGCTTGGTCTCCCGGGCCCGGGCAGCGTCGAGTGAATCCTTCAGTGTGGCGACCTTCAACTCCAAGTCCTCGATGGAGTCCTTGGCGGTCTTCAACTCGTCGCCCCTCTCAGAAAGACGCACCTGGAGTTCTGAGTTGGTGTGGGCGTCCTTCTCGCGCTCCGTGATGAGCGCGGCAACCTTCTCCGCGCTCACCTTCAGCGCCTTCTCCAGCTGCACGACCTTGGCGGCGAGCTCCTTCTTGGCGGTCTCCGCGGCAACCGCGGCGGCTTTCGCCTCCTTCAGTTCCCCGCCAAGGGCTTCCTCCCGAGCGGCAAGGTCCTCCTCATGGGAGTCGAGTTGGACCTTCCGCTGGGCGAGTTCTCCTTCTCGCCGGGATAGCTCCACCCCGGCGAGCCGCTGCTGCTCCTCAGCCTCAGCTTTCTCCAACACCCATTCCTGGTATTCGCCGGCAAGACGCTCGCGCTCCTCCGCCACCTCGCGGAGAGCCGCCTGGTTGGCGGCGCTGAGCTCCGCCGCGCGCTTCTCCATCTCCGCGGCGGCCTTGGCGGCAAGGGCTTCCCGGGAGGCAAGCTTCGCCTGCCTGGCCCGGTAAAGGGCCAGGAGCTGGTGGAGTAGCTTCTCCTCCTCGGGCCCCTCACTCCCGCCGGGCGCCTCGACAATCTTCAGGCCCGCGGAGGCGAGGACTTCCCCGTCAAATGCCTCGCCCTCCGCGGGAGCTCGCGACGACGAACCCCACGGCATCTGGATAAAGACGCCGTTGGGAGCTTCAAGATAGTAACCCTGCTCCTTGCTGGCGGAGGGGTCGGCGGCCGGCGCAGCACTTGATGCTCCCGCCGCCTCCGGGTCGGCGGTGCGGCCGCCGTCCCCCTCCCCGGCCGCTGCGTCCGCAGCCGGAGCGGTCTCCTGCGCGGCCGGCTCGGCGGCTTCGCCCATGTCCTCGGCGACCGGGACGTCACCGCCACCGCCCTGCGCACCCTCCTCCTCAAGGTTGATGACTTCCGTCTCCATCGGTTCGGGAGGAGGGGGATCTAAAAAGAAGAAGAAGAAAAAGAAGTTCAAGCAAATATCCAAAAAGAGACGAAGCCAAGAAGACAAACTACAAGACATACCTTGGCGGACGTCCTCAGCGGCGGGCTCCCTCGCCGGGGAGCTCTGCCTTGGCGGAGTGGCCGCCCTCGCCGGGCTGCTCGCCCTTGGCGGGGTACTCTGCCTTGGCGGAGTACCCGCCCTTGGCGGAGCACTCTCCCTTGCCGGAGAGTTCGGCCTTGGCGGGGACGGCGGGGCCTGCGGCTCCTCAATGACGGTCTCCGGGCGCTCCTGCCGCGGTGGCTCCTCCTCTGCACGAAGTCAAGACAAGAAACATCAAGACGTTGAAAGAAGACAAAATCCCTAAGCGCATCCCGACAAGCAGAAGGATGGACCCCAGACTTACGCTGGGGGCTGCGCTGGGGGCTGCTCCTCGGAGCAGCGCTTGGATCCGGTAGGGTTGGCTCCGGCACGTCCCCTGTTGCCGTGGTGGCCGAGCCTTCCGCGACCTCGACCACAGGCGCCTTGGCTTTCTTCGCCACGCGCTGAACCAGGGTCCTGAAATCAAAGCAACAAACAAAGTCAACATCAACAATAATCAAGACAAAACTCGAGAAGGTGTAAGATCTGGGATTCTTACTCCTGATCCTCCTCGTCGTCCTCGCTCAAGGCGGAGAAGTCGTACTCCACCTGGGGCGCGTCGGCACGAGGAGCGGAAGATGAAGATTCCCTCGCGCGCTTAGTGGTCCCTGGGGCTGGGGGCTGCGAAGACCCAGCCCCTGTGGTGGCCGGTGCCCGAGGAGCGGGCGGAGCCGTTGCTCCGCTCCGAGAAGACCCCTGTCGGCTCGACGCCGGCCTGCGAGGCGCCTCCGTCGTGGCCCGCGCGCGGGCCGCCTCTGCTGCGGCTGGTGCGCCGGTCGCCCTTGGCGCGGCTTGGCTCCCCCGGGGAGCTGCCCGGCGAGCTGGTTGTTGCCGGGGCGCCTGCGCCCTCTCCCCCGTCGCCGCCTTGCGGAGACGCTTCGGTGGGGACTGCCTTGGGCTTGCCGGGGGCGGGGAGCTCTCCGACGAGGAGAGGTCGTCGGCTTAGAGCTCCGTAGATCCGCCGGAGTCCTCGGCCTCCTCCTCCTCCTCCTCCCCGGCTGGCCCGCTGGACCCAGCGCCCTGTGCTGCGACCTCCTTTCCCTTGGCGCCTCTGCTTCCTCCGGCGCCTCCGCTTCCCGCGGCGCCTCTGTTCCCTCCGGCAGCGCCATCCCTTGCCGCGGCCTCCGCCGCGATCCCGTGGATCCCGGAGTGCCTCAGAGAGGGGACCCCGGCGAGTGCGTCGGGAGGGAGTTGCAGCAATCTGCGGATCTCCGCCTCCTCCGCCTGGGTGGACGCGTCCGCAGCCTCCGCCTCATCAGGCGTGTACCCGAAATCTCCTGCCGCTGCGGCTGCAGCGGCCTCTTCAGCCCGAGAAGCCATGTAGGCGATCTCCTGGTCGGTGGTGTCCCGCGTGTGCTCCTTGATGTCATTCTTGTTCTTCGCCACCTCCACGAGGTTGTCGTAGAAGTTGAGAACGTCGATGGGCTTGGGCGGAATCCACGTGCGGTCCACGCCGTGGGAATCGCAAGCGGGCATCATGGCCCGGAGGGGATCGCAAGCTGTGCTGTTGCAGAGGGGCACCACTTCCCGGGGAGGTCTGAACCACTCAGGGTGTGCCGGGTCGTACTTGAAGAGTTCCCGGACCATCCCCTTCAGCTCCAGCGTCGTGAAGTTGAAGTTTAGCCCGGGGCGCAGCCTCATTATATCCGCCGGGCCGCCGTACTCCCAGGCCGGCCTTTTCCTATCTTGGAGAGGGGCGATGCGGCGGCGGAGGAAGTCTGCACCTACCTCTGCGACGGACATTTTGCCACCCGAAGACGAAGAATCCGGATGAGCGCGATGTCGAGCTTGACGTCGTCCGAGTCTAGCTCGCTCCAGTCCCTGCCGCGCATGATGGGGGTTGTGCGCGGCGCGGTGAAGGCCTGCGGCTCGTCCTCAACAACCCAGCACCACTCCGCGCGCCATTCCTCCCACTTGCCGCGGAGCTCTCCCGGCAAGTAGGACCCTTTCTTGTTCAGACGGAAAACCCAAGAAATTCCTCCGGAGAGGGGGGCATCGGCCTCTGCTCTAGGGGTGAAGAAGTGCCTAAAGAGCGCTACATTTGGGTGTATTCCTATGAAGTTTTCGCACATGTGTGCGAAAACCGCCATTGTGAGGATGGCGTTGGGGGTGAAGTCAAGAAGATGGAGGCCGTAGGTGTGCATGATGTCGCAGAAGAAATCAGAGAAAGGAGGACACAGACCGCAGTGAAAGAAAGCTGCGAAGAAGTAGTACCCGCCGGGGTAGTTGTCCTTGGCGGCGGCCGGATATGCTCGCGTGCGGGGGTGCGCCTTGGTTTCCTTGGCCCAGAACAAGTAGTACTTGTTCCAGAGCTCCCGCGCGCCGAGCCTCGGCGGGAAGACGAGGTTCTGCTTCCGGTACGAGGCGAGCTTCGCCTCTTGCTCCGACCTCTCCCTCTTGGCCTTCTCCGCCTTCGCCTTGTCGGTCTTCGGGGCCATGGCGGACGCGGCGGAAGAAGAGGGACGAAGAGCTCAGCGACGCCGGAGATGCAGACGGCGGCGGCGGAGGTGTGGAGGCAGAGCGCAAGAGGGATCTCTGGAGGAAGGAGACGATGCAATGAAAGCGCAAGGAGGGGAATCGCTCCTGCTTCCTCTGCTTTTATGGGGAAGTGGGGGGCGTTTCGCCCTTTCCATTAAGAGATCGTGGGCACGTCCCATCCCACGACGCCGCAATCGACGCGTGCCGTTACAGGGGGATGCGGCGGATACGGAAGTGGATTCGGCACGCTGTGGGCCGCGTGTGCCCGTGCACTGTTTTGGGCCTGGCCCAACAGCGCTGGGCACCGTGTGTGGCCCAGGCCCGGGGGCTCCTGTCGGTGTACTAAGGTAGGGGTACCTCAGTACCCCAACTTGTGCACGGGCAGTTGCAGCCTCCCGCGGCAGGGTTTACCACACGCTCGCCGGAGACCTTTCTGCTCCTTATTAAACCATTCAAAAACAAAGTATACAAGACAGAAGATCGAGACCCCGGCAAGTGGAGCTTGCCGGGAAGGCCGTACCAGGCTCAGGGCTACCCCACTAGCACAAGGCCCTGGCAAGAGGAGCTTGCCAGGAAGACTAGAAGACACGCCTCGGCGCTATATGCGCCCCGGCAAGGGCCCGGGGAGCGGCAAGCTCCCGGGCCCGGCAAGATCAAGGCCCCGGCAAGGTGCTTGCCGGGAAGGCTGCGCTGTGTGCCCGCGCTCCAGCTCATCGGCCCACGCGTCGCCCTGGGGCCTATCCAGGGACGCGTGGCGGATGGCTGTGCAGCCTGGGGGACACGGTGGCACTCCACGGTGGTGGATCCATCGCCGTGGCAGACGGAGACGCAAGGGCGGGAACTTTTGGGGTCGACGGCGACGGGCATTAAATGCCCTTGTCCCCCACTGTCAAAGTAGGTATAGACCACTGTTCGTGCACTGTAGCTCCACTGTTCCCGCACTGTTACAACTACCACCTCTTTTACGTTTTTACCCCTTTCTCCTACGTTGACACCTGTCGGTGACCCCTTACACTATAAAAGGAGGCCCATGCACAACGTGGAGGGGGTTCGGAACCTAGATCACTCATACGCTCGGTGCAGCTGCTTCTTCAAGCTCCCGAACTCTCCAACTTAATACACAACCAAGCAGGAGTAGGGTTTTACGCGTCTACCGCGGCCCGAACATGGGTAAAACTACCCGCGTGCTCGCTACGATCTGCTCTTCGTGCTCCCTCCGCCCTCGTACCGCACAGACAAGGGGCTCCGGTCCCATAGGTGTTCGTGGCGGACAGTTTCCCCCGACACCTTTCTTTGACTGGTCCATTTTGAATTTCTTCAAAACTTTATCAAGGTATGTGCTTTGTGAAAGTCCATATAAGCAGCTTCACCGAGGTCTTTCATTGAAAAATTCTTATTTAAGTATCCTTTTATGCCATCCAAAAATTCTATATCATTTCCAATCAACAATATGTCATCCACATATAATATCAGAAATGCTACAGAGCTCCCACTCACTTTCTTGTAAATACAGGCTTCTCCAAAAGTCTATATAAAACCATATGCTTTGATCACCTCATCAAAGCGTATATTCCAACTCCGAGATGGTTGCACCAGTCCATAGATGGATCGCTGGAGCTTGCACACTTTGTTAGTACCTTTAGGATCGACAAAACCTTCTGGTTGCACCATATACAACTCTTCTTTGAGATATCCATTAAGGAATGCAGTTTTACATCCATTTGCCAGATTTCATAATCATAAAATGCGGCAATTGCTAACATGATTCAGACAGACTTAAGCATCGCTATGGGTGAGAAAGTCTCATCGTAGTCAACTCCTTGAACTTGTTGAAAACATTTCGCAACAAGTCGAGCTTTGTAGAGAGTAACGTTACCGTCGGCGTCAGTCTTCCTCTTGAAGATCCATTTATTTTCAATGGCTTGTCGATCATCGGGTAAGTCAACCAAAGTCCACACTTTGTTCTCATACATGAATCCCATCTCAGATTTCATGGCCGCAAGCCATTTTGCGGAATCTGGGCTCATCATCGCTTCCTCATAGTTCGTAGGTTCATCATGGTCTAGCAACATGACTTCCAGAACTGGCTTATCGTACCACTCTGGCACGGAACGTACTCTGGTTGACCTACGAGGTTCAGTAGTAACTTGATCTGAAATTTCATGATCATCATCATTAGCTTCCTCACTGATTGGTGTAGGAATCACTGGAACTAGTTCTTGTGATGTACTACTTTCCAATTCGGGAGAAGGTACAATTACCTCATCAAGTTCTACTTTCCTCCCACTCACTTCTTTCGAGAGAAACTCCTTCTCTAGAAAGGATCCTTTCTTAGCAACGAATATCTTGCCTTCGGATCTGTGATAGAAGGTGTACCCAACAGTTTCCTTTGGTTATACTATGAAGACACATTTCTCTGACTTGGGTTCGAGCTTATCAGGTTGAAGCTTTTTCACATAAGCATCGCAGCCCCAAACTTTAAGAAACGACAACTTGGGTTTCTTGCCAAACCACAGTTCATAAGGCGTCATCTCAATGGATTTAGATGGTGCCCTATTTAACGTGAATGCAGTTGTCTCTAAAGCATAACGCCAAAACGATAGTGGTAAATTAGTAAGAGACATCATAGATCACACCATATCTAATAAAGTACGGTTACGACGTTCAGACACACCATTACGATGTGGTGTTCTAGGTGGAGTGAGTTGTGAAACTATTCCACATTGTTTCAAATGAAGACCAAACTCATAACTCAAATATTCACCTCCGCAATCAGATCATAGAAACTTTATTTTCTTGTTATGATGATTGTCTACTTCACTTTGAAATTCTTTGAACTTTTCAAATATTTTAGACTTGTGTTTCATCAAGTAGATATACCCATATCTGCTCAAATCATCAGTGAAGGTTAGAAAATAACGCTACCCGCCGCGAGCATCAACACTCATTGGTCCACGTACATCAATATGTATGATTTCCAATAAGTCAGTTGCTCGCTCCATTGTTTCGGAGAATGGTGTTTTACTCATCTTGCCCATGAGGCATGGTTCGGAGGCACCAAGTGATTCATAATCAAGTGATTCCAAAAGTCCATCTACATGGAGTTTCATCATGCGCTTTACACCAATATGACCTAAACGGCAGTGCCACAAATAAGTTGCACTATCATTATCAACTTTGCATCTTTCGGCTTCAATATTATGAATATGTGTATCACCACGATGGAGATCCAACAAAAATAGACCATTCTTCAAGGGTGCATGACCATAAAAGATATTACTCATATAAATAGAACAACCATTATTCTCTGATTTGAATGAATAACTGTCTCACAACAAACAAGATCCAGATATAATGTTCATGCTCAACGCTGGCACCAAATAACAATTATTTAGGTCTAAAACTAATCCCGAAGGTAGATGTAGAGGTAGCGTGCCGACGGCGATCACAACGACTTTGGAACCATTTCCCATGCGCATCGTCACCTCGTCCTTTGCTAATCTTCGTTTAACCATAGCCCCTTTTTCGAGTTACAAATATTAGCAACCGAACCAGTATCAAATACCCAGGTGCTACTACGAGCATTAGTAAGGTACACATCAATAACATGTATATCAAATATACCTTTGTTCGCTTTGCCATCCTTCTTATCTGCCAAATACTTGGGGCAGTTCCGCTTCTAGTGTCCAGTCCCTTTGTAGTAGAAGCACTCAGTTCAGTCTTGGCTCCAGACTTGGGTTTCTTCGCAAGATTAGCAACTGGCTTGCTATTCTTCTTGAAGTTCCCCTTCTTTCCCTTGCTCTTTTTGTTGAAACTAGTGGTCTTGTTAACCATCAACACTTGATGATCCTATTTGATTTCTACCTCCGCAGCTTTGAGCATAGCGAAGAGCTCGGGAATAGTCTTCTGCATCCCTTGCATATTATAGTTCATCACGAAGCCTTTATAGCTTGGTGGCAGTGATTGAATAACTCTATCAATAACACTGTCATCATCAACTTTGCATCCAAGTTGAGTCATGTGATTGTAGTACCCAGACATTCTGAGTAAGTGTTCACTCATGGAACTGTTCTCCTCCATCTTGCAGCTATAGAACTTATTGGAGACTTGATATCTCTCAATTCGGGCATTTGCTTGAAATATTAACTTCAACTCTTGGAACATCTCGTATGCTCCATGACGTTCAAAACGTCTTTGAAGTACCGATTCTAAGCCGTAAAGTATGGAACACTGAACTACCGAGTAATCATCAGAACGAGCTTGCCGGACATTCATAACGTTCGGAGTTGCTCCTGCAGCAGGCCTGTCACCTAGCGGTGCTTCAAGGACATAATTCTTTTGTGCAACAATGAGGATATTCCTCAAGTTACGGACCCAGTCCGAGTAGTTGCTACCATCATCTTTCAACTTAGCTTTCTCTAGGAATGCATTAAAAATCAAGGGAATGGTAGTACAGGCCATTGATCTACAACAACATAGATATGCAAAAACTATCAGGACTAAGTTCATGATAAATTAAAGTTCAATTAATCAATTTACTAAAGAACTCCCACTTAGATAGACATCCCTCTAGTCATCTAAATGATCACGTGATCCAAATCAACTAAACCATGTCCGATCATCACGTGAGATGGAGTAGTTTTCAATGGTGAACATCTTATGTTGATCATATCTACTATATGATTCACGCTCGACCTTTCGATCTCCAGTGTTCCGAGGCCATGTGTGTACATTCTAGGCTCGTCAAATTTAACCCGAGTATTCTGCATGTGCAAAACTGTCTTACACCCATGGTATTTGAACGTAGAGCTTATCACACCCGATCATCACGTGGTGTCTCGGCACGACGAACTTTCGCAACGATGCATACTCAGGGAGAACACTTGCACCTTGAAATTTTGTAAGGGATCATCTTATAATGCTACCGCCGTACTAAGCAAAATAAGAAGCATAATAAGATAAACATCACATGCAATCAAAATATGTCACATGATATGGCCATCATCATCTTGTGCTTTTGATCTCCATCTCTAAAGCATCGTTATGATCTCCATCGTCATCGGCTTAACACCATGATCTTCATCATAGCGTCGTGGTTGTCTCGCCACCTATTGCTACTACTACTATCGCTAACTCATAATGATAAAGTAAAGCAATTACATGGCTTTCGCAATTCATACAATAAAGAGACAACCATAAGGCTCCTGCCAGTTGCCGATAATTTACAAAACATGATCATCTCATACAATAACGTATAACTCATCACGTCTTGACCATATCACATCACAACATGCCCTGCAAAAACAAGTTAGACGTCCTCTACTTTGTTGTTGCAAGTTTTACGTGGCTGCTACGGGCTTAGCAAGAACCGTTCTTACCTACGCATCAAAACCACAACGATTTTTCGTCAAGTGTGTTGTTTTAACCTTCACAAGGACCGGGCGTAGTCACACTCGATTCAACTAAAGTGAGAGAGACATACACCCGTCGGTCACCTTTAAGCAATGAGTGCTCATAACGGTGAAACTAGTCTCGCGTAAACGTACGCGTAATGTCGGTCCGGGACACTTCATCTCACAATACCGCCGAATCAAAGTATGACTATTATCGCCCACAACTCGTTGTGTTCTACTCGTGCATATCATCTACGCATAGACCTGGCTCATGATGCCACTGTTGGGGAACGTAGTGTTCCAAAAAAATCCTACGACCACGCAAGATCTATCAAGGAGAAGCATAACAACGAGCGGGAGAGTGTGTCCACGTAGCCTCGTAGACCGAAAGCGGAAGCATTTAGTAACGCGGTTGATGTAGTCGAACATCTTCGCGATCCAACCTATCTTGCACCGAACGTACAGCACCTCCGCGATCTGCACATGTTCAGCTCGGTGACATCCCTCGAACTCTTGATCCAGTTGAGGCTGAGGGAGAGTTTCGTCAGCACGACAGCGTGGTGAGGGTGTTAATGAAGTTACCGACGCAAGGCTTCACCTAAGCACTTCAACAATATGACCGAGGTGTGTAACAGTGGAGGGGGCACCGCACACGGCTAAAACAGTTGTCAACTTATGTGTCTAGGGTGCCCCTACTCCTGTATATAAAGGAGCAAGGGGGAGGCCGGTCGGCCCCATAGGCGCTGATACGTCCAAAATGCATCACTATTTTGTATCATAATTTATCCTTATGCATTGATATATTTCACGTTATGGTGATGTTCTTATGTTGTTTTGGTCTATTTTACATAGTTTGCAACTTTCCGATACCGGAACAGCAGACGCAGGATTCAGCAGGAAAAAGTGGATGCTGAGTTGCTGAAGAAGAACACCTCCAAATTACCTGAAAATTGACGGGAGGTATTTTTCAGACGAATAACGAAGACACCGCAAAAGCGGAGTCAGAGGGGGGCCACAGGGTGCCCAGGCGGCCTGGGGGCGCCCCCCCCCCCCTGGCCGCGCCAGGGGGCGCCTGGAGCCCCTGGCCCACCTCTGGTCGCCCCCTTTTGCATATATGTTCTCCACGATCCAAAAACCCTAGGCACGGGACTTTTTACGGAGTTCCGCCGCCGCTTCGAGGCGGAAACCTACAGAGAAGAAAAGGGCATCTCCGGCGGGCAGATTCCGCCGGGGAGATCACCTCCCGGAAGGGGAGATCGTTGCCATCGTCATCACCATCGTCACGGGCATCATCGAGATCATCATCAACATCATCCCCAACACCAGCACCATCTCCATCTTCATCCAAATCTCATCTTACCATCGCAACTCGTGTTGTAACTCGTACTACCTATCCTCTCTACTCCATCGGTGTTGATTACTACTTTGTGGTGAATGCTATTGAGTTTAGTTGGAGAAATATTATTATGTCCAGATTGTTTATCACATATTTATCCCCACTGATCATGATCTCTTATATGTCTTGTGAGTAGTTACTTTAGTTCTTGAGGACATGGGGAAAGTCTTGTTGTTAGTAGTCATATGATGTTGAAGTAATATGTGTTGTTTGATATTTAAGTTGTGTTGTCATTCTACTAGTGGTGTTGTGTGAGTCGAACACCCAACACTTCGCCTTATTAAGGACCTAGGAGAATACATTGTGTATAAAGAATGCTTATGGTGGGTTGCCGGAGTGACAGAAACCTGAACCCCAGTTCGCACGCTTTTGCATAAGGGAATAATGGATCCTAGATCGTATTGCTATGGTTAGGCTTTTGCCTTAAATTCTACCTTGTATTTGCGGATGCTTGCAAGGTGTTTAATCATAAGAGTGCATTCATCTTAGTCTAGAGATTGCACTAGCATAGATCCACCCACTCAACACTTATCAACACATAACATAGTATCGACACGGAATATGGCGAAAGCACATGACTACCTCTCCCGTGTGTCCTCAAGAACGCTTTAGTCTTTATAAGTTCAGTTGCTAGGCCTCTCCTTTGCTAAGAAAGGATTGGGCCACTTGTCACTCTCAGTATATTTTACATTACTCGCTTTTACTTTCCTGTTGCTTATACCGAGAAAACCCCTAAAAGTTATCTTTCAGTGCTTGCAGTAATTTCTTGCTCAGAATCGCTTATCAATACCTTCTGCTCCTCGTTGGGTTCGACACTCTTACTTATCGAAAACGCTGCAATAGATCCCTTACGGTTGAGGGTCATCAAGTACCGTTTTCTGGCGCCGTTGCCGGGGAGCGTAGCGCTATTGGTAAAGTGAAACTGGTAAGAAAGTCTTTTTATAATTCTGTTTTTATTTTTGCTATTGCTGCTCTTTGTCCTTATGGACAACCCTATTATTGGAGCGTTGCTTGCGGGAACACGCCCCACACCTGTGGTGGTTGATCCTCCCCCTACTGAAATTGTGCCTTATAAAATACCAGCTGGCATTATCGATTATGTTTTGGCTAATCGTTATGCAGGAGACAGACATCCCGGTGAACACTTGCTATATTTGTCACGACTATGTTCATTATTTAAGCTTGCAGGTGTATCGAGGGAGTTTGTCATGAGGAAATTGTTTGTCGTATCACTTATAGATAAAGCTTCAGATTGGTATGGGCTTCTCGATAACTCACACTTGCTGGACTGGCAGGAGCTTATGTCTCTCTTTTATACTAAGTTTTATCCTCTTCATGAAATTCATCGAGACAGGAATTATATCTATAACTTTAGGTCTCGTGATGGAGAAAGCATTGCTCAAGCTTGGGGGAGATTGAAGTCCCTAATGCTCAAATGCCCTATTCATAAGCTTCCCAAGGAAATTATACTTACAAATTTTTATGCCAGGCTTTCTCGTCAGGATAAGGAGATGCTGGATGCCTCCTCTAGTGGGGTGTTTCAGAAGAAGAGTGTTGAAGAAAGGTGGGATCTCCTTGAAAGAATCCAGAGGAATACCGAAGATTGGGAAATTGATAAAGGTATTGAACCCGCTATAAATTATGAACATGATTATATTGAGAGCTATGTGGAAACTGTTTACTTCAATACTTTTTGCTCTAAGATTGGTCTTGATTCCCATCTAGTGATTGATTTGTGTAAGAATTTTGCCTCTCACGTTGGTTCTTTTAAAAAGAAGAGAGACCAGCACCATGCACCTTTTAAAGAACCACCTATTGATATTTTTGTTGCTGACCCTATTTTGCCTGCAGTTATATATGAACAGCCTCCTTTTCCCACGAGGATAAGGGAGCACTCTCTTGTGACGGGCATAATAAATAAAAGTGAGAGAAGAGTTGATGAGCCTGAGGACCAGATTAGGGTCGATCCTCAAGTTGCATTGATTAAAGACCTTGCTACTGATGATGTTTTGGATTCCAATATAAATTTTTGTGCTGTTTCCACTAACCTTGTCACAGCCAAGAATAAAGGCCCAATTTCAGGTACTCTAGTGGTATCTGTTAAAATAGGAGATCACAATTATTATGGGCTATGCGATTTGGGATCGAGTGCAAGTGCTATTCCTTATTCACTTTATGAAGAAATCATCGGTGAGATTTCCCCTTGTGAACTCGAAGAAGTTGATGTTACTATTCATCTTGCAAATAGAACAACTATCTCTCCTATCGGAATTGTGAGGGACGTTGAAGTCCTATGTGGAAAGGTAAAATACCCTACCGACTTTCTAGTACTTGGTTCAGAGAGGGAGAATTTTTGTCCCATTATTTTTGGTAGACCTTTTCTTAGAACTTGTGGAGCTATAATAGATTGCAAGAAAGGTAAAGTTTCTGTTGAATTCGATGGTGAGCCATATGAATTTAATTTTTCTAAGTTCTCTAAGCAGCCTCGTGGTACTGATTTACCTAGTGATGATAAAATTATTGAAAGTATTGCTTCTATTGCTATTCCCCCTAATGATCCTTTGCAGCAATACATGGAGGACCACGAGAATGATTTGCATATGCAGGAAAGAAATGAACTAGATGAAATATTCTTGAGGCAGCCTGCCATCCTGAAGCACAACCTTCCGGTTGAACCTTTGGGAATTTTATCAAAACCGAAAGAAGACCCGGTGTTCGATCTTAAACCTCTTCCTGATACGCTCAAGTATGCTTATTTAGATGAAAAGAAAGTATATCCTGTTATTATCAATTCTAACCTTTCAGGATATGAAGAGGAGCGATTATTGGAAGTACTTCGTAAACACCGAGGCGCAATTGGCTATACCCTTGATGACCTTAAGGGGATTAGTCCATCTATCTGTCAACATACTATCAACCTTGAGCCTGATGCTAAACCAGTTGTTGATCATCAACGACGGTTGAACCCGAAGATGATGGATGTCGTGAGAACTGAGATTCTCAAGCTTCTAGCCGCAGGTATTATCTACCCTATAGCTGATAGTAAGTGGGTAAGTCTGGTACATTGTGTTCCTAAGGAAGGAGGTACAACTGTGGTTCCTAATGATAAAAATGAACTTATACCTCAGAGAATTATTATTGGATATAGAATGTGTATTGATTACAGGAAGTTGAACAAGGCAACCAGGAAGGATCACTACCCATTGCCGTTCATCGACCAAATGCTTGAAAGGTTATCCAAAAATACCCACTTTTGTTATCTCGATGGTTATTCTGGCTTCTCTCAAATTCATGTTAACACTGCTGATCAAGAGAAGACCACTTTTACTTGTCCCTTTGGTACTTATGCTTACAGACGTATGCCTTTTGGTTTATGTAATGCCCCTGCTACTTTTAAAAGGTGTATGTCTGCTATCTTTCATGGTTTCTGCGGGGATATTATGGAAGTCTTCATGGATGATTTCTCCGTCTATGGAACTTCTTTTGACCATTGTCTTCACAACCTTAATAAAGTTTTGCAGAGATGCGAGGATGCAAATTTGGTACTCAACTGGGAAAAGTGCCACTTTATGGTTAATGAAGGAATTGTTCTTGGTCACAAGATTTCCGAAAGGGGAATTGAAGTGGACAAAGCCAAGATCAAAGCTATTGAGAGGATGCCCTATCCAAGGGACATCAAAGGTATTCGCAGTTTTCTTGGTCATGCAGGTTTTTATAGAAGATTTATTAAAGACTTTTCTAAAACCTCGAGACCCCTCACTAATCTTCTCCAGAAGGATGTTCCTTTTGCTTTTGATGAAAATTGTAAGGAAGCTTTTGAAGTCCTTAAGAAAGCTTTAATAACTGCTCCTATAGTACAACCACCTGACTGGAATTTACCTTTTGAGATTATGTGTGATGCAAGTGATTTTGCTGTTGGAGCTATTTTAGGACAAAGAGTTGATAAGAAATTGAATGTTATACATTATGCTAGTAAAACCCTTGATAGTGCTCAAAGAAATTATGCTACTACTGAGAAGGAATTCTTAGCTGTAGTTTTTGCTTGTGATAAGTTTAGGCAGTATATTGTTGATTCCAAAGTTATTATTCATACTGATCATGCTGCCATTAAGTATCTTATGACAAAGAAGGATGCCAAGCCAAGGCTTATCAGATGGGTACTCCTTCTTCAAGAATTTGATTTGCAGATTGTTGATAGGAAGGGGGAAGACAATCCGGTGGCGGACAATCTTTCAAGGATGGAAGATATACCGCACGACCCCATCCCAGTTAACGATAGTTTTCCAGACGAGCAACTTGCCGTTGTAAAAGTACAATCTCTTTCCGATCCTTGGTATGCAGATTATGCTAATTTTATTGTTGCAAAGTATTTTCCTCCAGGTTTAACATTTCAGCAAAGGAAGAAGTTCTTTCATGATTTGAGGCACTACTTTTGGGATGACCCACATCTTTTCAAAGAAGGTCCCGACGGGATAGTGAGAAGATGCATTCCGGAACATGAGCAGAAGGACATTCTCAGACGGTGTCATGATAGTCCCTATGGAGGACATCATGCCGGTGAGAGGACTGCACATAAGGTTCTTCAATCAGGTTTTTATTGGCCTACTCTCTTTAAAGATGCTAGAAATTATGTTTTAGCCTGTGATAAATGTTAGAGAGTTGGTAACATTAGTAGAAGGAATGAGATGCCTATGAATTACTCACTAGTGATTGAACCTTTCGATTGTTGGGGTTTTGATTTTATGGGTCCTTTTCCTTCTTCGCACAAGTACACTCACATTTTAGTAGCTGTTGATTATGTGACCAAGTGGGTTGAAGCAATCCCCACTGAAAGTGCTGATCACAAGACATCCTTGAAAATGTTTAAGGATGTAATATTTCCTAGGTTTGGTGTACCAAGGTACCTCATGACCGATGGAGGATCACACTTCACGCACGGAGCTTTTAGAAAAGCTTTGGCTAAATACGATGTTAATCATAGAATTTGTCGGGGAAACTGATCACCCACGAACACCTATGGGACCGGAGCCCCTTTTCGGTACGGCAAGGGAGCGGAGGGAGCGCAAAGAGCGGATCGAGGGGCACACGCGAGCAGTTTACCCAGGTTCGGGCCGCACGGACGCGTAAAACCCTACTCCTGCCTTGGTTGTATTGAGTTCTTGAGCTCGGGAGCTTGAAGATCTACAGTACTAGCTACACCGAGCGTGGGAGTGATCAAGTTTCTGGAATCGAACCCCCTCTATGTTGTGCATGGGCCTCCTTTTATAGCTCAAAGGGGTTACCGACAGGTGTCAACGTAGACGAGGGTAAAAACGTAAAATTGGTGGTAGATGGAATAGTGCATGAACAGTGTATGCACAGTGGTCTATACCTAACCCTGATGGTGGGGGACAAGGGCATTGAATGCCCGTCGCCGTCACCCCGAAAGCGTCCGCCCGGGCGTCTCCGTTCGCCACGACGATGGCCTCGTCACCGCGGCTTGCCACCGTGTACCCCAGGCTACACAGCCATCTGCCATGTGCCCCCGGAAGGGCCCCAGGGCGACGCGTGGCTAGATGAGCTGGAGCGTAGGCACACAGTGTAAGCCTCCCCCGGCAAGCACCTTGCCGGGGTTGCTATTTTGCCGGGCCCGGAAGCTTGTCGCTCTCCGGGTCCTGCCGGGGCGCGTGATGCGCCACGATATATCTTCTGAGATGCTGCTCTTTGGCCTTCTTGGCAAGCTCCTCTTGCCAGGGTCTTGTGCTTAGAATGATATCCTTGAGCCTGGTGCGGCCTTCCCGGCAAGCTCCTCTTGCCGGGGTCTTGTCTTTTAACTTGAATACTTTGCTCTTGAATGGCTCCAAAGGATCTAGAGTGGGCCTTGGCGGGCGCGTGGTGAGCCTGACCACGGGACGCTGCTACTGCCCGTGCACAAGTCGGGATACTAAGGTACCCCTACTTTAGTAAACCGATAGGAGCCCCCGGGCCTGGGCCACACACGGTGCCGAGCGCTGTTGGGCCAGGCCCAAAACAGTGCACGGGCACACGCGGCCCACGGCACGCCGTTTCCCACTCCAGATTCGCCGCATCCCTCCCTAACGGCACGCGTCGATCGCGGCGTCGTGGGAGAGATCGTGGCCTGTTTCTTTAATGGGAAAATGCGGAACGTCCCCCACTTCCCCCTTAAAAGCAGAGGAAGCAGGGGCAGCTTCCCCCCATCGCTTTCATTGTGTCTTCAATCTCCAGAAACCCCCGCCATTCTCCGCCTCCCCAAAGGTCGACAAAGAGCCAAGCTCCACCCTGCTTCCACCGCCGCCTGCCTCTCCGGCACCGTCGACCCTTCTCGCCGTCCCCGCCATGGCCCTGAAGAGCAGCAAGGCGAAGAGCGATAAGTCCGACAAGGCGGCGAAGCTGGCAGCCATGCGAAAGAGGATGGTGGTCTTCCCGCCGAGGCTTGGCGCGAGGGAGCTGCGGGACAAGTATTACCTGTTCTGGGCGAGGGAGACGAAGGCTCACCCGCGCACCAGAGTCCTCCCCGCCGAAGCCATCGACATGTACCCGGGAGGTTACTACTACTTTGCTCTGTTCTTCCACTGCAGTCTTTGTCCTCCGTACTCTGAGTTTTTCTGCGATGTGATGAACACATACGGATTCCACCTCCTAGATTTCACCCCGAATGTTGTTCTCACAATGGTCGTTTTCGCACATCTGTGCGAAAACTTCATCGGGGTCCACCCCAACGTAGCTCTCTTCCGCCACTTCTTCACACCTAGAGTAGAGTCTGGATCCCCACTCTCCGGCGGCATCTCCTGGATCTTTAGGCTTAACAAGAAGGAGGCATATTTGATTGGAGAGCTCCGCGGCAAGTGGGACGAATGGAGGGCTGATTGGTGCTGGGTCATGGAAGAGGAACCCCAGCAGTTTACCTCCCCGCGCCGAGCGGCAATAGTGCGCGACAAGGATTGGAGTGACTTGGCTCCGGAGGACGACAAGCTGCAGATTGCCCTTACTAGGATCCTTCGCCTCCGGGCCGCCAACCTTACTGTAGGTGAGGTTGGGGCTGATTTCCTTCGCCGCCGCATTGCTCCCCTGCAGGATAGGAAGAGGCCTGCCTGGGAGTTCGGCAATGCGGCAGACTGCATGAGGCTGCGCCCCGGGCTGAATTATAACTTCACTGTCTTGGAACTCAAGGAGATGATCCGCTCAATGTTCAAGCACGACCCCAAGCACCCGGAGTGGTTCACCCCGTCGGACGGAGTAGTTCCATTATGCAACAACTCTGCCCTTAGTGCCATCCGCGCGGCAATGCCTGAGTGCGACTCCCACGGGGTTGTTCCCACTTGGCTGACACCTTCAGAAGAGACCGTGCAGACCTTCTTTGACAATCTGGTTGAACGGTCGCGCAACCCCGAAGAGAAGAAAGGGCTCACCCGCTCGACCACCGAGCGGGATGTGGCATATATAGCCACCAGAATGGAGGAGGCCGCCGCAGCTGCGGCTGCGGGTGAGTTTGGGTACACCGTAGATGAAGCAGAAGCAGCGGACGCAGTGAGCCGGGCCGAGGAGGAGGAAATCCTCAAACTGCTGAGGCCCGCCGGGAAGCCTGCCGGGGAGCCTGCCGGGACGAGCGAGGCTGCTGGGCAAGGCACTGAGTCCAGTGAGCCCGCCGAGGAGGACGCCGAATCGGGCGATTCCGACGAAGACTCGGGCGGGTCACTGAACCTCGACGACGCCTCCTCATCCTCGGAAAACTCTCCGCCACCACCGAGTCCCCCGCCACCGCAGAAGAAGCGCCTCCACAAGACCACCGAGGCGGTGAAGCAGCCGGCGCCCCGACAGCAGCCGAAGCGTCGTGCGACGCTTGCCACCACGACGAGCAAGGTCATCAAGGAGGCGCCCCGTGTTCCAGCGGCAAGCGGAGGGGGATCTTCCCGAAGCGGCTCTGGTGTTCCTTCTGCCCCTCGGTCCTCGGCGACGACCGGAGCGGGGTCTTCGCAACCCACAGCTCCGGAGCCCGCCAAGCGCCCGAGGGAGCCTACTCCTCCAGCTCCTCGCGCTGGGACGCGCGAGGCGGAATTTGACTTCTCCGCCCTTAGCTCTGACGAGGAGGAGGAAGAGTAAGCATTTGCAACTTTCATTTCTTCTGATTCTTGTTGTTCTTGTCTTGATTTCTCTTTGCCTAACTCTGATCTTGTTTGGCTTCCAGGACCTTGACCCAGAGGATGGCGAAGAGGGCCAAGATCCCTGTGGTTGACCTCGAGGACGACGAGCCCGTCGTAGCGACGGGGGATGCGCCCGCGACAAGCTTGCCGGACCAGCCTGCTGCTCCGGAGAGCAGCACCCAGTGTAAGTCCTGTGTTCGCTTTTCTGCTTATCGGGTGCGCTTGAGCTTCTTATCCTTATTGATGTCTTGTTTGCTTGTTGTCTTGTGCAGAAGTGGAGCCGCAGCCGCAGGAGCATCAAGAGACTGCTCCCAACGAGCCGCTCGTCCCACCATCCCCGCCAAGGAGGAGCTCCCCGGCGAGGGGGGGTGCTCCGCCAAGGGCGGGTACTCCGCCAAGGGCGAGTACCCCGCCAAGAGCGAGCTCCCCGACAAGGGTGGTTACCCCGCCAAGGGAAGGCGCCAGCGGCCCTCCGCCGGCGGGGGTTTCTACTACGCCGCCAAGGGAGAGTTCCCCGGCGAGGGACCCCGTTACCGAAGAAGCCCGCGCAGGTAGCCCTTGTACTTTTCTTTTCTTTAATTCATCTTTTTGGATATTTGCTTGACGATCCTTACTTTCTTTTTCTTCTGTTAGATCCGCCCGCCCCGGAGCCGATGGAGACGGAGACCATCGCCGAGGAGGAAGTGCGCGGCGATGCTGGTGACGCCACCACCGCTGAAGGAATGGCCGGCGCTGACGAGCCAGCCACCGAGGAGACTGCCCCGACCGCTGACGCGGCAGCTGGGGAAGGGACCGGTGACCGCACTGCTGGCCCTGAGGCCGCAGGAGTGCCGGACGCTGCGCCGGCCGCCGACCCCTCCGCCCCCACGGCTGGGTCGGGCTTCTATCTGGAGGCCGCCAACGGGGTCTTTATCCAAGTCCCGTGGGCGTCCTCATCAAGGGCACCCGCGGAGGGGGAGAGCTTCGACGGAGAAGTTCTCGCCTCCGCCGGGCTAAAGGTTGTCGACGCGCCCGGCAGCAGCAACGAGCCCGAAGAGGAGCAACTCCTACGTCGACTCCTGGGCTTGTACCGGGCCAGGCAAGCCAAGCTGGAGTCCCGGGAGGCTCTGGCTGCCAAGGCCGGTGCTGATCTGGAGAAGCGCGCCGCGGAGCTCCGTGCCGCCAACCAAGCGGCCCTCCGGAACTTGGCGGAGGAGCGCGAAGAGCTTGCCGAGGCGTACCAAGCATTCATCCTCGAGAAAGCTGAGGTCGAGGAGCAGCAGCGACGGGCCGCCGAGGATCTGGCTCGGCGGGAGGGAGTGCTAAACCAGCGGAAGGTCGACCTCGATAGCCACGAGGACGACCTTACCGTGCGCGAACAGTCCATTGGCGGGGCTCTGCAGGAGGCGAGGGACGCCACTGCTGCCGCAGAGACCGCCAAGAGGGACCTGGAGGCAAGGGTGGCGCAGCTGGAGTTGAGCTTGAAGACGAGCGAGGAGAGGGTTGCCGCGCTCAACTTGGCGTGGGAGAAGGACGCCCACACCAACTCGGAGCTGCAAGTCCGTCTCTCCGAGAAGGGCAATGAGCTCAACGACGCCAGGGACTCCATTGCAGACTTGGAGCTAAAGGTTTCCACCCTCACCGACTCTCTTGACGCCGCCCGGGACCGCGAAACAAAGCTGAAAGATGATCTCCGGGCTGAAAGGGCGCTGCTGGACAGTGCCGCCCTGTCGCAGAACAACTTCCAGCGGACGGTGGAGCAGTGGACCGAGGAGCTCGTCGCCTCCGCCGTCAACATCGACAAGGAGATGGTGGCGCTGAGGGCGGAGCACCTCGTGTACTCCCCCGACGAGAGCCTCCCCCACAGCGCCAAGCTGAGCTTGTTCTTAAGGGGAGTGGCGCCGGCCCTTGCGCAGCTACGGGAGAGGGTCCCCACGCAGCTGGCTAACGAGGCGCGCCGGCTTTGCATGGGTACTATGGAGCGGGTGTTGACGAAGATCGTCTACCGCAACCCCGGGATTAATCTCGAGAACGTCCTCCGGACCTTGCCGCCCGAAGCTGACCTGGAAGCGTTGAAGGCACGAGTTGCCCACATCGTGGCCAAGGCGGGCAAGATCAAGAGGGTTGACGGAGACCGTGTAGACTAGGCTCCCTTCTTTCTGCTTCCCTTGCCGCTGTCGATTAAGTCATGGGTAGTAGTTGGTTAGAACAGCGGCAAGTTATCTTGTAATATAACTTTATTTTGGATAGTCAATGCAGTGTTATCTCCCTTGCTTGGTTCCTTCACTTTGTATGCTTTCCACCTTACGCTTTTTTAGGGAACTTGTCGGCAAAGGGACCCTTGCCGCGAGCGTTGAGTGCGGGACTCTTAGCAGCCTGCTGGCAATGCCCTCGCTGGCAAGAAACTTCGCCGCAGCTAGTCGCAGCACACTTAAGTTGTTGAGCGAAGTCGAAAACGAAATAAGGGCGCGACACTTGTCGCAGCTTCACTTAAGCCATTGAGCGTGCTCGAAACAAAGTAAGGGCGCGGCTAGCCACGGGTGGGTTCCTCCGCGCACAGGTTTTCCATACAAAGTGTGGTTGTTCAAGGAAGATAACTAAGAATTTTAAAATTTTGAATGCTCAAACTTTGGCAACTTAGCTTTTGTGTTCTGTTTGCTTCTCGGCAAGGCTTTCCTTTCTTGAACAGCACTTGGTCCATACTACTGTCTCCTTCCCCCCCGGCAAACTTGTGTGCGAGGAACACTTCTTTTTCTTGAGAGAAAAAGGAAGAAGGGAGGAAACATAGGTATGGAGCCTTGCGGCTTGTTATTGCTTACCGGGATCTTGTGCTGCACAAAGTGTCAGATAATGCATGCAATGAAAACAAGAATGCATGAAACGACAAGCTGTGCGAAGCACAAAAGTTTTACTGATGCACGGGGTCTGCGCCCGGCTTTGTACAAAGGTTTACATGCAACAGCGGCAAGACTTGTACAAAAAGGTGGTTGCCGGAGCGGATCACGGCAACCGCGCCTCATGGGTGAAACTTGCGAAGATGCTCTATGTTCCAGGAGTTGCTCACCGGTAAGCCTTCTTCGGTCTCAAGGCGGACAGCGCCGGGCCTTGTGACTTGTCTCACCCGATAAGGGCCTTCCCACTTCGGCGTCAACTTGTTGGAGTTCTTGGTGGACTGAACGCGCCGAAGAACAAGGTCGCCTTCCTCAAGACTCCTGGCCTTGACTTTGCGGCTATGATAGCGGCGCAAAGCTTGCTGGTATCGAGCAGCTCGTACAGCAGCCTGGAGACGGTCCTCCTCGAGGAGCAGTGCATCATCTTGCCGCAGCTGCTCTTGCTCAAGCTCATCGTAAGCGAGCACTCGAGGAGACCCGTATACGAGTTCCGTGGGGAGAACTACCTCTGCTCCATAGACAAGAGCAAAGGGTGTCTGTCCGGTGGCTCGATTTGGTGTCGTCCTAATTGACCAAAGAGCTGCCGGCAACTCCTCGATCCAGTTTCTTCCGCATTTGCGCAGCCTGTCGAAAGTTCTTGTCTTGAGCCCGCGCAGCACTTCAGCATTGGTCCTCTCCGCTTGACCGTTGCTCCTCGGGTGAGCAACAGAAGCGAAGCAGACCTTGGCGCCAAGGTCTTGGACGTATTGCATGAAGGTGCGACTTGTGAACTGTGTGCCATTGTCGGTGATGATCCTGTTAGGGATTCTGAAACGGCAAACAATCGATCTGAAGAACTTCACTGCTGACTGTGCGGTCACCTTCCTCACTGGTTCCACTTCTGGCCACTTTGTGAACTTGTCGATAGCAACGTAAGAGTACTCAAAGCCCCCGACGGCGCGGGGGAAGGGGCCGAGGATGTCGAGCCCCCAGACCGAAAAGGGCCAGGACAAAGGGATCGTCTAGAGAGCTTGAGCTGGCTGGTGTATTTTCTTGGCATGGAACTGGCACGCTTCACACTTGGTTACTTGTGCAGTTGCATCTTGGAGGGCTTCTGGCCAAAAGAAACCTTGCCGGAACGCCTTCCCGGCAAGTGCTCTTGCGCCAATGTGGTGGCCACATATGCCTCCGTGTATCTCCGCCAACAGCTTCTGTCCATCCTCCCGGGAAATGCACTTCAATCTGACACCATTGAGTCTTCTTCTGTACAGTTCGTTGCCAACGAACTGGTACATACTTGACTGCCTGGTTATTCTCTCTATATCTTCTGGTTCTTCGGGAAGTTCTCCAGTTTGAAGAAAACGGACGATTTGATGTGCCCATGCTGGAGCCTAAGGCTCAACAACAAGGACTAAAGGCATCAGTGCTGCTGCGGGAACGTCAGCTTCTGCGGCAAGAACCTGCGGTTCTGCCGGAGCTGAGCGCTCCCCGGCAAGTCTGCCGGGGCAAGACTTGTCGGGAACGCCTGCTTCAACTATACAGACCCTTGGGTTCGCAGGAGCAGACTATTCCTCAGCATCTTGGTTGTTGATCTTGGGGACCTTGGCGGCGGCTTCAGGAAGATCCGCCGGCAAGTAGTCGCCGGAGACCAACTTCCGCTTCTTGCTCTGCCCAACTGATGGTGTAACGGATGGTTGAGTTAGCTTAAGCATGAAGGTCCCTGGTTCCACAGGTAACTTCATTGCAGCACACTTTGAGAGGCCATCTGCGATATCATTTTGAGCTCTTGGGACATGCTCCATCTGCAGGCCTTCAAAGTGTTCTTCAAGCTTCCTCACTTCATCGACATAAGCCTCCATCAAAGGACTCTGGTAACTCTTGTTTACTTGTCGGACCACCAACTGTGAATCTCCCCGAACAATCAGCCTCTTGATCCCAAGTTCGGCCGCAATTCTGAGGCCGGCAAGCAAACCTTCATACTCGGCAGTATTGTTTTTCGCTTGCTCCTTGGGAAAGTGCATTTGAACAACGTACTTGAGGTGCTCCCCGGTGGGCGCTACGAGTAACACGCCAGCACCGGCGCCTTGCAGCGAGAAGGCACCATCGAAGTACATTATCCATTCTTTGCTTGCTTCTTGAACGGGGATGCTTGTCTCTGGAACTTCTTCATCCGGTGTTGGGGTCCATTCTGCTATGAATTCTGCCAAAGCTCTGCTCTGTATAGTTGAAGTGCTTTCAAACTTAAGACCAAAGCTTGACAGCTCCAGTGCCCACTCGACAATCCTACCTGTTGCTTCTGGGTTTTGCAATATCCTCTTCAGCGGAAAGCGAGTGACCACTGTTATCTCATGTGCTTGGAAGTAGTGGCGCAGCTTTCTTGAGGCCATGAGGAGGCCGAAAAGCAACTTCTGCACCCCCAGAGTATCTTGATCTAGCCCCCTGCAAGAGGGAACTTACAAAATAAACTGGGCGCTGCACCATCTTGTTTTGCACTCCTCCTTGTTCCTGCGCAGACTTGTCCTTGTCGGGGTCGGAGCTTGTCGGGGAAGCCCCCTGCTTGTCGCTGAATGTGCTTGCCGGGGCTGTGGGCTCCTCCTCTGCCTCCCTTTCCGCTACCAACGCAGCACTAACCACTTGATTGGTTGCCGCTAAGTACAGCAGCAACTTCTCTTGTGGCCTAGGTGCGACAAGTATTGGAGTGGAGGATAGGTATCCTTTCAAGTCTCGCAGCGCTGCCTCCGCTTCCGGAGTCCATTTCATAGGACCTGCCTTTTTCAAGATTTTGAAGAAAGGCAGGGCGCGTTCTGCAGACTTTGAAATGAACCTGCTAAGGGCAGCTACACAACCAGCAAGTCTTCGAACATCCTTGACGCGCTTCGGGGCTTCGATCTGCTCGATGGCCTTGATCTTGTCGGGGTTGGCCTCAATCCCCCTCTGGGACACAAAGAACCCGAGAAGCTTGCCGGAGGGGACCCCGAATACGCACTTCTCGGGGTTAAGCTTAAGTTGTATCTTGCGCAGATTCACAAAGGTTTCTTCTAGGTCTTGTATCAGGGTATCCTTGTCCTTGCTCTTGACCACTATGTCATCCATGTAAGCTTCTACATTCCTGTGTATCTGTGGCTCAAAAGCAGTGTGGACCACCCTTGCAAATGTTGAGCCCGCATTCTTCAGTCCAAAGGGCATGCGTATGAAACAGTAAGTGCCACATGGAGTAATGAATGCGGTCTTCTCTTCGTCTTCCTCAGCCATGAATATCTGGTGGTAACCTGAGTATGCATCGAGAAATGAAAGCAACTCACATCCAGCCGTGGAGTCAACAATCTGGTCAATGCGCGGCAAGGGAAATGGATCCTTGGGACAAGCTTTATTCACATCGGTGAAGTCTATACAAAGTCTCCACTTCCCATTGGCTTTGCGCACGACAATTGGATTGGCCAGCCACGTGGGATGAAGTACACCTCTAACAAGGCCTGTTGCTTCCAACTTCTTGATCTCCTCGGCTATAAACTCTTGGCGCTCCACTGCTTGCTTCCTAACCTTCTGCTTGACGGGCCGCGCGTGAGGACAAACAGCAAGCTTGTGCTCAATTACCTTCCTGGGAACGCCGGGGATGTCAGACGGTTGCCATGCAAACACATCGACATTCGCCCGCAGGAAGGCAACGAGCGCGCTTTCCTATTTGTGATCGAGCGTGGCACTGATGTGAAGGTACCACCAGTGCCGTCCTCCTTGGCGGGCACCTTCTTGGTTGCAGTTGGAGCTGCCATTCCTTTCTTGCACTTGCCGGTGGAGCTCGATGGTGCGTCCTCGATGGCAGCGCAGCACTCCGAAGAGGTGCGTTTGCCGGAGTGGGCCCCAGAGCTCTTGCCGGACTTGGTCTTGGTCTTCCCCCCAGGAGCTTCAGCGACAAGTGTCTTGCTGTCTGCCGCGGCTGTTGCGTCCCGGTAGATCTTGTCGGCGCAGATAAGCGCGTCCTTCTTGTTGCCGGGGACAGAGATGACGCTTATTGGCCCTGGCATCTTGAGCATGCTGTATGCATAGTGAGAGGCTGCCATGAACTTGGCGAGCGCAGGACGGCCAAGTATCCCATTGTATGGCAATGGGATATCGGCAACGTCGAAGGTGATCCTCTCAGTCCTGAAGTTTAGCTCTCCGCCAAAGGTCACGGGCAGTGTGATCTTCCCCTTCGGCTTGCTCCTTCCCGGGTTGATTCCTTGGAACGTCCCGGTTTCTTCGAGCTCGCTGTCGGGGATCTGCAGCTTCCGGATTACAACAGAGGAGATTAAGTTGAGGCCGGCCCCGCCGTCAACCAACATCTTGGTGACCTTGAGGTTGCAGATGGTTGGAGATACCAACATCGGCAAGCACCCGACCACAGTTGTGCGGTCAGGGTGGTCCTCAAGGTCGAAGATGATGGGCATGCTGGACCACTTCAAAAGTTTGCACGACTCGACGGATGGCTCTGCTGCATTCACTTCCCGCACCCATTGCTTGAGTTGGCGGTGGGAAGTGTGCAGAGAGGCACCTCCATCGACGCACAAAACTTCTGTGGCCTTCTGGAACTCCTGCTCGCTGTTGTCTCCTTCATCCATGTCCTCGTCATCATCTTCGTCTTCATCCTTGTCGCGGCCCCGGGGAGGTCTGTCTCCTTGCCACTGCTTAGCTTTGCCGCGGCGTCCTCCCCGGCCATTGAACGGCCGCTTCCTGCCGGACTCTCCTCCGCCTCCTTGGGCCTTCTCCTTGTCGCGACGCTCGTATTCAGCCTTCTGCTGTTCTACGAGGTACTCTACCCTCTTGCAGTTCTGGAGATCGTGGCCTTTGGTGCGATAGATCTTACAGTACTGCTTGTCGGAGCCGTCCCGCTTGTCGGCGGCCGCTACAGGGGTGGCCTCCTTGTCGGAGCTACCAGCCTAAGCTTTCTTGTTGCCAGCCTCCTTGCCGGACTTCTCCACAGCCAGTACTTCCTTGTTCTTCTTCTTCTTGTTGTTCCGCCGCCGGTTTTTCCTTGCCGGGGCGGCATCCTCGCTATCCGTTCCCCCTGCTCCAGTATCCTCTCCGGGAAGTCTCCTCCCCTCTTCAGCACGGGCACACTTGTCAGCCAGAGCATAAAGCTCGCTGACGTCCCGGATCTTGGTCATCGCCATCTCCTCCCTCATCCGGCGGTTACGCACGTTCTGGTGGAACGCGCTGATAACCACGGCAGGGTGGACATCCGGGATGTTGTGCTAGACGCGGCTGAACCTTTGGATGTACTTGCGCAGGGACTCTCCTTCCTTCTGGGCAAGAATGTGGAGATCGCTCTCCTGGCCGTGGGGTTTGTGGCCGCCCGTGAAGGCGCCGACAAACTGGTGGCACAGATATGCCCAAGAAGAGATGGAGTTCTCCGGCAAGTGCATAAGCCAAGATCTGACGTTTGGCTTAAGCACGAGCGGGAAGTAGTTCGCTAAGATCTTCTCGTCGCGTCCCCCGGCAGCCTGCACCGCAATGGTGTAGATGCTGAGGAACTCCGAGGGATGGGTCTTGCCATCGTACTTCTCGGGTACGTCGGGCTTACAGTTCTTCATGCTGGGCCACTGGACTTGCCGCAGCTCTCGGGTGAACGCAGGGCAGCCTGCCGCGTACGGCAAGTCGCCTGGTTCACCGGGCGCGTGCATGTCGACAGCAGTCCCAGCGTGCTGGTCGGACTGTCGTCGCGCTTCTCTTCGACGCTCGATACGAGTCCGAGCGTCCTCTTGTCGCCTGTCGTCGAGGACTTGGCGTTGGTCGCGGCGAGCCCGCGGATCCGACGACGCCGTGGAGTCATCGTCGACGTTGATCCGGCGGGTCGGCGATTTCTGCTTCCGCGGCGAGGAGTGCACGGTAGTTGCACCCCCGGCGGTCTTGTCTCCATCGGCCTTCGCTTGGTCGACTTGCCGCGGCCGTGATGTTGCCGGCTGCTGCGGCGTGTCGTTGTTGGCGAAGGCGATGAGGCTCTGGATTGTAGCCCTCCAGTCTTCGGCCTTGTCCGCCGCTGGAGGGAAGTCAAGGAGCAGTTGAGCTCTAGCTAGAGCTTCTGTTGTAGAGGAGGGAAGCGGTGGCGAGCGGTGCGAGGAGCGAGATATGCTCGGACTTCTAACCGCGTTAGAAGGAGCAGGATCTCGCCCCGGTGACCGCGCCTTGCTCGTGCCGACGCGTTGGCCTTGAGCGTCCCGCGACCCGCCGGCTTGGCCACGTCCCAGCAAGCGTATGGTACCCTGGGTATCACGTCGCTGCTGGCCCGGCACCTCCTGAGAGGGACGTGGTGCGTGCACGGACGCCGAGGTCTTGGAGTGGGCTCGGTCGTCCGTCTTGTCCTTGGACTTGGCGGCGCCGTGAGTTTCCTCGCCGGCGTCCGCCCCTCCGCCAGCGTCTACCCCGCCAGCCGTTGGTTCTGGTGGTGGTGGGATCGACGCGGACGGGCCTCCTACCTCCGAAGCTTTCTTCTTCGGCGGCATGTCGATGTAGTCGATGAAGCTAACGAAGCTGGAGAAGGTTACGCCCGCGAGAGCGCCGGATCAGGTTCGCACAACCTCGACGCCCCCTACCTGGCGCGCCAAAGATGTCGAGGAAACTGAACGCCCACGAACACCTATGGGACCGGAGCCCCTTTTCGGTACGGCAAGGGAGCGGAGGGAGCGCAAAGAGCGGATCGAGGGGCACACGCGAGCAGTTTACCCAGGTTCGGGCCGCACGGACGCGTAAAACCCTACTCCTTCCTTGGTTGTATTGAGTTCTTGAGCTCGGGAGCTTGAAGATCTACAGTACTAGCTACACCGAGCGTGGGAGTGATCAAGTTTCTGGAATCGAACCCCCTCTACGTTGTGCATGGGCCTCCTTTTATAGCTCAAAGGGGTTACCGACAGGTGTCAACGTAGACGAGGGTAAAAACGTAAAATTGGTGGTAGATGGAACAGTGCATGAACAGTGTATGCACAGTGGTATATACCTAACCCTGACGGTGGGGGACAAGGGCATTGAATGCCCGTCGCCGTCACCCCAAAAGCGTCCGCCCGGGCGTCTCCATTCGCCACGACGATGGCCTCGTCACCGCGGCTTGCCATCGTGTACCCCAGGCTGCACAGCCATCTGCCACGTGCCCCTGGAAGGGCCCCAGGGCGACGCGTGGCTAGATGAGCTGGACCGCAGGCACACAGTGTAAGCCTCCCCCGGCAAGCACCTTGCCGGGGTTGCTATTTTGCTGGGCCCGGAAGCTTGTCGCTCTCCGGGTCCTGTCGGGGCGCGTGATGCGCCACGATATATTTTCTGAGATGCTGCTCTTTGGCCTTCCTGGCAAGCTCCTCTTGCCAGGGTCTTGTGCTTAGAATGATATCCTTGAGCCTGGTGCGGCCTTCCCGGCAAGCTCCTCTTGCCGGGGTCTTGTCTTTTAACTTGAATACTTTGCTCTTGAATGGCTCCAAAGGATCTAGAGTGGGCCTTGGCGGGCGCGTGGTGAGCCTGACCACGGGACGCTGCTACTGCCCGTGCACAAGTCGGGATACTAAGGTACCCCTACTTTAGTACACCGACAGAATTGCTTCACCTTATCATCCTCAAACTAGTGGGCAAGTTGAGCTCACCAATAGAGAGATTAAGTTGATCTTGCAGAAAACAGTAAACAGAAATAGGAAGGATTGGTCAAATAAATTAGGAGATGCTTTGTGGGCATATAGAACTGCTTACAAAAACCCCATGGGCATGTCCCCCTATAAGATGGTGTATGGCAAGGCTTGCCATTTGCCATTAGAGTTAGAGCACAAAGCTTTCTGGGCTGTTAGAGAGCTTAACGCTGACCCAAAATTAGCTGGTGAGAAGCGTCTCATGAACTTGACTTCTCTAGATGAATGGAGGAGTGAAGCTTACGAGAGCGCTAAAATGTTCAAAGAAAAGGTAAAAAGGTGGCATGATAGGAAGATTCTGAAACGTGAATTTAATGTTGGTGATAAAGTTTTGTTGTTTAGATCCCGTTTCAGGTTTTCTCCAGGTAAACTACTTTCCAGGTGGGAAGGACCATTTCATATTGAAGAAGTTTATCGGTCTGGTGCAATTAAGATTAATAATTTTGAAGGCACCAAACCTCAAGTTGTGAATGGGCAAAGACTTAAACATTACATAGAAGGAGACCCTGTCGATGTTGATGTGAATATAATATACACAACAACCCACGAAGAACATGTTGCAGCCCTGTTTCAGACGCCAGCAGAAGCAGAATAAAGAAAAGGTATGTAGTACGGTAAGAAAACACCGCAAACCATCATAAAAGTTCCGTATTACGAGTTTTTGCAAAATTAATAAAATTCCGAGTCGAAGTGGAGCCGGAGACGACCTCCAGGGAGTCTAGGCGCCCCCCTGGCG
>LR738711.1:866541858-866662579 GCA_902687465.1 Secale cereale
CCCCCCCCCCCCCCCTGGGCCGCGCCGGCAGGCCGCCTGGACACCCGGGAGTCCGCCTCCGACCCCGCTTTGGTCCGTTACCTTCCTTTCTATGCATAAATTTTTCCTATATATTTGCCCGGATTGTTCCGGCAACGTATCGTGCGATTTCGCGTGTTTTCTCTTCGATCTGTTTCTGCCAGGAAATCTTTCAGCTAAATTTAGGTGCCATGGCTTCTCCAAGTTCCCCCAAGGACACGTTCGTCGTCAACGTCATCAACCCTTACCTCGCTGAGGTGAAGAAGCACCCTCAGGTTGTTCAGATGAAGGAAGGCGTCCTTCATCAAGAAGATCTGAAGGGACCTATCAAGGAGGGGAGCGTCCAGGCCAGGCTGGAAGAAGTGGAGCAAGAAGTCTTCGAGTACAAGAAGATGACCGAGCGTGGTGTCGAAGCTAACTTTGACATCACCAACGAGCTGGAGAACTACTTCCTGAAGGAGATGAAGGAGATGTGGGAAAGAATCGCCGCGTCTAAAGACAGAATTATAGAACTCCAAGGGCAAATTAATGATCTACATAACCAGAACTGTGAGTATGAACTAAGATTTCTGCGTATGGTTTTGGGTGCTGAATGCAGGATTCAGGAGACGAGCTTCTCATATGAGACTGGAGAACCCCTTCCATGGAAGCGTTTCGCCAAGGACTACTTGATCAACGCCAACAAGGATGATGAGTGAAATCTCCTGGGGTAATGGCATTCCCTTGGCTTGTTCCAAGCTTGGGGGAGTGCCCGGTATCTTTATCTTTTACCTTTTGTCTTTTAGAAGTCAAGTAGAGTTGTATCATGTCTAGGGAGGTTATTATATGAGATAGGTATGTGCATTGAGGTCTATCACCCCTTTGGTGAAGAATTGTATCCGTGAGTGTGGAGTCGTCTATGATGGAATATTAATGAGAAGTTTATCGGTTCCTTTTGCTGCACTCGGTATTCTCTTCACGCAATCAACCTTATATGATGATTCTTATGGGGAGTATTGACCTTATGTCAGGTATGGCTATGAAACTTTATTTAATCTTGGCAAACATAGCTTTGGTCATAACAACAAGCATGATTTTCTTAAAGTATCAACATAGCCAAAACCTTTATGTTATTATGCTTGAAGTGTTATGTTGACAAGGAAGACAACTTGATGTGTTATGCTTATTTCAATGTTCATGCTTTATATTGCTTTGCATCTTAGTCATCATCAATTGTCTGCTCTCTCAAAACCTTTGCTAGCCTAACTCTGTACTAAGCGGAATTCTGCTTGTGCATCCATACCCTTAAGCCAATACCTTCCATATGAGGCCACCATACCTACCTACTCGTGGTACTCCACTACCACCTCCTAAAAGTATATAATTTATGTGTTATCCTTAAAAGTTCAAAATCTTTTATTTTGTGCCTCTGTTTTAGCTCATGAGGAAGTAATAGCTAATTCATAGTCTTCTTGAGTTGGACAAGCTTCACCCCGGGATTGCATGTATAATGTGCAAACCCATAATACGAAAAGGAACTGGCAAAGAGTGCACCCGGCTTAAAAATAATATAACAAACAAACCCTCCTTCACGCTTTGTTCATGAGAAATCAGAAAACTTTGGCAGTGATAAACAAAGGAGAATAAGAGGATGTTATCGTCCTCATACGGGAGCCGTTCCTCGAAACTTGTCCGGTTCAAGAAGCAACTGAGTTATTTATTAGCATCCGTTGACAAATCATGCACCTCTCAAAACTTGTTTTCATTCTGTTTGATTTGAGGATAGCACATGAGTTTTCCCTACTGCCCTAGAGCAGGGCCTATCTTTTAATTTTAAGTTGAGTCAGTTATTCCTACTTCCCTCTATTCCTCAAAGAGAGCAGACGTTTGATGTTGATAAGGATTCATTCATATAAAGCTGCATTAAGATTTGTCATATCATATCCTTGTTGACATTATCATTTGATAAGTAAGTTGTTTGTCATGCCCAGCTAAGGCAAATATCTTCCTTTGTGTTAACACTTTCACTTCTTGCTTATTAACATGTTATTTCAAAAAGCTTCAATTAATCCCATCAAAATATAAGAGCAAAAGTTAAAATTATTTGTTGTTCTTTGACCAAAGGACATGTTTGCCATGATATAATAAGTTTCCTTAGTCCTACTTTCGAATATAAGTGTTAACACTCTCTCATAAGAGCCTTATGAGTTGAAGATTGCTGCTGAGGATATTTGAGTTGGTAAAGAGACTATGATGCTTCTTGTCCGTATTCTATTTATCGACACTTCACTCTCTAAACTTGTGGACAGGTTTACCGAGTTCATAGTCGCTTGGGGACAAGCGAGGTCTAAGCTTGGGGGTGTTGATACGTCCAAAATGCATCACTATTTTGTATCATAATTTATCCTTATTCATTGATATATTTCACGTTATGGTGATGTTCTTATATTGTTTTGGTCTATTTTACACAGTTTGCAACTTTTCGATACCGGAACAGCAGACGCAGGATTCAGCAGGAAAAGTGGATGCTGAGTTGCTGAAGAAGAACACCTCCAAATTACCTGAAAATTGACGGGAGGTATTTTTCAGACGAATAACGAAGACACGCAAAAGGGGAGTCAGAGGGGGGCCACAGGGTGCCCAGGCGGCCTGGGGGTGCCCCCCTGGCCGCGCCGGGGGGGCGCCTGGAGCCCCTGGCCCACCTCTGGTCGCCCCCTTTTGCATATATGTTCTTCGCGATCCAAAAAACCCTAGGCACGGGACTTTTTATGGAGTTCCGCCGCCGCTTCGAGGCGGAAACCTACAGAGAAGAAAAGGGCATCTCCGACGGGCAGATTCCGCCGGGGAGATCACCTCCCGGAAGGGGAGATCGTCGCCATCGTCATCACCATCGTCACGGGCATCATCGAGATCATCATCAACATCATCCCAACACCAGCACCATCTCCATCTTCATCCAAATCTCATCTTACCATCGCAACTCGTGTTGTAACTCGTACTACCTATCCTCTCTACTCCATCGGTGTTGATTACTACTTTGTGGTGAATGCTATTGAGTTTTGTTGGAGAAATATTATTATGTCCAGATTGTTTATCACATATTTATCCCCACTGATCATGATCTCTTTTATGTCTTGTGAGTAGTTACTTTAGTTCTTGAGGACATGGGGAAAGTCTTGTTGTTAGTAGTCATATGCTGTTGAAGTAATATGTGTTGTTTGATATTTAAGTTGTGTTGTCATTCTACTAGTGGTGTTGTGTGAGTCGAACACCCAACACTTCGCCTTATTAAGGACCTAGGAGAATACATTGTGTATAAAGAATGCTTATGGTGGGTTGCCGGAGTGACAGAAACCTGAACCCCAGTTCGCACGCTTTTGCATAAGGGAATAATGGATCCTAGATCGTATTGCTATGGTTAGGCTTTTGCCTTAAATTCTACCTTGTATTTGCGGATGCTTGCAAGGTTAATCATAAGAGTGCATTCATCTTAGTCTAGAGAGTGCAGTAGCATAGATCCACCCACTCAACACTTATCAACACATAACATAGTATCGATACGGAATATGGCAAAAGCACATGACTACCTCTCCCGTGTGTCCTCAAGAACGCTTTAGTCTTTATAAGTTCAGTTGCTAGGCCTCTCCTTTGCTAAGAAAGGATTGGGCCACTTGTCACTCTCAGTATCTTTTACATTACTCGCTTTTACTTTCCTGTTGCTTATACCGAGAAAACCCCTAAAAGTTATCTTTCAGTGCTTGCAGTAATTTCTTGCTCAGAATCGCTTATCAATACCTTCTGCTCCTTGTTGGGTTCGACACTCTTACTTATCGAAAACGCTGCAATAGATCCCTTACGGTTGAGGGTCATCACGCGCGCCCAGGGGGGCAATCCTACTCCTACTAGGAGTAGGACCACCCCCCCCTTCCTAGTCCAACTAGGAGAAGAAGGAGCGAGGGAGAGAAGAGAAGGAAGGAGGGGGCGCCGCCTCTCCCCCTAGTCCAATTCGGACTAGGCCATGGGGGGCGCGGCCTTCCCCAGGCAACCTCCCTCTCTCTCCCCTAAAGCCCAATAAGGCCCACTACTTCTCCGGTGGTTCCGATAACCCTTCCGGTACTCCGATAATTATCCGGTGACCCCCGGAACTCATCCGGTGTCCGAATAACATCGTCCAATATATCATTCTTTATGTCTCGACCATTTCGAGACTCCTCGATCTCATCTGGGACTCCGAACTACCTTCAATACATCAAAACACATAAACTCATAATACCGATCGTTATCGAACGTTGAGCGTGCAGACCCTACGGGTTCGAGAACTATGTAGACATGACCGAGACTCATCTCCGGTCAATAACCAATAGCGGAACCTGGATGCTCATATTGGTTCCTACATATTCTACGAAGATCTTTATCGGTCAAACCGCATAACAACATACGTTGTTCCCTTTGTCATCGGTATGTTACTTGCCCAAGATTCGATCATCGGTATCATCATACCTAGTTCAATCTCGTCACCGGCAAGTCTCTTTACTCGTTCCGTAATACATCATCTCATGACTAACTCATTAGTCGTTTGCTTGCAAGGCTTATTACAATGTGTATTATCGAGAGGGCTCGGAGTGACAAATCCTATTCTCGATCTATGTCAATACCATAACACCTTCGGAGACACCTGTAGAGAATCTTTATAATCACCCAGTTACGGTGTGACGTTTGATAGCACACAAGGTGTTCCTCCGGTATTCGGGAGTTGCATAATCTCATAGTCATAGGAACATGTATAAGTCATGAAGAAAGCAATAGCAGTAAAACTAAATGATCATAGTGCTAAGATAATGGATGGGTCTTGTCCATCACATAATTCTCCTAATGAAGTGATCACGTTGATCAAATGACAACTTATGTCTATGGTTAGGAAACATAACCATCTTTGGTTAACGAGCTAGTCTAGTAGAGGCATACTAGGGACACTCTGTTTTGCCTATGTATTCACACATGTATCAAGTTTCTGGTTAATACAATTCTAGCATGAATAAAAGATATTTATCATGATATATAAGGAAATATAAATAACAACTTTATTATTGCCTCTAGGGCATATTTCCTTCACTTCATATTAAAAATAGTCCAACAAACTCTCGCACTCCTAGCCATGCACACTTATTCTCCCAGAAGTGCATTATCTTTGGGTGGCGTAGGGTGGCAACTGAAATGTGTTTTGACCAAATTTCATTAGATAAATGGCCCATTTACTATGGGATTTTTAGAAGAGAAAATCATGGGCCAAAGGGCAGTGGCCCACGTTGGCAATATTGAAGCTTTTTCACTACCCGAACCATATCACATTATGTATATTTCCCCATTAGTTCCATACAAAGTATGTAGCATTAGTTGTGCTTTTCCTCTTTCTAACCTCCACCCGCTGCTACTTCTTGAGCTTGCATTGATTTTTCTCTTGAAGAGGAAATGGTGATGTAACAAAGTAGAGATAAGTATTTCCCTCAGTTAAGAACCAAGGTATCAATCCAGTAGGAGGCACAAGCAAGTCCCCAATATATGCACCTGCACAAACTAACAAACACTTGCACACAACAAGAAAAAGGGGTTGTTAATCCCTTCACGGTCACTTGCAAGAGTGAGATCTAATAGAGAGATATAAAACAAATAAAGGTAAATAAAACTCAACGAGGTATTTTTATGTTTTTGACTTTATAGATCTGAAAATAATATGATAAAAGTAGACCCGGGGGCCATAGGTTTCACTAGAGGCTTCTCTCTCGAAGAAAGCATATAATGGGTAAATAAATTAATGTTGATCAATTGATAGAAAAGCGCAAAGTTATGATGATATCTGAGGCAATGATCATGAATATAGGCATCACGTCCGTGATAAGTGTTGGAAATATGCCCTAGAGGCAATAATAAAATGGTTATTATTATATGTCCTTGTTCATGATAATTGTCTATTGTTCATGCTATAATTGTATTATCCGGAAATCGTAATACATGTGTGAATGCATAGACCACAACATGTCCCTAGTGAGCCTCTAGTTGACTAGCTCGTTGATCAATTGATGGTTACGGTTTCCTGACCATGGACATTGGATGTCATTGATAACGGGATCACATTATTAGGAGAATGATGTGATGGACAAGACCCAATCCTAAGCATAGCACAAGATCGTGTAGTTCGTATGCTAAAGCTTTTCCAATGTCAAGTACCTTTTCCTTAGACCATGAGATTGTGCAACTCCCGGATACCGTAGGAGTACTTTGGGTGTGCCAAACGTCACAACATAACTGGATGGCTATAAAGGTACACTATGGGTATCCCATAAAGTATCTTTTGGGTTGGCATGAATCGAGACTGGGATTTGTCACTCCGTATGACGGAGAGGTATCTCTGGGCCCACTCGGTAAGACATCATTGTAATGAGCTCTATGTGACTAAGGAGTTGGTCACGGGATGATGAGTTACGTAACGAGTAAAGAGACTTGCCGGTAAAGAGATTGAACAAGGTATCGGGATACCAACGCTCGAATCTCGGGCAAGTATCATACCGGTAAACAAAGGGAATTGTATACGGGATTGATTGAATCCCCTACATTGTGGTTCATCCGATAAGATCATCGTGGAACATGTGGGAGCCAACATGGGTATCTAGATCCCGTTGTTGGTTATTGGCCGGAGAGAAGTCTCGGTCATGTCTGCATGGTTCCTGAACCCGTAGGGTCTACACACTTAAGGTTCGATGACGCTAGGGTTATAGGGATTATATGTACGTGGTTACCGAATGTTGTTCGGAGTCCCGGATGAGATCCCGGACATCACGAGGAGTTCCAGAATGGTCCGGAGGTAAATAATTATATATAGGAAGTGAGGTTTTGGCCACCGGAAGTGTTCCGACCATCACCGGTAATGTATCGAGACCACCGTAAGGGTTCTGGGGGTCCACCGGGAGGGGCCACCAGCCCCGGAGGCTTGTGTGGGCCCAGAGTGGGAAGGGACCAGCCCCTAGGTGGGCTGGTGCGCCTCCCACAAGGGCCCAAGGCGCAAGGTAGAGAAGAGGGGGGAAACCCTATGCGCAGATGGGCCTCAGGCGTGCCCCCCTCTCTCCCCCTCTGGCCGCCCCCCAGAACCCATCTAGGGTTGGCCACACCCCTATGGGGAAACCCTAGATGGGGGCGCAACCCCCTCCTCTTCCCCTATATATAGTGGGGGTTTTGGGGCTACCAGACACATGAGTTCATCTCTCTCTCGGCGCAGCCCTACCTCTCCCCCTCCTCATCTCTCGTAGTGCTTGGCGAAGCCCTGCTAGAGTACCACGCTCCTCCACCACCACTACGCCATCGTCCTGCTGCTGGACGGAGTCTTCCCCAACCTCTCCCTCTCTCCTTGCTGGATCAACGCGCGGGAGATGTCACCGGGTTGCACGTGTGTTGAACGCGGAGGCACCGTGATTCAGCGCTTAGATCGGATTCGGCCGCCATCTGAATCGCTTCATGTACGACACCAACAACCGCGTTCTTGCAACGCTTCCGCATCGCAATCTTCAAGGGTATGAAGATACACCCCCTCCCTCGTTGCTAGTTACTCCATAGATAGATCTTGGTGATGCGTAGGAAATTTTTGAATTTCTGCAACGATCCCCAATAGTGATATCAGAGCTAGGTCTATGCGTAGTTTCTATGCACGAGGATAACACAAGTTGTTGTGGGCGTCGATTTGTCAATTTACTTGCCGTTACTAGTCTTATCTTGATTCGGCGGCATCGTGGGTTGAAGCGGACCGGACCGACCTTACACGTATGCTTACGTGAGACAGGTTCCACCGACTGACATGCATTGTTGCATAAGGTGGCTAGCGGGTGTCTGTCTCTCCCACTTTAGTCGGATCAGATTCGATGAAATGGGTCCTTATGAAGGGTAAATAGTAATTGGCATATCACGTTGTGGTTTTGGCGTAGGTAAGAAACGTTCTTGCTAGAAACCTATAGCAGCCACGTAAAATCTTGCAACAACAATTAGAGGACGTCTAACTTGTTCTTGCAGCATGTGCCGTGTGATGTGATATGGCCAAAAGGATGTGATGAATGATATATGTGATGTATGAGATTGATCATGTTCTTGTAATAGGAATCACGACTTGCATGTCGATGAGTATGACAACTCACATGAGCCATAGGAGTTGTCTTATTTTACTGTATGACCTGCGTGTCATTGAAAGCACCATGTAATTATTTTACTTTATAGCTAACCGTTAGCCATAGTAGTAGATGTAACATTTGGCGAGACATTTTCATGAAGACACGATGATGGAGATCATGGTGTCATGCGGTGACGATGATGATCATGGAGCCCTGAAGATGGAGATCAAAAGGAGCAAAATGATATTGGCCATATCATGTCACTATTTGATTGCATGTGATGTTTATCATGTTTTACATCTTATTTGCTTAGAACGACGGTAGCATAAATAAGATGATCTCTCACTAAAATTTCAAGAATTGTGTTCCCCCTAACTGTGCACCGTTGCTAAGGTTTGTTGTTCCGAAGCACCAAGTGACATGGCCTCGCAACACGGAAGACCGTAAGGTCGAACATGAGTCGTATAGAAGATACGATCAACATGGAGATGTTCACCGTTGATGATTGGTCCGTCTCACGTGATGATCAGACACTGCCTAGTCGATTCGGATCATGTATCACTTAGATGACTAGAGAGATGTCTATTTGAGTGGGAATTCACTAAATTTGTTTAGATGAACTTAATTATCATGAACATAGTCTAAAATCTTTACAATGTGTCTTGTAGATCAAATGGCCCACGCTAATTTTGCCCTCAACTTCAACGCGTTCCTAGAGAAAACCAAGCTGAAAGACGATGGTAGCAACTATACGAATTGGGTCCGTAACTTGAGGGTCATCCTCATAGCTGCCAAGAAAGCATATGTCCTTGAAGCACCGCTAGGTGACGCACCCGTTTTCCCAGCGACTCAAGACGTTATGAACGCCTGGCAGTCGCGTAGTGATGATTACTCCCTGGTTCAGTGCGGCATGCTTTACAGCTTAGAATCGGGGCTCCAAAAATGTTTTGAGCAACACGGAGCATATGAGATGCTCCAAGAGCTGAAAATGGTTTTCCAAGCTCATTCCTAGGTCGAGAGATATGAAGTCTCTGACAAGTTATACAGTTGTAAGATGGAGGAAAATAGTTCTGTAAGTGAGCGTATACTCAAAATGTCTGGGTTACACAACCGCTTGTCTCAGCTGGGAGTTAATCTCCCAGATGACGCGGTCATTGACAGAATCCTCCAGTCGCTTCCACCTAGCTACACGAGCTTTGTGATGAACTACACTATGCAAGGGATGGATAAGGCCATTCTCGAGTTATATTCAATGCTGAAATCAGCAAAGGTGGAGATCAAAAAGAACATCAAGTGTTGATGGTGAATAAAACCACTAAGTTCAAGAAAGGCAAGGGTAAGAAGAACTTCAAGAAGGACGACAAGGGAGTTGCCGCGCCCGGTAAGCCAGTTGCCGTGAAGAAGCCAAAGAATGGATCCAAGCCTGAGACTGAGTGCTTTTATTGCAAGGGCACGGGTCACTAGAAGCGAAATTGCCCCAAATACATCGCGGATAAGAAGGCCGGCAACGTCAAAGATATATGTGATATACATGTTATTGATGTGTACCTTACGAGCGCTCGTAGTATCTCCTGGGTATTTTATACCGGTGCGGTTGCTCACATTTGTAACTCAAAGCAGGAGCTGCGGAATAAGCGGAGACTGGCGAAGGATGAGGTGACGATGCGCGTCGGGAATGGTTCCAAGGTCGATGTGATCGCCTTCGGCACGCTACCTCTACATCTACCTTCGGGGTTAGTTTTAAACCTCAATAATTGTTATTTAGTACCAGCTTTGAGCATGAACATTGTATCTTAATCTCGTTTAATGCGAGATGGCTACACATTTAAATCTGAGAATAATGGTTGCTCTATTTATATGAGAGAAATGTTTTATGGTCATGCCCCGCTGGTCAATGGTTTATTTTTTTTAAATCTCGAATGTGATGTTACACATATTCATAGTGTGAATGCCAAAAGATGTAAAGTTGATAATGATAGTCCCACATACTTGTGGCACTGCCGCTTTGGTCATATTGGTGTCAAACGCATGAAGAAACTCCATGCAGATGGGCTTTTGGAGTCTCTTGATTATGAATCATTTGACACGTGTGAACCATGCCTCTTGGGCAAGATGACCAAGACTCTGTTCTCCGAAACAATGGAGCGAGCAACCAACTTGTTGGAAATCATACATACTGATGTGTGCGGTCCGATGAGCGTTGAGGCTCGCGGTGGTTATCATTATGTTCTCACCCTCACTGATGACTTGAGTAGATATGGGTATGTCTACTTGATGAAACACAAGTCTGAGACCTTTGAAAAGTTCAAGGAATTTCAGAATGAGGTTGAGAATCAATGTGACAGAAAAATAAAGTTCTTGCGATCAGATCGTGGAGGAGAATATTTAAGTCACGAATTTGGCACGCACCTAAGGAAATGTGGAATTGTTTCACAACTGCCGCCGCCTGGAACACCTCAGCATAACGGTGTGTCCGAATGTCGTAATCGTACTCTGTTGGACATGGTGCGGTCTACGATGTCTCTTACCGACTTACCCCTATCATTTTGGGGTTATGCTTTAGAGACTGTCGCATTCACTTTAAATAGGGCACTGTCTAAATCCGTTGAGACGACACCGTATGAACTATGGTTTGGGAAGAAACCTAAGTTGTCGTTTCTAGAAATTTGGGGATGCGATGCTTATGTCAAGAAACTTCAACCTGAAAAGCTCGAACCCAAATCGTAAAAATACGTCTTCATAGGATACCCTAAGGAAACTATTGCGTATACCTTCTACCTCAGATCCGAAGGCAAGGTCTTTGTTGCCAAGAATGGATCCTTTCTGGAGAAAGAGTTTCTCTCGAAAGAAGTAAGTGGGAGGAAAGTGGAACTTGATGAGGTGATTGTCACCCCTCTTGAACCGGAAAGTAGCGCAGTGCAGGAAGATGTTTCTGTGGTGCCTGCACCGACTAGAGAGTAAGTTAATGATAATGATCATGAAACTTCGGATCAACTTACTGCTGAACTTCGTAGGTCCACGAGGACACGTTCCGGGCCAGAGTGGTACGACAACCCTGTCCTGGAAATCATGTTGTTAGACAATGGTGAACCTTCGAAATATGAAGAAGTGATGGCGGGCCCGGATTCCAACAAATGGCTTGAAGCCATGAAATCCAAGATAGGATCCATGTATGATAACAAAGTATGGACTTTGGTTGACTTGCCCGATGATCGGCAAGCCATACAAAATAAATGGATCTTTAAGAAGAAGACTGACGCGGATGGAAATGTGACCATCTATAAGGCTCGGCTTGTTGCTAAGTGTTATCGACAAGTTCAAGGAATTGACTACGATGAGATTTTCTCTCCCGTAGCGATGCTGAAGTCCGTCTGAATCATATTAGCGATGGCCGCATTCTATGATTTTGAGATATGGAAAATGGACGTCAAAACAGCATTCCTTAATGACTTCCTTAAGGAAGAATTGTATATGATGCAGCTAGAAGGTTTTGTCGATTCTAAGAATGCTAACAAGGTATGCAAGCTCCAGCGCTCCATCTATGGGTTGGTGCAAGAATCTCGGAGTTGGAACATTCGCTTTGATGAAGTGATCAAAGCATTTGGGTTCATACAGACTTATGGAGAAGCATGTATTTACAAGAAAGTGAGTGGGAGCTCTGTAGCATTTCTCATATTATATGTGGATGACATATTATTGATGGGAAATGATGTAGAACTCTTGGAAAGCATAAAGGGCTACTTGAATAAGTGTTTTTCAATGAAGGACCTTGGAGAAGCTGCTTACATATTAGGCATCAAGATCTATAGAGATAGATCGAGACGCCTCATTGGTCTTTCACAAAGCACATACCTTGACAAGATATTGAAGAAGTTCAATATGGATCAGTCCAAGAAAGGGTTCTTGCCTGTATTGCAATGTGTGAGATTGAGCACAACTCAATGCCCGACCTCGGGAGAAGATAGAGAAAAGATGAGTGTCATCCCCTATGCCTCGGCCATAGGTTCTATTATGTATGCCATGCTGTGTACCAGACCTGATGTGAACCTTGCCATAAGTTTGGTAGGGAGGTACCAAAGTGATCCCGGAATGGAACACTGGACAGCGGTCAAGAACATCCTGAAGTACCTGAAAAGTACTAAGGATATGTTTCTCATTTATGGAGGTGACGAAGAGCTCGTCTTAAAGGTTTACGTTGATGCTATCTTTGACACAGATCCGGATGACTCCAAGTCACTAACCGGATACATGTATATTTTGAATGGTGGGGCAGTCAGCTGGTGCAGTTGCAAGCAAAGCGTCGTGGCGGCATCTACATGTGAAGCGGAGTACATAGCTGCTTCCGAAGCAGCACGGGAAGGAGTCTGGATGAAGGACTTCATCACCGACCTAGGAGTTATTCCAAGCGCGTCGGGCCCGATGACTCTCTTTTGTGACAACACTGGAGCTATTGCCATTGCCAAGGATCCCATGTTTCACAAAAAGACCAAGCACATCAAGCGTCGTTTCAACTCCATCCGTGGTTATATTCAAGATGGAGACATAGATATTTGTAAAGTGCATACGGATCTGAATGTCGCAGATCCATTGACTAAACCTCTTCCAGGAGCAAAACATGATCAACACCAGAACTCTACGGGTGTTCGATTCATCACAATGTAACTAGATTATTGACTCTAGTGCAAGTGGGAGACTGTTGGAAATATGCCCTAGAGGTAATAATAAAATGGTTATTATTATATTTCCTTGTTCATGATAATTGTCTATTGTTCATGCTATAATTGTATTATCCAGAAATCGTAATACATGTGTGAATGCATAGACCACAACATGTCCCTAGTGAGCCTCTAGTTCGTTGATCAATTTATGGTTACGGTTTCCTAACCTTGGACATTGGATGTCATTGATAATGGGATCACATCATTAGGAGAATGATGTGATGGACAAGACCCAATCCTAAGCATAGCACAAGATCGTGTAGTTCGTATGCTAAAGCTTTTCCAATGTCAAGTATCTTTTTCCTTAGACCATGAGATTATGCAACTCCCGGATACCGTAGGAGTACTTTGGGTGTGCCAAACGTCACAACGTAACTGGGTGGCTATAAAGGTGCACTACGGGTATCCCCGAAAGTATCTGTTGGGTTGTCATGAATCGAGACTGGGATTTGTCACTCCATATGACACAGAGGTATCTCTGGGCCCACTCGGTAAGACATCATCGCAATGAGCTCTATGTGACTAAGGAGTTGGTCACGGGATGATGAGTTATGGAATGAGTAAAGAGACTTGCCGTTAGCGAGATTGAACAAGGTATCAGGATACCGACGATCGAATCTCGGGCAAGTATCATATCAGTAGACAAAGGGAATTGTATACGAGATTGATTGAATCCCCGACATCGTGGTTCATCCGATAAGATCATCGTGGAACATGTGGGAGCCAACATGGGTATCCAGATCCCGCTGTTGGTTATTGGTCGGAGAGATGTCTCGGTCATGTCTGCATGGTTCCCGAACCCGTAGGGTCTACACACTTAAGGTTCGATGACACTAGGGTTATAGGGAATATATGTACGTGGTTACCGAATGTTGTTCGTGTTGGGGAACGTAGCAGAATTCAAAAAAAAATCCTACGCTTCACCAAGATCAATCTAATGAGTCATCTAGCAACGAGCATAAAAGAGTGCATCTACATACCCTTTGTAGATCGCGAGTGGAAGCGTTCAAGAGAACGTGGATGATGGAGTCGTACTCGTCGTGATCCCTATCACCGATGATCCCAGCGCCGAACGGACGGCACCTCCGCGTTCAACACACGTACGGTACGGCGACGTCTCCTCCTTCTTGATCCAGCAAGGGGGAAGGATAGGTTGATGGAGATCCAGCAGCACGACGGCGTGGTGGTGGATGCAACGGGAAAAACTGCAGGGCTTCGCCAAGGACCTGCGGGAGGAGGGAGAGGTGTAACGGGGGGGAGAGGCGCCAGGGGCTGAGGAGCGGCTGCCCTCTCTCCCCCCCCCCACTATATATAGGGGCCAGGGGGGCGCCGGCCCTAGGAGATGGGATCTCGTAGGGGGGCGGCGGCCAGGGGGGGACTTGCCCCCCAAGGCAAGGGTGGCGCCCCCACCCCTAGGGTTCCCAACACTAGGCGCAGGGGGGAGGCCCAAGGGGGGTGCGCCAGCCCACTATGGGCTGGTCCCCCTCCCCCTACGGCCCATGGGGCCCTCCGGTATGGATGGCCCCACCCGGTGGACCCCCGGGACCCTTCCGGTGGTCCCGGTACACTACCGGTGACCCCCGGAACTCTCCCGATGGCCGAAACTGGACTTCCTATATATAATTCTTTACCTCCGGACCATTCCGGAACTCCTCGTGACGTTCGGGATCTCATCCGGGACTCCGAACAACATTTGGGTTACCGTGTGCATTTATCTCTACAACCCTAACGTCACCGAACCTTAAGTGTGTAGACCCTACGGGTTCGGGAGACACGTAGACATGATCGAGACGACTCTCCAGTCAATAACCAATAGCGGGATCTGGATACCCATGTTGGTTCCTATGTGTTCCTCGATGATCTCATCGGATGAACCACGATGTCAAGGATTCACTTAATCCCGTATGCAATTCCCTTTGTCTATCGGTATAGTACTTGCCCGAGATTCGATCGTCGGTATACCGATACCTTGTTCAATCTCATCATGGCAAGTCTCTTTACTCGTTCCGTAATACATCATCCCGTGACTAACTCATTAGTCACATTGAGCTCATTATGATGATGTCTTACCGAGTGGGCCCAGAGATACCTCTCCGTCATACGGAGTGACAAATCTGAGTCTCGGTTCGTGCCAACTCAACAGACACTTTCGGAGATACCCGTTCCGTACCTTTATAGCCACCCAGTTATGTTGTGACGTTTGGCACACCCAAAGCATTCCTACGGTATCCTGGAGTTTCACAACCTCATGGTCTAAGGAACATATACTTAACATTGGAAAAGCTTTAGCATTACGAACTACATGATCTTGTGCTAGGCTTAGGATTGGGTCTTGTCCATCACATCATTCTCCTAATGATGTGATCCCGCTATCACTGACATCCAATGTCCATGGCCAGGAAAGCGTGACCATCTGTTGATCAACGAGCTAGTAACTAGAGGTTTACCAGGGACACGTTGTGGTCTATGTATTCACACATGTATCACTGTTTCCGTATAATACAATTCAAGCATGAATAACAAACAATTATCATGAACAAGGAAATATAATAATAACCATTTTATTATTGCCTCTACGGCATATTTCCAACAGTTCAGAGTCCCGGATGAGATCCCGGACATCGAGGAGTTCTGGAATGGTCCAGAGGTAAAGAATTATATATAGGAAGTGAGGTTTTGGCCACCAGAAGTGTTCCGGGCATCACCGGTAATGTACCGGGACCACCGGAAGGGTTCCGGGGGTCCACCGAGAGGGGCCACCAGCCTTGGAGGCTTGCATGGGCCCAGAGTGGGAAGGGACCAGCCCCTAGGTGGGCTGGTGCGCCTCCCACAAGGGCCCAAGGCGCAAGGTAGATAAGAGTGGGGAAACCCTAGGCGCATATGGGCCTAAGGCCCACCTAGGGCGCCCCCCTCTCTCTTCCCCTCTGGCCGCCCCCCAGAACCCATCTAGGGTTGGACGCACCCCCTAGGGGGAAACCCTAGATGGGGGCGCAACCCCCTCCCCTTCCCCTATACATAGTGGGGTTTTGGGGGCTGCCAGACACATGAGTTCATCTCTCTCTCGGCGCAGCCCTACCTCTCCCCCTCCTTGTCTCTCGTAGTGCTTGGCGAAGCCCTGGTGGAGTACCACGCTCCTCCACCACCACGCTGTCGTGCTGCTGCTGGACGGAGTTTTGCCCAACCTCTCCCTCTCTCCTTGCTGGATCAAGGCACGGGAGACGTCACCGGGTTGCACGTGGGTTGAACGCGGAGGCGCCGTGGTTCGGCGCTTAGATCGGATTCGGCCACGGTCTGAATCGCTTCGTGTACGACTCCACCAACCGCGTTCTTGCAACGCTTCCGCATCGCGATCATCAAGGGTATGAAGATACACTCCCCTCCCTCGTTGCTAGTTACTCCATAGCTAGATCTTGGTGATGCTTAGAATTTTTTTGAATTTCTGCAACGTTCCCCAACAATAAGTAGATCGACTCCTTCCTGCATCTACTAATATTACTCTACACATTGACCTCTATCCAGCATGCATCTAGAGTATTAAGTTCATAAGAACAGAGTAACGCCTTAAGCAAGATGACATGATGTAGAGGGATAAACTCAAGCAATATGATATAAACCCCATCACTTTACCCTTAATAGAAACAATACAGTACGTGCCTCGCTACCCCTTCTGTCACTGGGTGAGGACACCGCAAGATTGAACCCATCACAAAGCACCTCTCCCATTGCAAGAAAAACCAATCTAGTTGGCCAATCCAAACCAACAGATCGGAGAGAAATACAAAGCTATCAAATCATGCATATCAGAAATTAGAGAAGACTCAAATAATATTCATAGATAATCTAATTATAAATCCACAATTCATCGGATCTCAACAAACACACCGTAAAAGAAGGTTACATCGAATAGATCTCCAAGAACATCGAGGAGAACATTGTATTGAAGATCAAAGAAAGAGAAGAAGCCATCTAGCTACTAGCTATGGACCCGTAGATCTATGGTAAACTACTCACACATCATCGGAAGGGCGACAATGTCGATGTAGAGGCCCTCCGTGATCGAATCCCCTCTGTTGGCGTGCCGGAAAAGGCCTCAAGATGGGATCTCACGAGGTCAGAGGCTTGCGGCGGTGGAAAAGTATTTTTGGCGACTCCTTTGGTGTATTGGGAATTTGCGGATTTATAGAGGCGGGGTTAGGGTTAGGGGACTCCCGAGGGGCCCACAAGCCCACGGGCGCCCCCCCCCCCCGGGGCACGCCCCTATGGCTTGTCATCTCCTCGCTGGTCTTCTGATCCCCTCTCCAAGTCTCTTAGGTGTGTTCTGGTCCAAGAAAAATCATCGTAATGTTTTATTCTGTTTGGACTCCGTTTAGTATTCCTTTCCTACAAAAGCCAAAAATAAGGAAAAAACAGAAACTGGCACTAGGCACTAGGTTAATAGATTAGTACCAAAAATAATATGAAATAGAATATCGATGTATATAAAACATCCAAAGTTGATACTATAATAGCATGGAACAATAAAAAATTATAGATACGTTGGAGACGTATCACCCGCCATCGAGTCATTGCTTCACCTCAAGAATATCACAAAAAGGAGGATGTTGATTTAATAAGATGAAAACACGGTAGAAAAAATATATGAGAAAACACTCAAGTCATTTAACGACAAGTAGCTAGTGAGCAGAAATTTCCTCTACCTCACTCTGTAGGATCGAAAGTATGTCTAGAGGGGGGGTGATTAGACTACTTGTAAATATAAAAATTCTGCCTTTAGATCATGAACAGTTTTTAGCAGTTTTTCAATTGTGATCAAGACAAGTATCACCCTACACATGCAATTCTAGAGTATAAGCAGCGGAAAGTAAATTGCACATGTAGTAAAGAGAGGTGGAGAAGATCAAACGCAATTTGGAGACGCGGAGATTTTTCTCGTGGTTCCGATAGGTGGTGCTATCGTACATCCACGTTGATGGAGACTTCAACCCACGGAGGGTAACGGCTGCGCGAGTCCACGGAGGGCTCCACCCACGAAGGGTCCACGAAGAAGCAACCTTGTCTATTCCATCATGGCCTACGCCCACGGAGGACTAGCCTTACTCGGGGTAGATCTTCACGAAGTAGGCGATCTCCTTGCCCTTACAAACTTCTTGGTTCAACTCCACATCTCGAAGACGGAGGCTCCCAAGCGACACCTAACCAATCTAGGAGGCACCACCCTCCAAGAGGTAATAGATGTTGTTGATGATGATGAACTCCTTGCTCTTGTGCTTCAAATGATAATCTCCCCAACACTCAACTCTCCTCACTGATATGGCTGTGGTGGAAGAAAGGATTGAGTGGAAAGCAACTTGGGAAGGCTAGAAATCAAGTTTCATATGGTAGGAATGGAATAACTTGATCTCAACACAAGGGTAGGTGGTTCTCTTCTCAGAAAGTGTAAGGTAGAAGTGGTAGTACTTCCTGATGGCTCTCTCCACGAATGAAGAGGGGGTGGAGGGGTATATATAGCCTCCACACAAAATCCAACCGTTACACACATAATTGAGCAATCTCGGTGAGACCGAAGTGAAAACTCAGTCAGACCGAAAGTTCAAATATAGTGAACGTTGGGGTTTTCGGTGGGACCGAAAATACCATCTCGGTGTGTCCGATATGAGTCAAAGGTAGGAACTTGCCAGAATCGGTGGGACCGAAATCAACAACTCGGATATTCCGAAATGATGACAAACGGTTACAGAAGGTTGGCAGTCCAGTTTCGGTGAGACCGAACTCAAAATCGGATTGACCGAAATTTCTAGGGTTTGGAAAATAGCTGAGGTGGTTCATCTCGGTGGGACTGAGGTGGAAGAATCGGTTTGTCCGAGATTACTTATGAGTGTGTTTAGTAGTGAAAATTGCTGATAGTTGAAGGAGCTAAATCACTAAGCACTTGAGCAACCAGATCATCAACACAACCTCATCCCCCTTTAATAGTATTGGATTTTCCTATGGACTCAATGTGATCTTGGATCACTAAACCAAAAATGGAGTCTTGAGCTTTTGCCAATGCTTGTCTTAGCATTTTGAGGGGTCCACTTCTTCAGACATTTCCATACCCTTATCACTGAACTTCTCTGAAATGATTCTCAAGTAACTATTAGTTCAATGATATATATGTTGTTATTAATTACCAAAACCACCCGGGGATTAGTTGCACTTTCAATCTCCCCCTTTTTGGTAATTGATGACAACATATAGATCAAAGCTTCGACAATAGATATAATCAATGAATAATATCGTCGCTTTGAGAAGTATGTGATAAACAAGAGCTCCCCCTAAATTTGTGCATTATTTAAAATTTGCTTTTGAATGCAAATGCACAATCGATTAGGATTATGGGTCACTCTTCCATGTCACATACATCTTGGTGGAGCGCACAAAATGATAAGAATGAATAACATGCACCCAATCACCAAGACATGAGTAAATGATCATACAAGAAGGAATAGCATATGATAAGCATTAAGCACACATTAAAGCATAGTATGACCAAGCACTCATTAAGGTAGCATCAAACGTAGTAGCAAGCACACTGAAAGTATCAAGAACCAAAAGAACCAAATGTATCTCAAGGAAAACCGGCAAAAGAACGAAAGAGCACTCTCTCTCTCGAAGCCCTATGATCTATACAATTTCTCCCCCTTTGGCAACAAGTTACCAAAAAGTTCGAAAAAGCATAGAGCTAAACGTCACTGGGGGCTCTGCTGGCGGCTGCCGTCTGGGTAGATGTCGGAGTAGAAATGACGGCATCGGCGAAGACTTCTGCTGATGTCTGCGCTGGAGGAGTGGATGCTGGAGCTGGAGCTGGAGTAACTGCTGGAGCTGTAGGAGGTGCTGAAGTGGTAGCCCTGGAGTCAGTCACTGGGATAGCTACTGATCGGGATCCTCTGGGAACCTGAGCAGTCTGGCGATGAGAGTCCTGGACTAGATCATCCTGCATGAGCTCTGCTCTCTCCTGCCTTGCTTCCTCCATGTCTGCCTCAAGCTTGTTGACGGACACCTGAATCTCAGTCAGCTTCACGTCCAGAGCGTGGATCTTGTCTTCAACAATCCTCTCTAGGCTTTCCTGAGATTGTTCAATGCTGGCCAGGCGTTGTTCAATCCTCTGGGTAGCTTCAAGAATCTGCTCTCCGAAGCTCTTTGGTTTAGCTGCTGCTGCTGCTGCCTCTTTATCAGCTTTAGCTTTCTTAGCAGCCTCAATTTTGGCTTGACCTTAAACTGAGGTTGGATCCTCCTCATCCATCACAACAATGTTATCTTCATGCTCTGGCTGCAGTGCCAAGTGCTTCCTATCCAACATGAATTTGCCCGTGCCAAACTTGGCATTGATGAGCATCTGAATCTGCGGGGCAAATCCACACGACCTCTTCTGGTCAGCTGCAGTCCTCTTAATGGTCTCTACCATTAAGTCCATCACCTTGAAAGGTGCCTTCTCATCAAGAATGTGCAGCATGTTGATAGAATAGCCTCGAATCATGCGGTGGTCTCCAGACTTGGGCATCAAGGTATGCCTCAAAATAGTGTTTGTGGTAGTGAGACCTGCCTGGAGATAGTACACTGAGCCAAGCTTCCACCCTTCCAAATCAGCTGCGGGGATCTCCTTGTACATGTTCTTCATGGAATCATGGTTCTTCTTAGGAATCCCATAGACATCAATGTCGTCCTCTCTCTGCACTAGAGCATTCAGAAGTTCTGCCCATTCTTCAACAGACGAAGAAAACCTTTGACCTTCAGTCATCCAGGTGATCTTGCCATCAGGATAGAAGTGGGCAGTGGCGTAGAACTGCATGATCATCTCGTCATTCCAATCTGTCAGCTTCTGACCCACAAAGTCAGCAACTCCACATGCAGTGAAGCTCTCATGCACATGGGGAAAGAAGTCTCGATGCTCTTCACTGTCAATGTACTCCCAGTCAACATACCTGGTGTCTGCAACAATAGGCTTCTTATCCATCAGCACGGTCTCATAGAAGTCCTGCTGCTCTCTGGTGTGGAATCTGGGGTCCACAGCAGTCCTTCTCCTCACGGCATATGGATCAGACTGTCTCCATAGCCTGAGACCTCTATCCTTCCTTGCCTTCATATCCTCGGCTTGAGGATGAGCATCGTTGTGGAGTGGCAATTTAGGACGGAGCTTCAGCAACACATGTTCTTCATCAGACTCAGACGGTGGCATATCACCTTTGTTCTTCTCAGAGGCCCGAATGTTCCTGGTTGTCCTCTTGGGCTTGGCTGGAGCTGCCTTGGCTTGAGCAGGCTTCTTGGGCTTAGAAGTGGCTTGAGCCCTAATAGCATCACCCATGAACTTAGCCTTCTGAGGAGGAGGCTGGGGTGCATCTTCTTCTTCTTCCTCAGCTGCATCAACATGAGGTTCAGCATACACAACTCTCTTCCTCTTGGAAGTTTTCTTCACCTTACTTGGAGCTGGCTCTTCCAAGTTCAGTTTCTTTGCAACAGCTGACTGCTTGACCTTGCTGGTGCCTTTCTTCGACTGAAGCCCTTGGTGCTCTTTGGCAACAACTTTTCTCTTGGGCTTGGAGGTTACTTCCTCAGCAATGAAGTCAGAGTCCTCATCATCAGAATTTCTCTGCTTTCTGGTCCTGGTGGCTGCAGGAGGCAAACCACTAGGGGTACTCCTCTCACCATCATCACTAGGACTACTAGCCTCAGGACTAGTATCTTGTAATGCCCAGGATGGAATTATACCTCCTACGTGTCGAGGCACGACTTAAAGGCATAAGTCCATCCTAGAATGATCTCAAGTTTGGTAATCTTTGCACAACTCATGTAAAAGAGGGATAGTAAACTGAAAAATAGTTGGCTTACAATCGCCACGTCACAGAATAACAGTACAAGTCTCAAACATCATACAATAAGATCACTACAACCCTCTAAGGGCAAAAGCCAAATGTCAAAGTACCAAACTCAGATAAATAAAACAACCACAGGCGGATCGAATCCTAGTAAGAGACTCCACTACTGATCGTCCGGGTAGCGCACGTAGTAACGACTACGCTCCTCGTCGTACTCCCAATCCAGCTCGGTGCCATCACCTGGATAGCTCACAGCTGGACCTGCATCTGGTGTGTGAAGTAACTGTGAGCCATAGAGGACTCAGCAATCCCGTTCCCGGGTAACAGAACTATTTAAGCCTTTAGGTGAGGAAAGGCTGAAGAAAGAAATGAGGTGAAGGAACAACAAAGAGTCTGCAGCAGCAACTAGCACTAACTTACGCAAGAGAGAGCGAGAAGAGAAGGCAACGCGAGAAGTGACCACGAAGTGATCCTAGCTACAAGCTCACAAACATAACCCCTCCGTGTTCAACTCCCGAATCCCTATTCGGAAATTGACAGTCACGGAACACACGCTGGTAGTGTATTAGTATCATTGTGTCAAGTTATCTACAACCGGAATTAACAAGCTCCCATCTGCCACATAACCGCGGGCACGGCTTTCGAAAGTTCAAACCCTGCAGGGGTGTTCCAACTTGACCCATTACAAGCCCACGATCCGCGGAGTCGCAACTCCAAAGTGGGAAGACCCGAGTATCCTCGGAATCCTGTGCTCAAGTTAAACCGAACTAAGGTAAGGCTAATCCAGCAAATCCTCCCGGCGTGTCGACACCCTGATAGTAGCCGCGCGTATCTAGGTCTCAGGACACGACCGGATGAGACATCCTACGGGTTTTTACCAAACCTCGAGTTTCCTTGAGGTGGCCCCGCAGTCCGCTCGTTTCGGACCAACACTCATGTGGAGCACTGGCCCGGGGTTGTTGATTAAGAAAGAGGGTTAATTACTCCCTATGCATGTTTAGTTTGTTATTAGGCAAATAGAACCAATGTTGGGACTTGCTGGAAAAGACTTAGCACTTAGCGGTTTATCGAGGGGGTCCCATACACCCCAACCGTGTTAGGAACGCATAATCAAGGAACATAATACCGGCTTATACGGATCCTAACGGCATGAGTGGAACAAAACACCAAGCAAAAGGATTAGCCTTCCACCCTTGCCAATATATAGGTGATTTCAATTAAAGCATTTATATAGGGTGATATAACCCAACCAAACTTCAACATGGAGCAAGCATCTTCACTTCACCTGCAACTAGCAACGCTATAAGAAGGGCTGAGCGAAGCGTACTTAGCCAAGCAACGGTTTGCATAGGTAGGGTGGTTAAGCATGGCAATTGGTTACAAGTAGGAGGCTGACAAGAAGAACATGGGCATCGAGGCAAAATTATAGATCGAGACTACTAGCAATAGGCAAAGATAGTAATGTTATCGGGGTTCGGTCATCTTGCCTGAAGAGAAGACGTTCGGATCGAAAGAAGGGTCCTCGTGCTCAAACTCGTTGGAAACCTCGTGCTCAACCTCGTTGGAAAACTCGTGCTCAACTTCCGGCTCTAAACAAGACAAACACACCAAGCACCAATCAACACGATGCAATGCGCACTCGAAAAACATGTATGCATGATGGATGCACTAGTGATGCACAAGGAGCACGTAAAACATCACTCAAGCAAAACACCTCAAAACAAGATAACAACCTGATATTATTAATCTACACAGAAAAACACCCAAGTTTGATATAAGATTCGCTGAAATCGGAGTTACGGGCTAAAAGTTATGCCCGAAACAAGATTTGAGCGAAAACTGCAAATTACAGCAACATAGCATCTTGGGAGCTCAAAACAATTAATCTACAGCACCCAAAAAGCATGGCAAAGGACTTGAACACAAACTAGATATAATGTACAGCAACTAGGTCCAAAGTGCACCCCCAACGGAGTCACGGATCACTAGCAATGATCTTGGACATATTGAACTTTGAAATAAAATTCTGGCAGCAGAATTTTATTGAAAGTTTGGAGCAAAAGATAAACATGCTACAGCCACTCAAATGTACATGTGAGGACATGAATGGAAAGACAACAATATATACTTCAAGGAACAATCAAAATCCACCCCAAAACTATCATGCTTTGTCCTACAACATCACCCGAACATGGCATCGGAACGTTACAGATTTCAGACTTAGTGAAATTTCACTAAGTCCTAAAACAGCAACATATCATAGCATCAAAAAGAGCATGTTTAAGACACCTCGAAACTAAACATGGCAAAGGGTAAGCACCTCATCAAAATACATATGAAGGTGATCCCGGAACACACAAGCATGCATCATTGTGGTGAACACACCGATTACAACGAGCTCAACAAGATGGCATATCATAACAAGTGAAAACACAACATGTGAACATGGCATCTTGCAACGATGATAACAAGGAAACAATACATCTACCATGCAACCTATCACACCCAACACGTAGTTCGTGGCAAGACGAACACGTGGACATGTCATTTGCATCGTTTGGACAAACGAGCTAAAAGAAATCACATGACAAAGGTGGCATGAAAATAACACATAACAGCAGTTTGTAACATGATGCACTCTTGCAACAGCAAAACAAGTGTCAAGATGACATCTAACATGCATGACTACAACAGGTAAAACGTAGAGGGCATCTCCACGAACATCTGGACATGCTACACGCGCAAAACGGAGCAACAGGCAAGAAATTAGAGCAGGTCAAAGTTAGCATTCTCAGATGACAGATCAGGGACTTAGGGTTTAGAGATAGGGGTGTTTAGGAGCCCTCCGATCGGGATCCAACGGATCCGATCGCGGGGATGATTTAAAAGGACTAGACGGAGATAACAGACTGCAGTAGGGGTATTTCCGGGACACGAAGTAAGGGCACTTCGGACCCACACGGACAACGGAGGGAAAAGTCAACGGAGTCCAAACGAGACGAGATTTGAGAGGCGGGTTGCACACAACAAAACAACAACACACAACACAACCTCACGGCACACCGGTAACGAAAAACGCCCGAACAACAAAGTAGGCCTACGGGACGTCACGGACACGTGAGGGAGCTCCGGAACGCGAAACGGACAACGGGAAGGAACGCCACGAACCGGATGCAACCCACAACACAAAAGCAATGCAATGCACATGTCTACATGATATGAATGAATGCCACACACTCACACAACAAAACGACGAAAGCCCGAAAGACAAAGAACCCGAAATGGAAATAGATGAAGCCGGAGATATATTATAAGCCCAAAAGGGAAAGTATTACATCCGGGGCATTACAAACTCTCCTCTACTACAAAAAGATCTCGTCCCGAGATCTAGGACTGGAAAAAGGAAGGGTACTCGGAACGAAGATGATCTTCTCGTTCCCAGGTAGCTTCTCGGTCTGTGTGATGTGACCACTTGACTTTCAGAAACTTGATGGTCTTGTTGCGAGTCTTGCGTTCGGTTTCTTCGAGAATTGCAACCGGATGCTCTCGGTAGGAAAGGTCTTGTTGAAGATCAATCTCCTCAAACGGAATCATGCGCTCAGGTGCCTTGAAGCATTTGCGAAGCTGAGACACATGGAAGACATCATGAACATTTGCAAAGTTGGAAGGGAGCTCGAGCTGATAGGCTAGATCGCCTCTTTTGCCAAGAATTTTGAAAGGCCCGACGTATCTAGGAGCAAGCTTTCCTTTTATACCGAACCTCTGGGTTCCTTTCATCGGAGACACTCGGAGATAGACATGATCACCGATGTCGAAAGCCAAATCACGATGCTTTCCGTCATAGTAGCTCTTCTGACGCGACTGAGCGGCCTTGAGATTCTCACGTATGACTTTGCACATTTCTTCGGCTTCAGAGATCAAATCATTTCCAAGAAGTTGGCGTTCGCCTGTTTCAGACCAGTTGAGAGGGGTACGGCACTTTCTGCCATAGAGAATTTCAAACGGTGCTTTGCCTGCACTTGCTTGAAAGCTGTTGTTGTAAGAGAATTCGGCAAATGGAAGACAGTCTTCCCATTTCATGCCGAAGGAGATGACACAGGCTCTGAGCATATCTTCTAGGATCTGATTCACACGCTCGACTTGACCACTAGTCTGAGGGTGAAAGGCAGTGCTGAACCTGATCTTCGTGCCCATGGCGGACTGAAAGGAGTCCCAGAACTTTGATGTGAACAAGCTGCCACGGTCTGAGGATATCACTTGAGGAATGCCATGAAGGGACACAATTCTGGAAGTGTACAGCTCTGCAAGTTGAGCTGCATTGATTGATTCTTTGACTGGAAGAAAGTGAGCGACTTTGGTAAGCTTGTCAATCACCACAAAGATAGCATCATTGCCTCGCTTGGATTTAGGAAAGCCAGTGACGAAGTCCATTTCAATGTGGTCGAACTTCCACTCAGGAATAGGAAGAGGTTGGAGAAGACCGGCTGGACATTGATGTTCTGCTTTCACTCTTCTGCATACATCACATTCATTCACGAATTGGGCAATCTCCCTTTTCATGCGTGTCCACCAGTAAGATTGCTTGAGGTCTTGATACATCTTGGAACTGCCAGGATGAATGGAAAGGAGAGAGTCATGAGCTTCTTCCATTATGAGCTTCCTGAGATCACCTTTGGGAACAACGAGTCTGTCCTCGAAGAACAAGGTATCTCTCTCATCAACACGGAAGCACTTGTATTTTGGAGTGCCCTTTGCAATCCCATGTTTCACCTTCTTCACCATGGTATCACTGAGCTGGGCCTCACGGACTTGATCTTCCAAGGTAGGAGCAATTTGGAGATTTGCAAGAAAACCCTGCGGAACAACTTGGAGGTTGAGCTTCCTGAAAGCTTCACAAAGCTCAGGCTGGTGTGGCTTGATAAGAAGGCTGTTGCAATATGCCTTTCTGCTCAAAGCATCTGCAATCACATTCGCCTTGCCTGGAGTGTACTCAATGCTGGGGTTGTACTCTTGGATCATCTCGACCCAACGAGTCTGGCGGAGGTTCAGATGCGGCTGTGTGAAGATGTACTTCAAGCTCTTGTGATCAGTGAAGATGTCGACCTTTCTGCCCAACAACAGATGTCTCCACGTAATCAGAGCATGTACGACAGCTGCTAGCTCGAGATCATGTGTGGGATAGTTCTTCTCAGCTGGCTTGAGCTGACGAGAAGTGTATGCCACAATTCTCTTATCTTGCATAAGCACACCACCAAGACCTTGAAGAGAAGCGTCACAGAACACTTCATAGGGCTTGGATTCATCTGGAGGAATCAGAACTGGAGCTGAGACAAGCTTCTCTTTGAGGGTTTTGAAAGCCACTTCACACTCGGGAGACCAAAAGTATTTGACATTCTTCTGAAGGAGGTTGGAAAGAGGCTTGGCAATCTTGGAGAAGTTCTCCACAAACCTTCTGCAATAGCTGGCAAGACCCAGAAAACTGCGAAGCTGCTTGACGTTCTGAGGAGCTTCCCAGTTGACAATTGCTTCAACTTTCTCGGGATTAACCGCAATGCCGTCAGCTGAGATAATGTGGCCCAGGTACAAAACCTTATCGAGCCAAAACTCGCACTTTGAGAACTTGGCATAGAATTTATGCTCTCGGAGTCGATCAAGAACCAGACGCAAGTGCTTTTCGTGATCTTCTTCATTCTTGGAAAACACCAGAATATCATCCAGATACACAAGCACAAACTCGCCAGTATAGGGGTTGAAGATGTAATGCATCATCCTTGAAAAGGTAGGAGGAGCATTGGCGAGACCGAAGGACATGACGGTATACTCATATGAACCGTAGCTCGTTCTGAAGGCCGTCTTGGGAATGTCTTCCTCGCGAATGCGAATTTGATGATAGCCCATTCGGAGGTCAAGCTTAGAGAACACTTTAGCTCCTTTGAGCTGCTCAAAGAGTTCATTGATGTTGGGGAGCGGATACTTGTTCTTAATCGTCTTCTTGTACAGTGGCCGGTAGTCAACACAGAGACGCTCCGTGCCATCTTTCTTCTTGACAAATAAGACACCACAGCCCCACGGAGATGTACTCGGTCTGATGAGACCCATACGCTCCTGTTCATCCAACTGTTTCTTCAATTCCTTCAATTCATCTGAAAAGAGCTTGTATGGACGCCGACAAACAGGTTCGGTGCCCGGCTCGAGTTCAATGACAAACTCCACCTGACGGTGTGGAGGCATGCCTGGAAGTTCTTCTGGAAAGACGTCTTGATATTCATTCACCACTGGAATTTGCTCTATGGCATTAATTTCACCCTTATCATTAAGAGAGAAAAGCCGAATAGTATTATCCCTGGAGGCGAAGATAATCACATCTTCATCAGAATGAGTCATCTTGACTTCCTTTTGAGCACAGTTAATGTGAGCATCATGCTGAGAAAGCCAATCCATTCCGAGAATGAGGTCGATATCAGAATGACCAAGAATCACCGGAGAAGCCAAAAATCGATAATCACCCATGTGAATAGAAACATCCGGAGCATATAATCTAGAAGTCATGCATCTTCCCCGAGAAATCACTTGCAACTCCCTTGGCAAAGGCATAGTGCCCACATTATACTTGGATGCAAATGGGAATGACATGAAAGAATGTGAAGCACCCGAATCAAATAACACTTTAGCTGGAAAAGAGTTCACTGGAAGGTTACCCAGAATGACATCAGAAGAAGCCTCTGCTTGTGCTGCATTCATCAGATTAACCCTTGCAGACTTTGGATCATGCTTGACAATAGCTGAACTCATAGGTGGTGGAGGAGGAAGACGCTTCGGATTCGGACATCTGTTTGCATAGTGACCCTTCTGAGTGCATTTGTTGCAAGTCACTTCTGAGAGAGGACGGAAAAGAGAGCCACTGGACTTGGAGCCTTGAGACTGAAACTGCTTCTTCGACTGGTTGCTTGGGTTGGGTGGGTGGGAGAAACCACGACCACTAGAGTTCTTGTTGTTGGAGTTGTTGAAGTTGCTGGAGTTGTTGTATGGAGCTCGAATCATTGGAGGAGGAGGAAGCCAGAATTTCTGTTGTTTCGCAGCCAACTGAGACGATGAGGTAGAGTGAACAGCATCTCGAATTCTCTTCTTAGAAGCCTCCATCTTAAGCTGAGCTGCTTCTTGTTTCAAAGCCATATTATAGAACTTATCGAATTCGTCTGGCTCGAACAAAGTGAGAGCAAGCTGAAGTTCATCTTTGAGACCTCCACGGAACTGATAGATTTTGCTCTTTGCATCAGGAATGTCTTGCTTTGCATAGCGAGCGAGGTTTTGGAACTTGACATTATACTGATAGACTGTCATGGAGCCCTGCTTGAGGTTGCGGAATTGCTCACGCATACCCTCGATAACACTTGTAGGAATGTGATGCGAGCGGAAATCCTTGCAGAAATTCTCCCATGAGATCACTTGACCCGGCCTTGAGTCTTTGTACTGCTGCCACCAATCGGCTGCTTGATCTTTCAGTTGGAAGGTTGCAAACTTCACATAGTCATCTTCTTTCACGTTACTGCACTCAAAATGCTTCTTTATGTCGGTCAACCAATCCTCAGCATCAAGAGGGTCGACACAGTAACTGAAAGCTTTAGGATTGTTAGCCAGGAACTGGTTGAGGGTAGCATGGTGCTGCTGGAAGAAGTTGCCTTGGTTCATAGGAACGCCCTGATTAGCTTGATTAGCTTGCATAGCCTGCATTTGCTGCATCATCTGCATCATCAACTGAGTGTTCTGAGCAGTAGTCTGCATAATTGCTCTCCAAGCCTCAGGCGGAGGAGGAGGTGAAGGAGGATGCTCTGGGACCTCTTCCACCTCTGGGTTGGCATTCGGAACCTTTTTCGGAGCCATCCTGTAAGAGATGACCACGAATCAGCAATTGATTGACAAAAGGAATAAGCTGAATCAATGGAATGAATTGCAACAAGTCTTCACAATAATCATTCGAACAATAAGAACGAATGAAATCATCCGAACAAGAGGAACGAATGAATTTCTTAGTTAATTGATAACATCAGTCTTCACGAGAAGCCACATAGGGATCAAAAGGATAAATAATAAAACAACAAGGTACGGAAAGGAACAAACACAAGAGAGGAGTTTCGTTCTAACATCTTTGTGCTGAAAGCATATGAACGTGTTACGAAAAGGTTTTGCAATCCCCGGATCAGCATAGCCAAGGACCCTTTAAGATGCAACTCCTGATAGTAACCTCGGTCATATAACCCCTTCACTCAATGTCGAACCCCGAACTCACTAACCTGCATTCGTTGGAAGAATGCCTACGATCTACTGGATAAAACCCACCTATAGTTTTCCGAAAGATTCCAGTTATGCAATCAGGTGTTGGGGATACACGGGAAGCACCGCGCAATCAACTCTAACCTACATCCAGGTGTATCCATCCTTCAACACATAACCAGTCTTTCTCGGAAACTGTGTACCTCGGACCTTCGAAAAGCATCCACTATAACAAGCTATGGCAATACTCCCGAACTACCTCCCCAGTACTGGGTGATGTCGGGGTTATCTTGCCACTGGCCGTATAGGGGAGATTTTTGATGTCGGCCGTCTTAAGTATTTAGTACTGTCGCGATATGCTTGTTACAATGATACCCCGAAGCTCAACTCCTCGGTAACAGGAGGCATCGGGAACAATATCCTTGTCACAAGAACATCGAAACAATCCCAGAATACTCGCGGGATTCCTAAAAAAAAATTGTGCAAATTTTGAAGATAGGAGAGACAAGAGTAGACGTCAGGAGTCCTCACCAGAGAGAAAGGGGATGAGAAGCAAAGAAATCCTACTCTCCGATATAATATAGGACTCAAAAGTTTTCAGTGTGTGCCTAGACTCAACCGTCAACGGTTCGATCAAACAGTGGGGGCTCCTAGGTCGGAGAAGGCTCTGATACCAACTTGTAATGCCCAGGATGGAGTTATACCTCCTACGTGTCGAGGCACGACTTAAAGGCATAAGTCCATCCTAGAATGATCTCAAGTTTGGTAATCTTTGCACAACTCATGTAAAAGGGGGATAGTAAACTGAAAATAGTTGGCTTACAATCGCCACGTCACAGAATAACAGTACAAGTCTCAAACATCATACATTAAGATCACTACAACCCTCTAAGGGCAAAAGCCAAATGTCAAAGTACCAAACTCAGATAAAACAACCACAGGCGGATCGAATCCTAGTAAGAGACTCCACTACTGATCGTCCGGGTACCGCACATAGTACCGACTACGCTCCTCGTCGTACTCCCAATCCAGCTCGGTGCCATCACCTGGATAGCTCACAGCTGGACCTGCATCTGGTGTGTGAAGTAACTGTGAGCCACAGAGGACTCAGCAATCCCGTTCCCGGGTAACAGAACTATCAAAGCCTTTAGGTGAGGGAAAGGCTGAAGAAAGTACAAGTCTGCAGCAGCAACTAGCATCTAGCTTACGCAAGTGAGAGCGAGAAGAGAAGGCATCGCGAGAAGTGATCACGAAGTGATCCTAGCTACAAGCTCACAAACATAACCCCTCCGTGTTCAACTCCCGAATCCCTATTCGGAAATTGACAGTCACGGAACACACGCTGGTAGTGTATTAGTATCATTGTGTCAAGTTTTCTACAACCGGAATTAGCAAGCTCCCATCTGCCACATAACCGCGGGCACGGCTTTCGAAAGTTCAAACCCTGCAGGGGTGTTCCAACTTGACCCATTACAAGCCCACGATCCGCGGAGTCGCAACTCCAAAGTGGGAAGACCCGAGTATCCTCGGAATCCCGTGCTCAAGATATACCGAGCTAAGGTAAGGCTAATCCAGCAAATCCTCCCGGCGTGCCGACACCCTGATAGTAGCCGCGCGTATCTAGTCTCAGGCCACGACCGGATGAGCACAGCGTACAGTGGCCGAAATACCCAAGTTGCCAAGGGGGGCCCCGCACACGACTCTAGTTTGGACCAACACTCAAATCGAGCACTGGCCCAGGGGGGTTGAATTAATTAAGCCTCGGGTTAATTACTCCCTCGGAAAGGTTTTAGTTGTGTTAGGCGAATAGTACCAATGTTGGGACTTGCTGGAAAAGACTTAGCACTTAGCGGTTTATCGAGGGGGTCCCATACACCCCAACCGTGTTAGGAACGCATAATCAAGGAACATAATACCGGCTTATACGGATCCTAACGGCATGAGTGGAACAAAACACCAAGCAAAAGGCTTAGCCTTCCACCCTTGCCAATATATAGGTGATTTCAATTAAAGCATTTATATAGGGTGATATAACCCAACCAAACTTCAACATGGAGCAAGCATCTTCACTTCACCTGCAACTAGCAACGCTATAAGAAGGGCTGAGCGAAGCGTACTTAGCCAAGCAACGGTTTGCATAGGTAGGGTGGTTAAGCATGGCAATTGGTTACAAGTAGGAGGCTGACAAGAAGAACATGGGCATCGAGGCAAAATTATAGATCGAGACTACTAGCAATAGGCAAAGATAGTAATGTTATCGGGGTTCGGTCATCTTGCCTGAAGAGAAGACGTTCGGATCGAAAGAAGGGTCCTCGTGCTCAAACTCGTTGGAAACCTCGTGCTCAACCTCGTTGGAAAACTCGTGCTCAACTTCCGGCTCTAAACAAGACAAACACACCAAGCACCAATCAACACGATGCAATGCGCACTCGAAAAACATGTATGCATGATGGATGCACTAGTGATGCACAAGGAGCACGTAAAACATCACTCAAGCAAAACACCTCAAAACAAGATAACAACCTGATATTATTAATCTACACAGAAAAACACCCAAGTTTGATATAAGATTCGCTGAAATCGGAGTTACGGGCTAAAAGTTATGCCCGAAACAAGATTTGAGAGAAAACTGCAAATTACAGCAACATAGCATCTTGGGAGCTCAAAAAAATTAATCTACAGCACCCAAAAAGCATGGCAAAGGACTTGAACACAAACTAGATATAATGTACAGCAACTAGGTCCAAAGTGCACCCCCAACGGAGTCACGGATCACTAGCAATGATCTTGGACATATTGAACTTTGAAATAAAATTCTGGCAGCAGAATTTTATTGAAAGTTTGGAGCAAAAGATAAACATGCTACAGCCACTCAAATGGACATGTGAGGACATGAATGGAAAGACAACAATATATACTTCAAGGAACAATCAAAATCCACCCCAAAACTATCATGCTTTGTCCTACAACATCACCCGAACATGGCATCGGAACGTTACAGATTTCAGACTTAGTGAAATTTCACTAAGTCCTAAAACAGCAACATATCATAGCATCAAAAAGAGCATGTTTAAGACACCTCGAAACTAAACATGGCAAAGGGTAAGCACCTCATCAAAATACATATGAAGGTGATCCCGGAACACACAAGCATGCATCATTGTGGTGAACACACCGATTACAACGAGCTCAACAAGATGGCATATCATAACAAGTGAAAACACAACATGTGAACATGGCATCTTGCAACGATGATAACAAGGAAACAATACATCTACCATGCAACCTATCACACCCAACACGTAGTTCGTGGCAAGACGAACACGTGGACATGTCATTTGCATCGTTTGGACAAACGAGCTAAAAGAAATCACATGACAAAGGTGGCATGAAAATAACACATAACAGCAGTTTGTAACATGATGCACTCTTGCAACAGCAAAACAAGTGTCAAGATGACATCTAACATGCATGACTACAACAGGTAAAACGTAGAGGGCATCTCCACGAACATCTGGACATGCTACACGCGCAAAACGGAGCAACAGGCAAGAAATTAGAGCAGGTCAAAGTTAGCATTCTCAGATGACAGATCAGGGACTTAGGGTTTAGAGATAGGGGTGTTTAGGAGCCCTCCGATCGGGATCCAACGGATCCGATCGCGGGGATGATTTAAAAGGACTAGACGGAGATAACAGACTGCAGTAGGGGTATTTCCGGGACACGAAGTAAGGGCACTTCGGACCCACACGGACAACGGAGGGAAAAGTCAACGGAGTCCAAACGAGACGAGATTTGAGAGGCGGGTTGCACACAACAAAACAACAACACACAACACAACCTCACGGCACACCGGTAACGAAAAACGCCCGAACAACAAAGTAGGCCTACGGGACGTCACGGACACGTGAGGGAGCTCCGGAACGCGAAACGGACAACGGGAAGGAACGCCACGAACCGGATGCAACCCACAACACAAAAGCAATGCAATGCACATGTCTACATGATATGAATGAATGCCACACACTCACACAACAAAACGACGAAAGCCCGAAAGACAAAGAACCCGAAATGGAAATAGATGAAGCCGGAGATATATTATAAGCCCAAAAGGGAAAGTATTACATCCGGGGCATTACATATCTGCCTCAGGAATCTCCGCAAAAGGTGACTCATACCTGTTCTGGCTGTCACTGACATCTGACATGGCTGACAACCTGTGAATAGATAAGGTATAGGCAGAGTAGAAGAGTTATCACAACTGCAGAGGTTTTTGCAAAAAAAAATGAGTTCAAATCTTAGTTTTGAGTTTTCACAGAATGCATTTCGGTCAAACCGATTTTCAGTATCGGTGAATCCGAAGTGTATAACAGAAACCTACACACCACTTTCGGTCAGACCGAAATGGGTTTCGGTCCTGCCGATAAACTAGGGTTTCACTAAAACTGAGTTTCGGTCACACCGATTTGCACAACTCGGTTAGACCGAAAGTGCAGTGCAATGGCCAGAGGCCAAATCGGTCACACCGAAAAATTAAAATCGGCTTCACCGAGATGTGTTCCGTGGAAACCTAAACCTAAGAATTTCGCTCGAAACTAAAACGATCTGATCTGATGTTAAGGATGATTTCAAACGTGGCTAGATGCAGGGCAAACCAATCGTGCAAGAATCAGATGGGGAGCACGAGAGGGATCGAGACTCACCCTAACTTGGTGGAGTCCCTCTACGGCGGCAACGGCACGGAGAAGAAGACCGTTGACGGCGGCGGAGACCTGCGGCGAGGGCGCACAGGCGACGACGGCGACGATCCGAAGACCAGGGCGACGGCAGCAGGGGACTTGGGGGCGAAACGGTTTGAAGAATTAAATCGCGCGCTGCCCTCAGTATATATATCCCCATGCTGTCGGTGGGACCGAGTTGAAAAACTCGGTGACACCGAAATGGATAACTGTTGTGCAGTTACACATATCGGTCACGCCGAGATTTATAACTCGTTTTCACCGAGATGAAACCTAGATCAGTCTAAGCGTTTCGGTTGGACCGAGATGGAGAAGTTGGTCAGACCGAAATTGACTTAGAAGGTTTTGGAAGTCAGCCTTAGACGGATCGGTGGCTCCGAGTGCTCCTCACTCGGAGGGTCCGAAAATGACTTGTTCAAAGTTGTGATATGAGCATGAATAGAATTTGAGACAAGAAAGCATAGATAGCTAGGGGAGGTGCTTAGGCATTCTTGTCCATCCATTTGGCCAGAAAAATCAAAACAATCAAAACAACAAATGGATGTCCTTGAATGGATGAAATCATGCATTCAATATGCTCACACAATAAGATAGCAACTAAAATATGTGTCAAACATGCACAACCAAAACTCTAGCTACTAGCACACAATTTGTCGATGACTAGGTCATCTATATATGAGTATTTTGACTTAGGAGTCAAATGAGAACATTTGATCATAGGTCATACTCATCGTTTAAGCACAAGTGGGGTTACCACTTTTACATAAAGCATTGATGTGTTCACATCATTTGGAGATGCTTTAGCTCAATTTTTTAGAGCAAAGCTCCCCCTAGATGTGAGAACCCCTTTTAAAGGGTCAAACTAACCGTGGGTTGTCGTAGAAGACTTCATGTAGATGTTGAAGATGTGGATGCTCAATGTTGATGTAGATCATCAAGAGTTGGGAGCTATCCTTTGGATTAGGGCACTTTCAATACCTACATGGGTTAGTCCCACAAGGAACAAACAAGGATATCCATAGACATAGATTGAAGTTCACAAAAGATGATGTCCATGAAAGCAATGATTACCTTGTCCCTTGACTTACCAACAAGAGGGTTTGTGACTCCATGAACTAGTGCATGATGTGGAAGTTGATTGCACAAGTTCTTGCCAAAATGAATATGAGTGAAGTATGTTGGCGGAGTCACCCTCAAGAACCTTCTAGTTCTTCTTCTTTGGGATCCACATCATCTTGATGGGAATCCTTGGGGTTGTAGTTGAGCTTGACGAAGTAGAACTTGATGTGTCCTTGGGAACCCACTTGACCATGGCTTCAGGTGCTTCAATGAATGCATCAATCTCCTCTTGAAGCTTGTCCTTGGCCTTTAGCTTGTGGTCTTGTGGTGGAAGGTCATCTTGAGCTTGTTCCACATTGGAAGAAGTAGGATCATACTTCTCCTTTTGAGAAACAAACTGTGGAGTAGGGTATTGACCTTCTTCCCACTCAACACCTTCGGCGTTGAACTTTCGCTCAAAACCAATCCCTTGATTCTTCCGGTGCCTTCCTTGTTTGCGAACGATTTCCTCAAAGTTCTTGCTTCCGGCAAGACTCTTGTAGACACCTTTCTTTATGATTTCCTTCAATAAGCTATTTTCTTGCTCAAGTGTAACTTGGCTTGAAACATTGTTAGTGGAATCAAGAGAACTACTAGAAGCAACAATATTGGATTTAACATGGTTATTGTTACTACTAGAGGAAGAATTTTTCTTATGCTTGTCATGCTTAGTCTTAATAGGTGGCAAGAAATTAGACAAGAGAAGTCGTTTGGCAAGATATGAAGAACTCTTCTTTCGAAGATCGTCATTGATCGCTTTTAGAAACTCATGTTCTTGCTCTAGAGTGAGCTTCTCGAAGCGTAGCTTCTCATGAGATCTTAGAAGCTCTCTATGATCTTCTTGAGTTGTTTCATGAGCTAACTTAAGAGTGTTTAGTTCTTTAGTTAGACGCTCAATCTCCTTCATAGCATTGTCATTCGACTCTTCTCGACTATAAAGACTACTAGCATTTTCATCGTTACTAAGCTCACTAGATTTATCATGCAAGAGCTCATCTTCACCAAGCAAGTCATCCTCATCACTATCAAAGTCAATGAATTCAGGGTGTGTTACCTTGGGGCCTTTAGCCATGAAGCATCTTCCAATTCCCTCATTTGGTGAATCAAATAAGTCGTAGGAGTTGGAGTTGGAGGATACGAGTGCAAGTCCGGCAACACCTTCATCTTGACTGTAGTCGGAGTCGGAGTGATAGCTTCCATCGGATTGATTGTCGGAGTCGGAGCCGGAGACCCATTCACCTACATGAGCTTTATGTCTTCTTCTTGTGTAGCTCCTTGATGACTTGTCCTTCCTCTCCGAATCCTTGCTTCTCCGAGAGGGTCTTCGTTCATAACGATCATCTCTACTCCTTCTCTCTCTCCGAGGTGACTCATCTCTTGCTCTTCTTCTTGGAGATTCTTCTCTTCTCTTGTGGGGAGCCGTACACTCATTTGAGAAGTGTCCGGGTCTTCCACAATTGTAGCAGTTTCGATCACGACTAGAAGATCTCTTTTCATCATATGATCTAGACTTTGAGCTTCTTTCTTTGCCTCTATTCTTGTAGAACTTGTTGAAGTTCTTAACCATTAGGCTTATCTCTTCATTGGAAATTAACTTGTCACTTGAGGTTGTGGGAGCATCACTTGTAGCTTTGTAAGCACCACTTGACTTGTTGTGAAGCTTTTCCTTATCCTTAAGTGTCATCTCATGAGCAACAATTCTTCTAATGACTTCAGTTGGCTTGAGAGTCTTGTAGTTTGGCATCATTTGGATCAAAGTGCACACGGTGTCATATTTTCCATCCAAAGCTCTTAGAATCTTCTTGATGATGAATCGGTCGGTCATTTCTTCGCTTCCTAAGCCGGCAATCTCATTTGTGATGAGAGCAAGCCTAGAGTACATTTCAGCGACTCCTTCTCCATCCTTCATCTTGAACTTGTCAAGTTGACCTTGAAGAATATCTAGCTTTGATTCCTTCACAGATTCATTACCTTCGTGCATTTCAACCAAAGTATCCCAAATCTCTTTAGCATTCTCAAGACGACTGATTTTGTTGAACTCCTCGGGACATAAAGCATTGAAGAGAATGTCACAAGCTTGAGCATTGTTTTGCAACATCCGCAACTCTTCCGGTGTAGCTTCGCGATCCGGAACTTTTCCTTCCTCGAAGAATTCACCTTGCATACCAACACAAATAATGCCCCATGCGGCTGGGTTATGACCAAGAATATGCATTTTCATTTTATGCTTCCAACTAGCAAAATTTGTACCATCAAAGTAAGGACCTCTACGATAATTACCCTCACTAGACGCCATACTCTCCTAGGTTGTGAAACCAAGCTTATGGAGTCCAATGCAATGGAAACCAAAACAATGGAGACCAAAGCTCTGATACCACTTGTAGGATCGAAAGTATGTCTAGAGGGGGGGTGATTAGACTACTTGTAAATATAAAATTTCTGCCTTTTGATCATGAACAGTTTTTGGCAGTTTCACAATAATGATCAAGACAAGTATCACCCTACACATGCAATTCTAGAGTATAAGCAGCGGAAAGTAAATTGCACATGTAGTAAAGAGAGGTGGAGAAGATCAAACGCAATTTGGAGACGCGGAGATTTTTCTCGTGGTTCCGATAGGTGGTGCTATCGTACATCCACGTTGATGGAGACTTCAACCCACGGAGGGTAATGGCTGCGCGAGTCCATGGAGGGCTCCACCCACGAAGGGTCCACGAAGAAGCAACCTTGTCTATTCCATCATGGCCTACGCCCACGGAGGACTAGCCTTACTCGGGGTAGATCTTCACGAAGTAGGCGATCTCCTTGCCCTTACAAACTTCTTGGTTCAACTCCACATCTCGAAGACGGAGGCTCCCAAGCGACACCTAACCAATCTAGGAGGCACCACCCTCCAAAAGGTAATAGATGTTGTTGATGATGATGAACTCCTTGCTCTTGTGCTTCAAATGATAATCTCCCCAACACTCAACTCTCCTCACTGATATGGCTGTGGTGGAAGAAAGGATTGAGTGGAAAGCAACTTGGGAAGGCTAGAAATCAAGTTTCATATGGTAGGAATGGAATAACTTGATCTCAACACAAGGGTAGGTGGTTCTCTTCTCAGAAAGTGTAAGGTAGAAGTGGTAGTACTTTCTGATGGCTCTCTCCACGAATGAAGAGGGGGTGGAGGGGTATATATAGCCTCCACACAAAATCCAACCGTTACACACATAATTGAGCAATCTCGGTGAGACCGAAGTGAAAACTCGGTCAGACCGAAAGTTCAAATATAGTGAACGTTGGGGTTTTCGGTGGGACCGAAAATACCATCTCGGTGTGTCTGATATGAGTCAAAGGTAGGAACTTGCCAGAATCGGTGGGACCGAAATCAACAACTCGGATATTCCGAAATGATGACAAACGGTTACAGAAGGTTGGCAGTCCAGTTTCGGTGAGACCGAACTCAAAATCGGATTGACCGAAATTTCTAGGGTTTGGAAAATAGCTGAGGTGGTTCATCTCGGTGGGACTGAGTTGGAAGAATCGGTTTGTCCGAGATTACTTATGAGTGTGTTTAGTAGTGAAAATTGCTGATAGTTGAAGGAGCTAAATCACTAAGCACTTGAGCAACCAGATCATCAACACAACCTCATCCCCCTTTAATAGTATTGGTTTTTCCTATGGACTCAATGTGATCTTGGATCACTAAACCAAAAATGGAGTCTTGAGCTTTTGCCAATGCTTGTCTTAGCATTTTGAGGGGTCCACTTCTTCAGACATTTCCATACCCTTATCACTGAACTTCTCTGAAATGATTCTCAAGTAACTATTAGTTCAATGATATATATGTTGTTATTAATTACCAAAACCACCCGGGGATTAGTTGCACTTTCACACTCTCATGCACATAAGTAAAATTTCAAAATGATGGCCATCTAAATGGATGACTAGCCATGCATTTTATCTAACATGGATTGTTTCCTGCCATTGATGGAAAAAGTTTAAGGTCTCACTTTAGCATAAGAGTTACTTTTCTTTTGTGAATAGTATCCAACTATCAAGTCTAGTGACTATATATGTAAATATATCTGTAGCAGAGAAATTAGGGATCCAAGAGGTCGGCCACAGTGGAGTTTGTCGTTTCGCCCCCTCGGCCGTGATGTGAGAGGGACGTGGGATTTTCGTATGCGTATTTAGAAGTTTTATTAGCATGATTTCTATAAGCTTCATTGATAACACCTTGGCAGAGGGTCCGATACCACCGAGAATAAAGGTACTCTCGGTCCTCTGTTGTTGTGGTGGTCGCTTATCATGCAGTGCCGCGGAGCTAGAGAGTTTGTTGTGTCTCTACAGGTTTTGGTGTGTCTGACCTCGCATATTTTAGGTCTACGTCCTTGCGGATTCGTTCATATGGATGTGACGAGTTTAAGTTAGTGTTTTTTGTCGCATTTTTGTGATCCATTATGACTTTAGAGAGTCAAACTTTTGGGGTTATGGCCATGACCCTATGGCTTCAATACATGTACCTCTAGGGGGTCATACCCAAACAAAGAATACAAATAGCCCAACTAAGAAGATCATATTGCCTTTTATTTTACCAGAGTTGGAGCCAGGTTGTATCCATTTATTCACTAGACCAAGAAAATCACAATTTTTTTATTCCATTCGAAAAAGATTACTCGTAGTTCCCATCCTTTTGGATGGGCTACTCAAGATGATTTTTGAAACCTATGAATCCAGTTCATGCTGGTGTACGATTGGCAGTTTGATGTGGATTTTAGGTTTATATCCTCGCGAATTCGTTCATACGGGTTCGATGAGTATTTGTTAGCGTTTACTGTCACTTTTGTAGTGTGATTCGTTGTGATTTTGGAGTCCCTCTGTCGACGCTATGGTGAAGATGTTCTATTTCTACGACATGTACCTATAGGGGATCATCCCCGACATAAGTACGTTCATTCCTCACGGCTTACCATTCTTTTCGATTGGTGACTCAAGAGTATTTATGAAAATATATGAAGATAGTCCAGTTTGTGCAAGTATATAAGTGGCGAGTACTTTTTGTTATAGGAGTTACTTTGTAATTTCTTAGACATCCGATTCAAATTGTACTTGCAATTTATGTTGACTTTAAATTACACGTCATTCTAAAAAACTTGCTGCAAATATATTGGTTTGGTTCCGTGTAATCCATTGTTTGGCACACAAAGAAAATCCGATCGATGCACACGAGGGGTAGTCATTAGCACAAGAAATGATTTTTATTTCTCATATTTTCTTGATGCAATAGGGTATAAATCGCGTCAAAAACGTCATAGCCTCTTTGGGTAGCAGGAAATTGAAAACGCGGAAACAGAAAATACACATGATCGAGATGCTAGTGCTACAAATTGGTGGTTTTGCTGACGTGGACGAGCTCGAAGCGATTTGTTGACTAGTGTGGCCATGTAGTAGCGTTGATGACCAGTGGGGCCCTCCTCTGCCCCCTCTGCCACATGCACAACCACACGAGAGCGCCAGAGCTTCCATAGACGGCCAGTGTCCACGTGCACGTGGCAGGCCAAAAGCACAAAGCCATGACAAGAGGTGCGGAACATCTGCCTCGTTGCCCTCTTCAACTCTTCCAAATTCATGTGTCAAGCAACCCCAATCGAGCCTCGCATCGCATCTTCCTCGCCACAGTTGCCAGCCGTCGCACCAAAATTTACCATCATCAGCACGCCCCGACCACCATGACCCGTTCCTTGATGTGGGACCACCTCATGCACCTTCTGGACAGCTTCCCGGCAAGGCCCACGACCCCAATCCACTTCCTTGCAAGGTGGCACTTCGGCCGCCGCGTCGACGTCCATGGCGTCGCAGCAGGGCACCCCCGGTCTCCCTTCGTGTGCCAACACCCCCTAGGTGAGCCACTGCTCCTCCGGAGCCTCTCCGTTCCCTCTCTCATCTTTGTAGCCTACTCGCGCCGTGAGCCGCCCATAGCCGTAGTGGGGGCCGAAGCTTGGCCATGTGTGGAGAGGTCCTCGGGCGCGCAACTCCTAATGGACGGGCCTATCAGCTCAAAAGCAGAGGAGGAGAAGAAGGGGTCGTCGAAGGAAGAGCTCGAGGGGGCGACAGTCGGTACCGGTGGCGGGAAGAAGACATTGGTGCCGACGATCCACGGTGGCTCGGACAAATTCCTTTTGCATGAACGTAGAGCGTAGCGAGGGAAGGATCTAGGACATGGCTTTAAGGCAAATGGGGGTGTTGGCCGTGCGGGCGAAGGACTACACTGCCAGCGGCATAAACTGAGCTTTGGCGGGCTGTCGGTGTACATGAGAAGAGGGGGTATGTGGCTGACGAAAGGGCCCTGCTGGTCAAATACCGCCTTGACCGTCCCATGTGAGCGACAGAGCTCAAAAAATCAACTAGATATAATCTTATAACGGTTTGGGAAAGGTCAGGGGGTTAAGTGGTTAAGTGAACCAAAAAAAAGTTCAGGGCTTATGCGAACAAACCCATTTTCTTCAGGGGAGTAAAATGTATCTTTTCTTTTCGAAACATAGGCCTTTGTAGAGAGTGGTCTTTGGATGCCGCACATGAGAAACACATAATTTTAGAAGATTGAGCAGAGGAAGTAGAAAGATAGAGTGCAAGTGCATTGGATTTCTCAAAGAAAATAAATAAAAAGAGGTTTGAGGTCATGTTGAGATTTCTATAGAATAAAGGGCGTAAGAATGGATTCCAAAAGAGTTATTCTAACACAAAAAACTGCTGACCCAAACCTTACGGTAGAAAGTACTCACTTTGTACTAACTCTAGTACAAAGTTGTACTGAGCTTGTGACAGTTATTTCGAGACGGAGGAAGTATTTACTTACAAAAAAATGTATATGGATTTAAATCCTCCAACATTCTTATGAATTTCTTCAATTTTAAAAGACCATCACTATGTCAAGCAATCCACTTTTTTCCTCTTCAAACCACATTCACATTTGGAGATAGTCTTAATCCTCATGTAGAATCAAGATATGTGTTCATTTAAGAAGCTTCGTCGCATAGACAAAATTGTAACAGTAGAGTATGGACACTCTTAGCTGGCGAACGTTCGCCGAGGGAGGGGGGGGGGGCATTTGCGAACGTATTTCATGTCCATTTTAGTTTTAGGGGAATGTCATTTTCTTCATATTGCCATGATATTTTTTCATATAGAAGACATTTAAAAAAAGAATATCTGTCATCATTTGATCCAAATGGCTGGGAGGGCGTTCGCCGAGAGTTTCTTTCGCTCGTCAGTTAGCATTACAGTAGATTATTGAGTATTGGTTACTATATATTCTCTAGAAACCAGTCACCACATGATTATTCTCTCAAGAAAATGATCACTTTGCCCTCTGATTACTGTATTCTTCACATGATTATTCTCTTAAGAAAATGATCACTTTTTTTTGTTCAAATATAGAATGAAGTCCATTGTTTGCTGCAACCCGACCCTCGCCACTATTTTGATCTCTTGGACGTCTTTGGCTGACGCCATCGCCACGTGGTAGGCCAGCACGCAGAAGCGCCAACAACCAACAGATCCAGAAAATTGCGAACCCCAAGACCAAGAGGGGTATTCAGGTCATTCCACCAAGGTGGGGCCGCGTCCACCTCTCGTAATCGTCCTCTCCGGAAACGGGGGGCAGGAAATGACCATCATGCCCCGCGTCTTTATTCCCTCCCATTTCTGCCGCTATCTTTTCGGAAAGCCCCCTAACCCAACCCAACCACCCACCCACCCACCCAACCCTGGTTAGCGCTCTGCCACGACCTGACGCGCCCGTCCCATCAGATCCCGCAGGCAGGCACATACACCCGTCCCACCATAGGCCACCCCCTTACGCGTGGGCCAGGCCATTCATTGCACCCCGCCGGTGTACAAGGACCGGGCGTACGGGGTCGTGCTTCACCTCGAAGGAATCGACCCCATCACCTCCCCCCTCTTTATCTCGGAGCGGCCGCCGCCGCAAACCCTAACCACGGTTCCGATCCGGTTCGACGACGACGACGAGGAAGCAGGGAGACGGGGGCGGAGCGGCCAGATCTGAGGAGATCCGACGGAGGCGGGAGCGGAGATGGTGGTGAACGGCCGGCCGCTGAAGAAGGCGAGGACGCGCGCGGAGGCCAGGGACTTCGCGGGGTTCCCGGCGGCCGCGGACGGCGGGGCGGTCGGGACGTTCCGGGAGGCGGTGAGGGGCTTCCTCGCGAGGCACGCGCGGCTGCTGCCGCTGCCCTCCATCTTCTCGCCGGCGGCCGCGGCCGCCCCGCCGCACCTGCTGACGTGGAGGGTGTCGCTGCGGGTCGGCGAGGAGGGGCCGGAGGAGGACGGCGGTGGCTGCGTGGTGGAGCTCAACGTCGTCGAGGAGGATGTGCTCAGATCGCGATCTGTGTATTGCGATCAGTGCAGAGTCGTAGGTGAGTAGCTTTCCTTTTCCCCTTTTCTTTTATTTTCTCTGTCCCCATAACATTGTTTTCCCCGTATAAAATTGTGTTTTTCTTTTCTTTTTGGAGAGTTTTGTAGGATAATGTCCTCCGTTTGTCTTTTTATTATTTATATTGATTTCATTTTTTAAATTATTTTGCGGGTGTGCGATTTTTTTTATTCGAGTGACGGGTAAATGCCGCCTGTATGGCGTCGCACGTTTTCCTGATTTTTCCTAGGCCAACAGCTCACAAATTTTATTGTTGGGGTGTTGCTTTTGAGCGAACAATGTGCATGGTTATTTTCGTTCTCCTGATTGTCACAATCATACAGTAGCGGTGACGGAATCTCATTTTCTAATGCATCTGTCCGCTGTTGCAGGATGGAGTGGGCACCCGGTGTGCGGCAAGCGCTACCATTTCATCATCGAGAACGACAGCATCCAGATGGCTGGCCGTCGTCGCACCTGCTGCCTGCGCTGCGGGACTCCCATGGCCGCTGCAGAATCAAGGTTGGAAGAGCAAACATACATATCAGTTCTTGTCAGAACGAACATACCTTTTCTGCATGTATGTCTGAAAGAAAATTACATACTCACTGAACGATCGAACTGCATGCCGAATTGATGATTTACAGTTGTGCGAAGTTCTTGAATTTGTTTAGCCCACGAGCTGTATGTCCGATTTTATTTTACATTCCATTCAAAGATTTTCTCTTCACAAAGATGTATCCTTACCCGTGGATGCAATTTCTTCTCCAGGTGCCTCTTGTGCAACTTTGACATGGAAGGCGAGGAGCTGGAAGAGTGCGGGTACCTGCATCTTGATGATTCCACTCACTTGCTGCACGCCGTTGTGCATGCGAACGGCTATGGGCATCTTCTCAGGGTAAATGGCCGTGAGGGCGGGTCGAGGCACCTTACTGGCCGTGACATAATGAGCTTCTGGGATCGCCTGTGCAAGGTGCTGCATGTGAGGTAAACGGCTTTTACTGCTCTTGATGGTGCAGTTAGGGTGACATGACATGACCATTATTCAAACACCATCCAGCAATAGCACTCAGAATTCCATTTGGCCCCTTGCAGGAAGGTCACTGTCATGGACATATCCAAGAAGCACGGAATGGACTATAGGCTTCTGCATGCCATCACAACTGGGCATCCATGGTATGGTGAATGGGGATACAAGTTTGGCGCTGGTAGCTTTGCTCATACCTCAGATACCTACCAGGAGGCGGTGGATGTGCTCTCCGGTATACACCTGGCGTTGTACTCCTCGCATCGCAGCCCCATCAGAACCCCTTTGCAGAACACAATTGCTCTGTATTGGTCCCTTTCTGATCGAAAGCTTGTGACTGTGAGGGACCTCTTCCGGTTCATAATGCACCTGCTTCACCAAGCTAAGGCCGCTGAGATTTCAAAACCAGCCATTGCTGAGCATAGAGAGGTTGAGTCGAACGTGATCTGCATGTGGACAAATGAAGATATCAACCGAGCAGAAGCTGCAATGCTCAAGGTCCTCCGGGCTGTCCAAGCTGGGCGCTGGGTGTCCTGGCGTGCACTGAGGGGAGCTGCATCGAAGGCTGTTGATTCACAGGAACTGCTTGATTACTCTCTTCGAGGTCTGCGGGGGAAACTGATGGACGATGGCCATTTCATTGCTGTCCGCTGCAATACTGAGACAAGCGCAATTGAATACAGGTAAACCTTGTTTCCAGTATGTTGCTCCAATTTGCAGAACTTCATCAGGCCTTGTCTTTGACACTTATTTCATGCCAAAACAGGCTGGAAACATATTCCAACCAGTCCCCAGTTGATGCAACTGTGTTTGGGCCCTCTGTAGAGCATCTTGCACGCGATCTTCGCTTCCTCTATGATGCTCTGCTGAACCCAGAAACAATGTTGTCTTCGCAACCAGAGGTGGTGGGTGCATCGGCACACAATGCAGCTGCAAGGATACTTGACTGCAAGCAGTTCATCAAACACTATGATGAGATTGCTCCAGAATCTCCCCCGAACCCAATCCTGCTTGCTGTGAGGTGCTCCATTGAACTGCTTGATCACCCAAAGGACTACACTGCACCTCCGGTGGAACTTGTACTTTTACCAGCAACTGCTACCCTGGGTGAACTGAAAATGCTGGCCGCAAGGGTCTTTCAAGAAACGTACCTCATGTTCCATAGCTTCCAGGCCGAACAGCTCCCTGAATTCCCAAACTTAAGTGACACAACCCCTGTGAAGCACGTGCTTGGCTCAAGCCAGCTTGTTAGGGTGAGAGGACGCTGCACTGGGGATCACAGGAGAATTGTGCAGTTCAGGATGGAGAGGGGCTTGGAAAACTGGACGGTGGACTGCACCTGTGGTGCCAAGGACGATGATGGAGAGAGGATGATGGCATGTGATGCGTGTGGAGTGTGGCAGCACACAAGATGCTCAGGGATCAGTGATTTTGAAGAAGTCCCTGAAAAATTCATCTGCCGGAAGTGTGCCAGTCCACGCAAGGGAAAGGGGGGTCGTGGTGGTGGGGGTGGCAGTGGGGGTGGCCGAATGGAGATGGCTTCTGCCGGGAGGTGCAAGGATGAGATAGGATCGTCTGTTGGCGGTGCGGGCAAAATTGGGCGCCTAGCAACTGTTGGGTGACTGTACATAATGTAGTGAAATGTAAATACTGAGTGTGGAGCAGCGCCTGAGGCCTCTCTGGACCTGTGGTTAATGGAATCTTTGTCTTTTGACCAGTATTTCTTCTATTCCCTCGAAGTAATCCTCTGTTTCTGTTAAATCATCTGGTGTTCTGCATTACAACAAGAAAAAATAGTGAGATGACACAAATAAACCACGACGGTTCAGTAATTGCACATTTTAAACATAATATGACGTGAAGCTAAGTCCCAACATTATCGGATATATCACTACTTAACGAGACAGATTAAATTCAGTGAAGCATGATCGAGCAAAACTACAAATCTAAGTGAAACTATCAAGATTGACGTCTTGAGGACAAATCTAAGTGAAGATAAATGTAACCACTGGTTATGTGTTTAACTATGAAAATCTATGATTCACTATTATGAAACTATTGTAGTTATGTTCATAAGCTAGGCACATCTCAAACATAAAAATTATATATTGTTTCATGATAAACACAAAATATCAATATATAGAAACACTGAAACTAAAGCTCAAAAATTAGTAACACTGAAACTACTGACATGGATACTTGACAAAGCTGTGAACTTCCATGACAAAATGCCAAAAAGTCATAGCAGTACCTATTCATTATCATTTATCATGCGACCGCTTCAACAAAGTAAGAAATGATGCCATGATGAGACTGTTCAGTTTGTCCTAGTTTTGTTCTATTTGGAATGGAAAGTGCCCAAACCCTGATAGATAAAATGTGAAAGAACTTACTTACCAACAGTTTGTTGGATAATAAGTTAAAGCTTGTCTTGACGACGCTTGAAATGATAAACCTGAAAAATAAAAATTTACTAGAACTTTAGGCATGAAAGCAGAGGTACTGAGCAATTAGCTAATGGTAGGTGTCGAGATAGAACAGAGGGCGCATACCTATACATTGTTTATAGGCTACAAAAAGAGCTTCCTCGGGTTATCGACTGCATTTATAACATGAAATCTGCACAGGAAATAGTGTGATTAAGTAACTGCATTTATGAGGACTAATAACAGATGCCAGTAGTTACAAATCAACCATTGTCAAGGATGTTAAAGCTACTCCAAGTTATCAGGTGTACACATTTTATGCTTCTATAAATCAGAGTCATAAGGTGCAACACCAGCCTCAGCACAAACATGAGGTGATTCAGCAGTGCTGGGCAATGTGTAAACCTTTAACAAACATGGCAATTCTGGAGATTAGACTTGTATGTTCATAAATCGTCATAACAATGCAATGTTTAGGTGTTATAGGGAAGAAAAAGAGTACTAGAAGCTTCTACTGCATATAATTATCTATTTATAAGTGTAGTCAATTGCTTAGATCTGAAGGCAGAAAGAACTACAGAATATCCAACCATAAAAGCGTCACTTTATGTGTTCTTCGAAATATTGATGTTTACACTGTGTGTGCTCACCAGAATTTTAACAAATGTCAAAAGGAACAAACTATACATAACAGATAGCTAAGTAAATTATGCTTTCCATATATGATCATGGAAAGTGGAAGGATGTTGTAGACATGAGACTTCATATATAAATATTTAGAGCCTACTTGGTTAGAGCCAAATTTTGGCAACCCTAAAAAGTTGGCAGTTGAATGCTTGGGCTCCAATTTTTGGCAATTCTTCGAATCAAACACTAGCAAAGTTGCCAAATGTTGGCAAGTTTGAGCTTTGACAAAAATTGGCAAGCCAAAATGTGGCTCCAAACCAAGCAGGCTCTTATTTACTGCATGCAGCTTCTAAGATCCTGAACAGAGTAAAGATCTTGGATTCTCTGGTATGAGCTAGAAAAAACTGATTAACCAGGTTTATCTTGTTGATTGATATTATAGCACTTGTCTACGCGCATCCTATCAAGGATTTTAAAACTATGCTGATCACAGCTAGCATCTGTGTTCATCAAACATTCAAAGGGTTTTCAACCGGCATGATGACACTGAAAATGAACTCTGTTCGGCGTTTAGCCACAGCCGTACTCTTATGACCAGCAGCAACTGAGAAGTAAGACCAAACCTAACATTTCATAAGTGCCACAAATGACACACCTGGTGTTCATCGTGCCACTTCCCAAGAAACTGAAGCTAACAATTTCCTTCACAAAGTTCAAAACTGCAAGCACACAGAAAGGATGATCACCAACTAAGAACCCATGAGCTATCAAACGCTAACACATTTTCAAGTCTTCAAAGACACAGTTCTTATCTTCTTAATTAATCCTACTTGATAAAATGCTAGCATTGAATATTCACACCCTTGAATGAAACAGAATCAACCAAGTGGCGACCCTAATATTCGAAACACTGGAAGCAAGCCAATCGTGCACCAAAACCTGAATAGAATACCTGAAAAGGGCAGCCGGCCACCAATGCACCTAACGAGTCCCAAGAACACGATGGCGCATCGCCTTTCCAGCACCTGCCTTAACACATAAGACACGGAAACGCAGAGGATTATTATTAAGCCCTAAAATGATCCGAGCCACGCGGAGCCAAAATCACAATCACTAATAATTGCAAATTAACCACCAGATTCCGGAGCCGGCGAAAACATGGACGGAACAATCAGCACGTATCCCGATTCGAGACGCGAGCATGGAACCCTAAATAAAATCCGCCCGGCCGAAACACGAGCTCCGCGCGAGCTCGAAGCAGGGGCGGATCAAGACGGCGCGCAAGCGCGTGCACCAGCGCAGCCAGAATTCGTGGAGGGGCCGGCTGAGCTCGCCTAATCGCCGGTTTACGGGGAGCTCACCGATGGGTGGATGGCTGAAGGTCGAGGCAGCAAGCGACGCACGCGATGAGGTCGATGGCGGTGAGGCGCGTGGCGGGAGGCGGAGGGCGCTGGCAAGCTGCGGGGAGCTAGCTCGAGGGCGCGGCGCGGGGGTCGCGGAGCGGGGCGGGCGCGCGGGAGGCGCATCGGGCCGGGATTGGAGCTTGGTTGGGGAGGGCGGGGCAGGGCGGGGGCAGGGGGTAGGGTAGGTCAGGACTCGGGAGAGGAAGAAGAAGACTGCGGGAGGAAACGGGTACGGGACGGGACGGTGGAGAGGAAACCGTGGAGATCTCGCCTCACCCTTCCACACCAGATATTTGGGTAAAAAAAGAAGAAAAAAAAAGAAAAAAAGAAAGGAAACGAGAGCACTAATATCACGAGGCGCTGTGAGGAAAGGCCGATACTGCGTGGCCTTTGTGCGCGCGGATACGTAATTAATGTACATGATGGGGTCGGAAGCCCGTATCGTATCCGCGCCACACGCAAGGTGAGGGATTGGTCGAGGATTCGGTAATAGTGATAGCCCTACCAAAGTATTTGTGGTGCCAGGAATCCAGGATTGTATATGTACTGCTAGGATCAATTCGTTTTCCATCGAGAGAAAAGTTTGCTCCATTTTATCCCTGGCGTGACGGGTCATGGCGACATGTCCAGCAGTAGGCGGCGCTGCCATGCTCTCGATGGGGCATGGCGTGGCGTCAGGCACGCACTATTGCGGTTAGGGCCATGTCTTCTGTCTCGTGTCAGCCGCGGCTGGGCTCGGTGAGACGCTTCGTGCGGGCCCTCTTGTTTTGTGCTTACCCTATTCGGTTAGGGGACGGACGGGGCACTGACTGGTCGGTCAGCGTGCGGTCCAGTCCCCACCCCACGCGGTCGTGGAAAGGAGGAAAGTGTCAGCGCTGGGTGGTAGCAGGAGCAGGGGCGTATCGTACCGGGCGTGCTCTATTTTCGTTGTTTTTACAGAGTCGGTCAAAGCAAGCCACCTGACGACATTGTCAGCAGGGTAGCAGCATCTAACCTAGCATGGAACTCGCTAGATACGTGCCCATGTCGCTGGATGTTCACATCTTCATTTCGTGGCAGCACCGTTGCATGCAATCTTGGGCGGTTCTGCATATCAAGACGATCGAGTTGCCCATCTTGTTCGTACACCGGCCAAGAAAAACCGCACGGGCAGAGGCATCTTTCAGGGACCGACCCGCGAGCCTGCCCATCGTGCTACCGCAATTGGGGAAATATTCTTTCGCCTTTGCAATTGCATCTACCCTCCCTGAAAATGCCAAACTCTTCACCGCGCGACAGTCTTCTCGTTGCCTTCCAGTGGTAAAGGTTGAGATTAAAAGTACGCATTCTGTCTCGCCGAAAAAGAAAACAGGCATTGCTCATGCTTCGAGAACCGATGCTGCTTCCACATATTATGTTCCCTTTTTCTGGTCTCAGTTATCTATTGATTAGCTTAGCTCTGTTGTTTGAAAGGGGACGACTAGTTGCTAGCTTAGTGCATCTACAACCGCACTTGACAAACCCGACCCTCTAACGCCCGCGGACGTGTTCGGGCGCGTCCGCGGACAATGACCGGTCATGCTTCAAAAAATGCATTTCATATCCGGATACCTTAAGTTAGAAATCTGAAATTCATATTATTACGTGCAACGTGAAATCTAACCTAAGCAGAGCTCGCCCGGTTCCGCTACCGCTCGCCTGTCTCCGCCGTGGCCATGTCCGGCGGCTGGCTGCGCTGCTCAGAATGTTGGTTCGGTCGCCGGCAAGGTAGAATAGAGCATGGGACACTAGCCGGCTCATGGGACTCAAGGCATCGCCGTCTCCCATGCCCTACTCTTACTCGTCGGAGTCCGAAACCCGAACGGTACCGGTGGACATCAGATCGATGACGGATCCGTCCTGTGGCGAGCCGCAGACGTCCACCACGACGCGGTTGCGTCGCCCGGATTGATGCGCCGTATAGGGCGCCGAAGAATGCGACTCCACCTCGCCGACGTCCACCGCCGCGAGGGTTGCCATCGTCTCCCGCTCCCGGTGCCTTGCATGGCGGGCACGCTATGCCATGGCCTCATCAAACGCGGCCCATGGTGCGTCCCCATGCTCCGTGCGCCAACGGAGGGTTTGCACGTACGCCAGCGCGTTCGGACGCCAGACGGACCGCATGGCCTCCAGCGAGGCAGCTATGACTGGCCTAGCGCCAGATCTATGCGTCATTTGGGCGGACACAATGAATTCCCAACGGAAGGAGTCTGAGCGCTGCCTTGCACGTGCCTCCTCCTGGGAGCGGTGTAGCGCAAGTCGGACGGCCATCTCCTCCTCGGGGCCGTGTGGGATGAACTCGGAGTCGACATATCTGGAGATGAAGGGCTCGGATCCGCTGCCCGCCATGCCGGAGACGGTCGGAAGGAGCCGGATATGAGTTAGGGTGGCGGAGGGGAGCGAAGGGAAGTGAAGTGACTAGGGTTTAGTCCAACGAGCGGATGGAGAGGAATTTATGTGGGGTCGGGTGGGCCAGCATGGGCCGGGTCCGACGTGGCAGGCGTGCCCGAGCACTCCCATATCCGCCCCACATTTTGGTTGGATATGAGGAGTGTCGGTCAGCCCGGGCGTTTGAGGGGGCCGTCTGGGTCACAAAAAGTAACCAGGTAGTGACCGGCGGCCCACCCGAACGTATGAAGCGGGTTTGAGAAATCCGATTGTAGATGCTCTTAGGGCATCTTTAAAGGAGCCCGGAGTATGGTGGAGTGCTTGAGTCCATCATTAGCGTCAACGATCAAAATCAGACATTGGTCACCAGTCACGCACTGCCTCCGATTCACAACATGGTGAGGATACGCAGGCCAGACACAAAGTTTGCGGCTGTGGCCATGAGGGGCAACGATCGGGTGCCATGGTGCTGCGCCGAGCTACAGAACGAGTAAATTGCACAAAAGTACCATAATTGGGGCATTGGAAACATATTGGTATCAAGATTGGTAATTTTTACGTGTCAGTACCAACTTTAAGGCGAGGCGTTGCAAAAGAGACTAAAACTGCTGTTTATACGTATTGACAGGGAAACTGACCAGTTGGGCCCGTCTGTCAGGTGTCGACGTGGCATGTTTTTTGCAGAAAACTCCCTTGCCTTGTACGTAATCCCATAAATGCCCAATTATTTCGGGGAAAAGGCTCAAATAGGTGGCTTTTTTCCGTTCATAATTTTCACCACCGATTCGGACTTGTTTGAAATTTTGCGTCGGTTTGAACAAATAAATAAAACAAACCAAAATTGAATCCCGCATAAGGATTCAAACCACGGACCTGCGTCTCGGCAACCCAGTGCGCTAGCCACCCCGCCACGGTAGCGCCGTGGAGATTCAAATAGGAGGCTTTTTTTTCGTTCGTAATTTTCACCACCGATTCGGACTTGTTTCAAATTTTGCGTCGGTTTGAACAAATAAATAAAACAAACCAAAATTGAATCCCGCGTAAGGATTCGAACTGCGGACCTAAGTCTCGGCAACCCAGTGCGCTAGCCACCCCGCCACGGTAGCGCCCTGGAGGAAAAGGAGGCGGGCACCGTTTCATACCAGCTCAGGAACGCTGGGCCGGCTCACCGAGGCCTGCGGTTATTTTCGTTTTTCTTCTAGGTTTTTTTGCTTCCAGTTTTTTTTCACTATTTTGGCTGGTTTTCAGTTGTTTTGTCCTGGTTTTTTCTTTGGAAACTGCTTCAAAACAGTCGGATGCAAACAGCCGCATCACGCAGCCGCCCTATCCTTGTGACGCGTGGCCTATTGGCCCACCCACGTGCCCCCTCTCCTTCCTTATCTCCTCCCCGTGCTCCTCTCCTTTGTTATCCCCTTCCATGTGCTTCTCTCTTCCTTATCCTTTGTCTGCTCACGCAAAACACGCCAGATGGGATTCGTGGTGCTGCGAGGCGGAGCTGCGTGGCCGCTGCCGTACTACAAGTCAAAGCTGCGGGGGACGCCACCGCACTGTGAGCTGCGAGCAAGCACTCCGACAAGCCATCAATGTCACGGCGGCCGGTGACATGCTTCGAGGCCGTGCTACATGGCATCACCGTGCGTCGAGCGGGTGCTGCGACAAGTCGACGATCGGTGACATGCTGCGACGATGGGCGGCGTGCTATGGGGCGGCGCTGTGACGGTGCCGCCCTGCGTCGAGCCGGTGCTGCGACGACCAACGACCTGCTTCGACTGCGCCACCGTGCTTCGAGCCGGTGCTGCGTCGGCTGGTGACGTGCCGCGAGCCGGCGCTGTGACGACCGGAGACATGCTGTGACGGCGCCGCCGTGCTTCAAGCCGATGCTGCAATGACCGGCGATGTGCTCCGACGATGGCGGCGTTGCGATGACCGGCGATGTGCTCCGACGATGGCGGCATTGCGACAACCGTCGATGTCCTACGAGGGAGATGCTTCAAACGGTGTAGCGACACTCTGGTGACGCTTCGATCTGGAGCCGCTTGGGATGCTTGATGTGCAGCTAGCGGAAAAACGACAGTCGCGGGCATGGAGCACGAACGGATGGTTGTGGTCGTGCATCCAACGGCTAATTAGGCGGATGTATTTTCGCTGTATGCATCCGGATGGCGCCTAGCTGCCGCCTTTTTCTTTTGCTTTTTCTTTATGTTTTTCTTCCTTTTTTTCACTCATATTTTTTTGCTTTTTTATTTTCTCCGGTTTTTCTTATGGTTCTTTCTCCCCCTTTTTTGTTTATTTGTTTATTCTTTCTTTTCCTTCATTTATTGTGTGTTATACAAAAAGTTCATCGTATATAAAAACAATGTTCATCATATATTTCAGAAAATGTTCACCGTATATTAACAAAATGTTCAGCGTATCTTAAAAAATGTTAATTGTGTATTGGAAAACTGTTCAACGTACATCATGAAAATGTTCAACATGTATTTAAAAATGTTCAACTTATATAAAAAAATGTTCAATGTGTATTTATAAATTGTTCAGCGTATATTACAAAATTGTTTAGGGCATATAAAGTTGTTTATGTTATTAAATTTTTGTTCATTTCTTAAAACTTTGTTCCCTTTTAAAGATTTCCTTTAAATTTGAAAAAAAATCGCATTTTCAAATAGTTTTCGCGAGCGTCCAATAGGAGGTCTCAACACGCGCGGAGTGCTCCTAGCTGACGCTCGCGTGCGTCAACAAGAGGAGCTTTCGCGCAGGCGTGCATCGAATTGGGCCGGCCCATTTGGTGGCTTCACTGCGAGCTGCAAATTAAATTAGCAAAAAAGGATGCTCAGTCGAGGAAGCGAACACGCGACCAACAATAGACTGTAAGTTTTACCTACCAATTGAACTGACCAATACTAGTCATTGATTGGGTGCGAGAATGTTTAAGAACTATGCGCAGCGACAGACAAAAAACAAATGAATTCAACCATTGAACATCTTTTTAATATATGATGAACATTTTTGTGATATATACTGAAATTTTTCTAAATAGGCATTGAACATTTGTGTGATATGCGCTGAACATTTTTCAAGTATACAGTGAACATTTTCTTAATATGTCTTGAACATTTTGTTAAAAGTACAATGAACATTTTTGTAATACACGATGAACATTTTGTTAAATGTACGATGAACATTTTTGTAATACACTATGAACATTTTCGTAATGCATAGTGAACTTTTCATGAAGTACGGTGAACAATTGTTTTTATATACGATGAACATTTTTATAATAGGAGGTGAACTTTTTATATAACATGCAGTAAAGAGAAGAAGGAAATAGGAAAATAAAAGAAAAAGAAAAAACCGAAAGGAAAAACGAACCAAAACAAAAAAATCTGAACAAAACCACTGAAAACCGGACAAACAATGAAAAAAAAGGGAAGCAAAATGCCACAAAAGAAATTGAAAAGAGAACGCAGGAAACAGCGAAGGAAGTTGTAGCTAACGAAAAAAACGCGAACCCCGTACATGGGCCGGCCCAACCGGCGCCTCGCCTCAGCGAAAGCGCAACCTTTTGACGCTAACGAGCGTCAAATAGGTTCTGCCCAACACGCGCGCCAGGTTAGTGCGAAATGAAAAAAAATCGCAGGCCTCGGTGGGCCGGCCCAGCGTTCCTTAGCGGGATTCTATTTTGGGTTGTTTTATTTATTTGTTCAGCCCGACGCAAAATTTCAAACGAGTTCGAAACGGTGGTTAAAATTACGTACGAAAAAAAGCCTCTTATTTGAGCCTTTTTCCCCAAAATAATTGGGCATTTATGGGATTACATACAAAGCAAGGGAGTTTTCTGCAAAAAACATGCCACGTCGACACCCGACAGGCGGGCCCAACCGGTCAGTTTCCGTGTCAATACGTATAAACAACAGTTTTAGTCTCTTTTGCAACGCTTCGTCTCAAAGTTGGTACTGACACGTAAAAATTACCAATCTTGGTACCAATCTGCTTCCAATGTCTCAATTGTGGTACTTCTGTGCAATTTACTCCTATAGAACACTGGCACGACCTTGCCACATCCAGCGGAGAGAAGCACCGGTATCGGCTTGTAGGGGATAGACTTGCTCGTGGTCGGGGATCACCTGAGAAAGCATCGGTTCAAGGTGTGTGTCGCGTCCGTTGCTTATAGGAAGGAATGTACATGGAAAACTTGGTGGCGCTGGAGAATTATATGAATCTACCTAGGAAACGTGCCTTCACGTGAAATGAGCAGGTTTGCATCAACAAGAGAGAAATCAGAGGGATTAGATCAATAACAGTACTAAACAGGGTGGCGGCATCAAAAACTGAATTAACCATCTCACCTTGACGCAACAACTTGGTGCAGATTGATATGTAGCATTGACTACGACAGCAACACGGCCCAATTCCATGAAAACCAACCTGAATGACCAAGCACAAGAGGAAAACAGGGAGACTAAATAAGAACAACAGTCCATCCAACGAACACACTCTACCTCACCAAACAAAATTGCATCCCTGCGTCAGCGTTCTTACCATGTCATGTCCGCCAGCTCAGAAGGGGATTCACTTTCGCCTGCAGCGACATGGCCCTCCCTGGGGAGAAGCACGCGTCCGCACCGTTCAGGCGATGGCGGCCGAGGCTGCACCTAGGAACTGATATTATGGGTAACTAAACGGGAGAGTGCCTCTCTGGATCTTTGCGTCCCTGAGCAGGAGCTCTGCGCCCGTGCCCCAATCCAGTGCCGCCGGAGAACGTAAAAATTACCAATCTTGGTACCAATCTGCTTCCAATGTCTCAATTGTGGTACTTCTGTGCAATTTACTCCTACAGAACACTGGCACGACCTTGCCGCATCCAGCGGAGAGGAGCACCGGTATCGGCTTGTAGGGGATAGACTTGCTCGTGGTCGGGGATCACCTGGGAAAGCATCGGTTGAAGGTGTGTGTCGCGCCCGTTGCTTATAGGAAGGAATGTACATGGAAAACTTGCTGGCGCTGAAGAATTATATGAATCTACCTAGGAAACGTGCCTTCACGTGAAGTGAGCAGGTTTGCATCAACAAGAGAGAAATCAGAGGGATTAGATCGATAACAGTACTAAACAGGGTGGCAGCGGTCAAAAACTGAATTAACCATCTCACCTTGACGCAATAGCTTGGTGCAGATTGATATGTAGCATTGACTACGACAGCAACACGGCCCAATCCCGTGAAAACCAACCTGAATGACCAAGCACAAGAGGAAAACAGGGAGACTAAATAAGAACAACAGTCCATCGAACGAACACACTCTACCTCACCAAACAAAATTGCATCTCTGCATCAGCGTTCTTACCATGTCATGTCCGCCAGCTCAGAAGGGGATTCACTTTCGCCTGCAGCGACATGGCCCTCCGTAAGGAGAAGCACGCGTCCGCACCATTCAGGCGATGGCGGCCGAGGCTGCACCTAGGAACTGATAGTATGGGTAACTAAACGGGAGAGTGCCTCTCTGGATCTTCGCGTCCCTGAGCAGGAGCTCTGTGCTCGTGCCCCAATCCAGTGCCGCCGGAGAACGTAAAAATTACCAATCTTGGTACCAATCTGCTTCCAATGTCTCAATTATGGTACTTCTGTGCAATTTACTCCTACAGAACACTGGCACGACCTTGCCGCATCCAGCAGAGAGGAGCACCGGTATCGGCTTGTAGGGGATAGACTTGCTCGTGGTCGGGGATCACCTGGGAAAGCATCGGTTGAAGGTGTGTGTCGCGCCCGTTGCTTATAGGAAGGAATGTACATGGAAAACTTGCTGGCGCTGAAGAATTATATGAATCTACCTAGGAAACGTGCCTTCACGTGAAGTGAGCAGGTTTGCATCAACAAGAGAGAAATTAGAGGGATTAGATCAATAACAGTACTAAACAGGGTGGCAGCAGTCAAAAACTGAATTAACCATCTCACATTGACGCAACAGCTTGGTGCAGATTGATATGTAGCATTGACTACGACAGCAACACGGCCCAATCCCGTGAAAACCAACCTGAATGACCAAGCACAAGAGGAAAACAGGGAGACTAAATAAGAACAACAGTCCATCCAACGAACACACTCTACCTCACCAAACAAAATTGCATCTCTGCGTCAGCGTTCTTACCATGTCATGTCCGCCAGCTCAGAAGGGGATTCACTTTCGCCTGCAGCGACATGGCCCTCCCTGGGGAGAAGCACGCGCCCGCACCGTTCAGGCGATGGTGGTCGAGGCTGCACCTAGGAACTGATAGTATGGGTAACTAAACGGGAGAGTGCCTCTCTGGATCTTCGCGTCCCTGAGCAGGAGCTCTGCGCCTGTGCCCCAATCCAGTGCCGCCGGAGAACCAACCACCGCCGTGCCTCCCTCTTCCTTTCTCCTTCCCTCCTATGCTCTATCTCCATCTCTCTCAACTCACGCTTTGCTCTCTCGGGAATCGTCTATCTGCAAAACTCTTCTAAATCTGTAAACATGGTGATACTCCTAGGCTATTGGATTAGCCAAAAGGTAAGGCATTCGAATATTTGATAGCTCAGACCTCACAAGGCGAAAACTACTGCTAGTGAAATGCAGTGGAGACAGGAGACAGCTCAATGCCCAGTGGAAGGCATGAATGAAGCTGCAAAATCAGCCGAGACTGATGTTGTGTTGTAGGGTGGAACCCTAGAGGGAATCTTTTCACACTTGGAGGGGAAAAGTGGATGAACACACAAGAACACAAGACACAAATCTCTCAAACAAACCCAATATCACATCTACTAGAGTAGCATACAAGAGATTCACAAGATTACAAGATCAAACCAAGGAAACAAGCACAAAGGTAAAGTTCTTCCCACTCCTAGAGGAGGTGAGGTCTTGATGATCTTCTCCCCTGGGAGGTCTTGCAATCCACAAGGATTCTTCTCCAAGGGGAGGTCTTGATCTCATAGAGGAGGGGATACAAGGAGAAAAGCTCTCAATGTCTATCAAATACTTTGCTGACCTCACAAATAAGCTAGGGAAAGAGTATATAAAGGCAAGGGACGAAACTTGGGGAAGAGGGGTACAAAAGGACTAAAAAGTCCCTAAAAATATAGCCACGGGGAAAGGGTCCGGGCACCCGGGGTGAAACCGGCCGGGCACCCGGACCGGTCAAGGGCGCCGGGCGGGAAGGACCGGGCACCCGGGGTCCAAAGCCCGGGCACCCGGGGTCGGCTAGAGCGGTGTGGCCCGGGCACCCGGGGCCGGTCGGGGCGCCGCCCAGGCATGCGGCCGGGCACCCGGGGCCAAAACGGCCGGGCACCCGGGGTGTCCGGGGGGTCAGCCCTCCCCTTGTCTTCGAGGCCGGGCACCCGGGGCCCTTCCGTCCGGGCACCCGGGGTGTCCAGGAACTCCTCTTCTTCCTTCTTCTTGGCTTCTTCTTCGTAGTGTTGCTCCATGGATGCTCGAGCCTCCGTCTTCTCCTTCCCACGATCACCTTCGATGTACCTAAGAATGCATAGCGTATCTCTTTGAGGTAGAATCCCGTTCTCATGTGAAACCGAACGAAACTCAGAGAGGAAGGAAGTGACCTCGTTCTCGATGTTGCGTGCGCGTGCTCTTGTCATTGGCCCTCTCGGTGCTTGCGGTGGTGATGGAGTGTCGGTGCGGCTAGTCGAGGGATGCTCCGCATCATCTCCCCCCCTTGGGGGAGATCCGTCCATGGATCGTGCTCTTCATCACCATGATACTTGGCCAAGTCTTTCACGTTGAAGATGTCGCTCATGTTGTACTTGTCACGTGGGATGTCGACCTTGTATGCGTTGTCGTTGTAGCGTGCGAGCACCTTGAACAGTCCGTCGGCGCGTGTAAGAAGCTTGGATTTGCGTTCCTTGGGGAAGCGGTCTTTGCGAAGGTGTAGCCAAACGAGATCACCCAGATGGAACACCATTGGTGCCTTGTTGGTGTTGAGCTTGGTGGCGAGGCGTTGGACTTGACGCTCGATCGTGGAACGTGTTTCTTCATGCATCTTCTTGAGGTAGGTGGTTGTTGCACTTGCGTCCATGTCGGCTCTTTCTTGAAGTGGAAGAGGGAGGATGTCCAACGGTGACAATGGGTTGAAGCCGTAGACAACCTCGAAGGGGGACTTACCGGTTGTCGAGTGTCTTGCGCGGTTGTAGGCGTACTCGTCGATGGGTAGGCATTCCTCCCACTCCTTGATGTTCTTCTTTATCAACACGCGTAGGAGAGTTGCAAGCGTTCAGTTGGTGACTTCGGTTTGGCCATCGGTTTGAGGGTGGTATGCCATGGAGAAGAGTAGCTTGATTCCGAGCTTGGCACATAGAGTCTTCCAAAAGTAGCTCAAGAACTTGACGTCACGGTCGGAGACAATCGTCTTGGGCACTCCATGTAGGCGCAAGATTTCCCTACAAAAGAGATTCGCAATATGTGAAGCATCGTCTATCTTGTGGCAAGGAATGAAATGTTCCATCTTGGAAAATCTATCCACCACAACAAATACGGAATCCTTTCCATTTTGAGTTCTAGGCAATCCAAGAATGAAATCCATGCTAATGTCTTCCCATGGATGGAAAGGAATAGGAAGTGGCATGTGAAGACCATGGGATTAAGCTTTTGACTTAGCTTTGCGGTATGTAGAGCACCGGTTGGTGAAGCGAGAGATGTCACGGAACATCTTGGGACAAAAGTAGTTCTTGGAGAGCGTAGCAAGTGTCTTGTCGCGTCCAAAGTGTCCCATGAGCCCTCCTCCATGAGATTCCTGCAAAAGGAGCAAATGAAGCGAAGACTCGAGAATGCAAAGTTTGTTAGCTCTCATAAGGTATCCATCCTTGATATAGTATCGCTCCCAAGAAGTGTGCGCTACACATTTGGCACATAGATTTGCAAAGAGAGGATCATGCTCATATAAGTCTTGTATGTGCTCAAAGCCAATAACATTCAACTCAAGTTTGGTAACAAGCATGCATTTGCGGGAAAGCGCATCCGCCACAACATTCTCTTTGCCTTTGATATATTTGATGACATAGGGAAAAGACTCAATGAATTCACTCCACTTAGCATGACGCTTGTTTAACTTAGTTTGACCCTTGAGAGACTTGAGCGTCTCATGGTCCGTGTGAAGAATAAATTCATGGGGTCGAAGATAGTGTTCCCAAACACGCAAAACTCTCACCAAGGCATAGAGCTCTTTATCATATATGGGGTAGTTAAGTTGCGCTCCGGAAAGTTTTTCACTAAAATACGCAATCAGACGCTTTTCTTGCATTAACACGCCTCCTATGCCGGTACCACTATCGTCACAATGTATTTCAAACGGTTTGTCAAAGTTCGGTAGGGCAAGAAGTGGTGCGTGTGTAAGCAAAGTTTTAAGCTCATTGAGCGTGGTGTCTTGCGAGGGACCCCAAATGAAGGGTGCATTCTTCTTGCTCAAGGCGTGTAAAGGCATAGCAATTGTGCTAAAGTCCTTCACAAAACGTCGATGGAAACCGGCTAAACCAAGAAAGCTACGCCCTTGTTGGAGGTTTGTTGGTTGAGGCCAAGTTTTAATTGCTTCAATTTTAGTTTCATCAACGCGAACACCTTGTGAAGACACGACAAATCCTAGAAAAACAACTTTATCAATGCCAAAAGTGCATTTCTCCATGTTAGCATATAATTGTTCTTTCCGAAGGGTTTGCAAAACCATACGAATGTGGGTGACATGTTCCTCAAGCGATTTGCTAAAGACGAGGATTTCATCAAAGTAAACCACTACAAAGACGCCGATATAAGGTCGGAGAGCGAAATGCATAAGACGCATGAAAGAGCCGGGCGTTTCCGATAAGCCCATCGACATGACTAACCACTCATATAACCCAAACTTGGTTTTGAAAGCTGTTTTCCACTCATCACCCTCTTGAATGCGAATTTGGTAATAACCACTTTTAAGATCAATTTTGGAAAAGATGGTGGCACAACATAATTCATCAAGCATGTCATCTAGGCGTGGAATAGGGTGACGGTATCTAACGGTGATAGCATTTATCGGACGACAATCGGAGCACATGCGAAAACTTCCATCTTTCTTAGGCACGAGAATAACCGGAACGGCAAAAGGGCTTAAGCTTTCACGTACATGACCTTTGTCGATGAGTTGTTTCACTTTCCGTTGTATCTCCTTGGTTTCCTTGGAGTTGATGCGGTAAGGAGCCTTGTTTGGAAGTGGTGCGCCGGGTATGAGGTCGATGTGGTGTTCGATGCTGCGAAGTGGAGGTAGACCCGGTGGTAGCTCATCGCGAAAGACGTCCGAGAATTCCTGCAATAATTGAGACAACACTAAAGGCGGAGGTGGTGAGGTGTTAGTAGGTTTGGCTTCCCTTTTGCATAGAAGCACAAGGTGAAAGACACTCGAAGGGTTCTCACACACTTCTCTCATCTCACTTTTGGTGGCTAGGAGGATGATAACCCTCAACCGTAAGGGATCGAGATAGTCTTCGCGGGTAAGAATAACCCAATTTATTGATTCGACACACGGGGAGCCAAAGAGTATTTATAAGCTTTGACAGTTGAGTTGTCAATTCAACCGCACCTGAAATATACTTACTTGCAACAAAATATAAGTGGTAACGGTGATATGACAGTGATGGTGGTGATAGTAAAAGTAAACAGCAAAAGTAATTGGCAAAAGTAGCAACTAGTAACCAGCAGGATTTAAAACACTTTAGGCTAGGGAGATGGATGGTTGGGCGCTGCATGGATGAGATATATCATGAATCTAACTTGGGGCAAGGCACACGGAAAATTAATGATCTTCTAGGCAAATATCAAACACTAGGCATGTATCCCATGGGTAGTTGTACGTGCTTGCAATAAGAACTTGCACAACATCTTTTGTCCTACCATCCCGCTACGAACGGGGCCAAAAGGAACTTATGGAGATTAAGGTGCTCCTGTCAAAGAGCACCGGAACAAAGCAATAAACTCAATGGATACATGTAATCCTCAAACTATGGACCATCCCCTTTGGTGTCCCAAGCTGTCACTTTTGGGATCGCCGGTTTCGGACCGTAATAGGTGCAAACAACTCATAGATAGGATCAAGAACACAAATATATTCATGCAAACACATATGGTTCAGATCTGAAATCATGGCACTCGGGCCCTAAGTGACAAGCATTAAGAGTAACAAGTTGAAGCAAAGATGATAAACACCATAGTAGATGATAGGCAACATGCCCCCAACAATCTGATAAACTATTACATGATCTAACTCATCCAATCCCTACCATCCCCTTTGCCTACAGCAGGGAATTACTCACACATGGAAGGAGAAGTCATGGAGGGAGGATGGAGTGGTGATGATGATGACGATGGCGACGATCTCCCCTCTCCGGAGGCCAAATCAGCCTCCAGATTAGCCCTCCCGAAGAAGAACAGAGGGTGGCGGCGGCTCCGCGACGGAAACTGGGAAAAACGACCTCTGATCTGGGGTTTTCTCGTCACGGGATAAATACGGGTCAAAGTAGGGCACCAGGGGAGGTGGGAGCAGTCCAGGCGGCCTCCCGGCGCGGCCAGGGGTGGGGCTGCGCCACCAGGGCGCCTGGGCCCCCCTGGTTGCCCTCTGGTCCATCTTCTGGCACAAGGTTCCTTCGGGTGCGTGGATTTTCTGTGATTTTTCGTGGAATTTTCTGAGACACCTAAAAATCCGTTTTCCTGCACACAATAAAACCATACAGGCAGCTCTCTTGAAAACAGCGTCAGTCCGGGTTAGTTTAGTTCAAATCATGCAAGAATGAGGTCAAAACAATAGCAAAAGTGTTTGGAAAAGTAGATACGTTTGAGACGTATCAACTTCCCCAAGCTTAGCATATTGCTTGTCCTCAAGCAATTCAGTTCAACGAACTGGACGCGACAAAGAAAACTTTGACAAACTCTTTTGCTTCATTAGATGTATATAAGCATGTACTACGAAAAGAGTCTAGCAAGTATTGAAACAATGCTATGAGGACAATGCACGGAGCAATCCTTCTTTCAAGTGACCAATCACAAATACCTAGAAGTAAATAATATACTACTGAAAATCAAGACAAGATTACATTGCACATAGCTTGAACATACTAGAGTGGTATCTCGCTAGCCTCCATGAGTGAAGCAAAACATAAATGCAGAAACTCCTCCAGAGTTTTAAAGGAGACTAGAACTAAGAATTTCAGAATAAATAATATCACAAGCATGCAGAAGACAATGTAATACTTTGGGACAATGCACATTACACTCATAATGACAATTATGCTCTCCTAGTTGGTGCTTTGAAGAAAGAAGGTGGAGACTCTCGAACCGTGGAATTTGATGGCGAGGTTGAAAACCCATGGTTGGAAGCAAAGACTAAACATGTACCAGAGCTCTTGGTTTTTAAAAACAGAGGTAAAAATTATTTTTGGAAGATGCATATTTCGTCAACGAATGCTAGTAGATAACTCAATTACTTCTCGAGCTGGACAAGTTTCGAGGAACGGCTCCCGCACGGGGACGATCACATCCCCTTAATCTCCTTTGTTTATCACTGCCAAAGTTTTCTGATTTCTCATGAACAAAGCGTGAAGGAGGGTTTGTTTGTTGTATTATTTTTTATGAGCTGGGCGCACTCTTTGCCAGTTCCTTCTCGTATTAGGGGTTTGCAGATTAGACATGCAATCCCGGGGTGAAATTTGTCCAACTTAAAAAGATCATAAATTAACTACTACTTCCTCATGAGCTAAAACAGAGGCACAAAAGAGAAATGCTTTTTTGAATAATTTCGAGATGGTACAAGATAGTCTTCGTTAGGAATGGCAAGTAAATACCATGTATAGGAAGGTATGGTGGACTCATATGGCACAACTGGTTTAAAGGATTTTGGATGCACAAGCAGTCAGTCCGCTTAATACAGGTGAAGGTTAGCAAAAGACTGGGAGCGACCAACTAAGAGAGCAATGACGGTCATAATCATGCAGAGCGACAAAGGAACATTGAATCGGGCATCAAAGTGATATAACTATTCTGAAACTCAAAGATCATCAAGGCAGAGCAGACTTTTTAGTCTTAAACATGTGTAAACATGTGCCAAGTCAATCCAAGAATTCTCCAAAGGGAAATACCACCTTAGTATACCAAACTATGAACAGTGCAATGCATGTAAATCATTTCAATAACACATTATATACTCTAGCTATTTGGGACTAGCCACAAGGAAAGCATGAACCACTGGGAGAGCATTGTAAACATAGCACTATGTCGCTACAAGCTGGTCTCTAGATCATAAGTACAGGCATATGTACAAAAGTAGAAACAAGAAGAGTTCATACCGGTTTTCCTTTGTTGCTTCCCTTCAGTCGATCTTCGTCATTACTGCCTCGTCACTTGCACGATCGAACATAGGAAATATAATTAAATGCCATCACGGACTAGAGCTGAACTCTGAAAACAAAGCAAACTAAAGAGAGAAAGGAAATCTTTTTGGATTATTTCAAAGGTTGAACGAAAGCAAAAGAAAGAGAAAATCTTTTTGTTGTTTTTGCAAAGAAAGAAATAAAGAAGAACAGGCAAAAACTTCGAAAAGATCAAAGCGAATAAAACGGATAATACAATGGAAAAGTGAGAGGGGCACGTACTCCCCCAAGCTTAGGCTTTTGGCCTAAGTTGGTAGTAGCTACTGCCCCCAGGAGCCTCTTGCTCCGGGGGAATGGTGGTGAGTCCAGGGGTCGTAGAAGGATTCCGGCGCATACACCGAACTCCTCGGATCCTCCCACGAGGAAGGGTCCGTACTCCAAGCAGAGGAAGACCCTTCACCAAACTGGGTGACGTCTCCCCTTGAAAAGGTGGTAACTCACCGTGCTCCTCCTCGTCGGGCACAACCCCCTCCATGGGGTTATGAAACTGATGCTGGGCCATGAACTCATCGAACTGAATAACATCAAAGGACCATCCGTTCCTGCGAGAAAAATCAAACAAAAGAGGTGCAGGTAGACGGATCTCGCGTTCCGCGGTAGTTCCGAAACGCAAGATATAAACAAGATTACTAAGCTCAGAAGTCATGGTAACAAACTTATGCCTTTTCATAGCAGCAAGATCAAAACTTAAATAAGTAAAAGACTCATCATCAGGGTGTGGGGTGCCTTTAAGATATTCTAAGATAAGTGTGGCATAAACGCCACCGAATAAATCTCCCCTGTTACCTTTCATAGCAAGGCGTCGAGCAATTAAGGCACCCAGATTATAATCAAACCTCCTTGAAAGGGCGGTTGCCAGGATAGCAATATCCGGCGCAGAAATGCTGCTCGTGTTGTCACGAGCTAATACCCCTCTAGCAACATAATATGCAAAATACCTGAGGTGAGGGAATAAGATGCTGGAGATTTTTGACCGATGAATATCCCTCGTACCCATGCTGCAGAGAGAGTTGAAGACGGTTTTCAGCTCGGAGGGCTGAGAGGTCATCTTAGCCGTCCGCTCGACGTTTGGCACACCTATTATTTCACAAAACTTTCCCAAGGGCATGGTGATAAGATCATTGTAAATTTTAAACTCAATAGCACCAGTATCGGGGTTATATCTAAAACTGATAATGAAACCGGAGGTGAGTTTTTGATACTGAATAACACGACACATGATGAGCCGTGTCAGACCTGCATTAGCACAAAGATTATAAAACTCATCCTTGATTCCCGCAGCTTCAAGGAATTCATCACATGGAAACATCATAGCACGTGCTGGACTTGTGTCTTCCAACAACTCTAGGGGCACATGATCTTCATTGTAGCTCACCCTAGCAGTCGAGGGTGAAGCTGCGGCTCTAGTAACTCGATCGGAGTGCGCGGGCCTCTTCTTCTCAAGCCACCCCTTTGCCCTTCCTAACAAACTCATTTCTAATTTTTTTGGCAAATTACAAAAACAAGGATTTAAACAAAGTGGGTTAAGGCAAACTACTCAACTCACTTACCTAAGGTATAAACTTGCATCAAAACTTGGAAAATAAATTTCTACACATGCATGCAAGCTCATCTACACAGCACCAAGAACTACTAAATACTCACAAATGAAGCCACCAATCAGAAATCTAATTGGAGGGGTGGAGGAGTTATATACCAGGGAGTATTTGTTCAAAATCTCAGCTCAAATGATAGGCTATAGAGAGAGATCGAAAATCGCCTCCAAGAGCAGCAAGAACGCAAGAACAAGTGCAGAACTTGTGTTTCTGGAGAGAAAGAGAGAGAGAGGAAGAAGACTTACCTGGAGGGGGGTCTTGTGGGCCCCAGGCGCCCTGTGGGCACGGCCAGGGGGCAGGCCGCACCAGCTGGCCGCCTGGGCCACTGGTGCCCCCCTGGTCAGCCCCAGGTACCTCTGGGTCACTCCCGGCATGGAAATTTTTATTTTTATTTTTCTGGAATTTTTCTGAAAACTTCACTGTTGAAATTTTTTCGAAGTTCAAAAAGCTGCAAGACTTTCTGAAAACTTAAAACAGTGATTAGTATTGTGAAGCTTCAAAACATAAACACTTGGTACAACAAGGAGAACAAAAGCTAAAACAAATGAAAACATAACAAGCTCAACTTTTTATCTATATAAAACATGTTTACTAGTAAGGTTGATCAAGTCTTACCAACAAACAGGCGATATATAGAGCAAAAAGTCTCACCTCTTACGAAGTGATCATTGCACCTTTACTTTAATGGACATTGTCCCCACCATAATAGTTTTGTATTTGTGGTGCACATGTAGTGGACAATCCCATTCTCCAATCTTCACGGTCTCGATATTTTCTATAGAGTTGAGGCCATGCCTCCTGTCGGTCTTCTTTGGAAAATACACCGTGTGTTCTTTATCATTCACATTGAAGATAACCTTCCCTTTATTGCAATCAATAATAGCACCTGCGGTGTTAAGAAAAGGTCTACCAAGAATAATGGACATGCTCCCATCCTCGGGCATGTCAAGCACAACAAAATCAGTAAGGATCAAACAATTAGCAACTTCTACAGGGACATCCTCACAAATACCTATCGGAACGGCGGTTGACTTGTTAGCCATCTGAAGAGAGATATCTGTAGGGATTAGCTTCTCTAAACTAAGCCTCTTGTAAAGAGAGAAAGGCATAACACTCACTCCTGCTCCAAGATCACATAAAGCAGTTTTGACATAATTATTCTTTATGGAGCAAGGAATGGTGGGTATACCTGGATCACCAAGCTTCTCAGGAATCTTGCCACTGAAAGTGTAGTTAGCAAGCATAGTAGATATTGCTTCATTAGGAACTTTTCTTTTATTAGTGACAATATCTTTCATATATTTTGAATAGGGAGGTAACTTAATAGCATCAGTCAAAGGGATTTGAAGAAAAAGAGGTTTAATCCACTCACAAAACTTATTGTAATGCTCTTCTTCTTTAGATTTGAGAGACTTACCTGGAAAGGGCATGGGTTTCTGTATCCATGGTTCTCTTTCCTTTCCATGTCTTCTTGCGATGAAGTCTTCTCTAGTGTATTTCTTGCATTTGTCAGGTGCTTCTTCTTCTTGAACTTCAGGCGGATCATTCTTCTCATTATCCTTACCTTCAGGTTCGACACCGTCTTCAGTCTCAGCATCGGAGATAGATACACTGTTGGGATCAACAACTAGCTCTTCACTTGTAATAGGATCATTGGAATTGTCAGCCTCCTTGTGTTTCTTCTTCTTCTTCTTTGGAGAGCCAACAATTTCTTCTTCCTGCATTTGAGAATCTTGCTCGATTCTCCTCGGATGCCCCTCTGGATAGAGAGGATCTTGAGTGCTAGTTCCTCCTCGGGTCTTAATCCCGAAGGCCTGCAAATCATCTTGTTTGGCATTGTTAGCAAGCAAATCTTTTTGCACATTAGAAATTTGTTCAAGCTGAGTTTGAACCATATGAAAATGCTTCACAAGACATTGAACATCATTAACTGTTCTACCTAGAACATCAAGCAAACTTTTGATAGCAAGGGAATTATCATGCAATTGACTTTGTATCCTCTCATTAAAATGATTTTGTTTCATAATAAAATTATCAAACTCATCTAAACATTGATCAGGAGGCTTACCATGAGGGATGTCACTTGCGTTGAAATCTAAAAGAGAGTGTACCTCTACCATAGGAGGGTGAGTGGTAGGCTCACACAACTTCTCAATAGGGGGTAGATTCTTCACGTCTTCAGTTTTAATACCCTTCTCTTTAATAGACTTCTTTGCTTCTCTCATATCTTCGGGGCTTAGAACAAACATGCGCCTCTTCTTTGGTGGTGGAGGTGGTTCAGGGACGGACCAATCTTCATGGTTTTTGGCAATCCTGCCCATCAAATCCTCTGCCTTGTCCGGTGTTCTTTTCCTGAAAACACAACCAGCACAACTGTCCAAATAGGACCTGGATTCATCAGTTAGACCAGCATAAAATATATCGATTAATTCATTCTTAGGGACTCCATGTCCTGGTCTAGCCCAGATCAGACCATAGTACCTCCCCCAAGCTTTAGGGAGGTGCTCATCCTGCAACTGTTTAAAGTTATAAATTCTTTGTAAAGCAGCATGTTGCATATGAGCAGGAAAGTACTTATCAACAAAAGAGTGAGCTAGGTCTTGAGGACTCTTAATGGAACCACATGGTAGTGAATCATACCATGTTTTAGCACCTTCCTTCAAAGAGAAAGGAAGAAGCTTAGTCACATAAAAGTTTCGTTTCTTCTCATCCGTGGTAAACAAGCCACCCAACTCAGTGAGTTTGGTCAGGTGTGCAATAGCATCATCATTTTCTCTGCCATAAAAGGGGTCAGCTTCAACCATAGGTATAAGTGAAAGATCAACAGAGAAATCATAATCAGGATCATCGATGCATATAGGGGATGTAGCAAATTCAGGATCAGGAACAGTCTTGTTCTTCAAAGAGTGTTTTTCAAACAACTTCTTAATAGCTTCAGGGTCAGAGCTGGCAAACTCTGCCAGTTCCCTGCATAAATCATCATCAAGCATAATGTAATCATCATCAAGGAGTCTCTCCTTGAGTTTAGTCAAATACGGATAATCATAAGTTCCACCAATAGGGTAGCGAGTAACGGGAATTTCAATTCCAGATTTTTTTGCAGCAACAGCGATCTGTTTCTCAAGAGCATAACCAAGTGAACTAATATCATCAAGAGTAGTAGAAGCATCATCAAGAGTATCGGACATAGTAACAGATTCAGTAGGAGCATCATGTGGTGGTGGTGAGGCAAACTTACTCATAACAGAAGGTGAATCAAGTGTAGCACTAGTGTTCATAACAGTACCTCTTCTTGTAGTGGATAGTAAGATCGGAACCTTGGGGTCTCCTTTCTTACCCATAGCGGATGAAGTGCAGTAGGTAGGATACTTCAAGTAGACTTGTAAATATTGCTATGACTCCCCGGCAACGGCGCCAGAAAACGGTACTTGATAACCCTCAACCGTAAGGGATCGAGATAGTCTTCGCGGGTAATAATAACCCAATTTATTGATTCGACACACGGGGAGCCAAAGAGTATTTATAAGCTTTGACAGTTGAGTTGTCAATTCAACCGCACCTGAAATATACTTACTTGCAACAAAAGATAAGTGGTAACGGTGATATAATAGTGATGGTGGTGATAGTAAAAGTAAACAGCAAAAGTAATTGGCAAAAGTAGCAACTAGTAACCAGCAGGATTTAAAACACTGTAGGCTAGGGAGATGGATGGTTGGGCGCTGCATGGATGAGATATATCATGAATCTAACTTGGGGCAAGGCACACGGAAAATTAATGATCTTCTAGGAAAATATCAAACACTAGGCATGTATCCCATGGGTAGTTGTACGTGCTTGCAATAAGAACTTGCACAACATCTTTTGTCCTACCATCCCGCTACGAACGGAGCCAAAAGGAACTTATGGAGATTAAGGTGCTCCTGTCAAAGAGCACTGGAACAAAGCAATAAACTCAATGGATACATGTAATCCTCAAACTATGGACCATCCCCTTTGGTGTCCCAAGCTGTCACTTTTGGGATCGCCGGTTCCGGACCGTAATAGGTGCAAACAACTCATAGATAGGATCAAGAACACAAATATATTCATGCAAACACATATGGTTCAGATCTGAAATCATGGCACTCGGGCCCTAAGTGACAAGCATTAAGAGTAACAAGTTGAAGCAAAGATGATAAACACCATAGTAGATGATAGGCAACATGCCCCCAACAATCTGATAAACTATTACATGATCTAACTCATCCAATCCCTACCATCCCCTTTGCCTACAGCAGGGAATTACTCACACATGGAAGGAGAAGTCATGAAGGGAGGATGGAGTGGTGATGATGATGACGATGGCGACGATCTCCCCTCTCCGAAGGCCAAATCAGCCTCCAGATTAGCCCTCCCGAAGAAGAACAGAGGGTGGCGGCGGCTCCGCGACGGATACTGGGAAAAACGACCTCTGATCTGGGGTTTTCTCGTCATGGGATAAATACGGGTCAAAGTAGGGCACTAGGGGAGGTGGGAGCAGTCCAGGCGGCCTCCCGGCGCGGCCAGGGGTGGGGCCGCGCCACCAGGGCGCCTGGGCCCCCTGGTTGCCCTCTAGTCCATCTTCTGGCACAAGGTTCCTTCGGGTGCGTGGATTTTCTATGATTTTTCATGGAATTTTCTGAGACACCTAAAAATCCGTTTTCCTGCACACAATAAAACCATACAGGCAGCTCTGCTGAAAACAACGTCAGTCCGGGTTAGTTTAGTTCAAATCATGCAAGAATGAGGTCAAAACAATAGCAAAAGTGTTTGGAAAAGTGGATATGTTTGAGACGTATCAGAGGACTAACTTTTTCTCTCTTGGCGAAGAGGCGCTCAATTTTGGCTTGTGGCTCTAACTTTCTTTTTGGTGGATCACTCTCTCACTAGGATCTCCATGATGGGTGGATGCTTTCTTATCGGCGATCACTTGGCTTGGTGACATTGGTCGAAGCACATATTCCTTGCCTTTCATCTTGAAGCTATAGTAGTTGGTTCGTCCGTTGTGGATGACTCCATGATCAAATTGCCAAGGTCGTCCCAAGAGAAGGTGGCACACCGACATAGGAACTACATCACACTCCAAGGTGTCCTCGTAGGCGCCGATCTTGAAAGAAACTTGCACCGTATGCGCCACTTTAATGGTGCCGGAGTCGCTCAACCATTGAACCTTGTAGGGATGAGGGTGGTTCTTCTTGACCAATTGGAGCTTGGAACATAGCTCGTCGCTTGCCAAGTTGTGACAACTTCCTCCGTCGATGATGACCTTCACGGAACGCCCGTTGATGCCAGCATTTGTGTGGAAGATATGGCATCGTTGGTCTTCATCTTGATGGTGTTGGAGTGTCAAGACTTTGGAGACCACGAGAGAGGGACTTGGATCGTTGTCACAAAACACTTGATCATCTTCATCTTCATTGATGCACCGGTGCATGGCCACGTGTTCAAGGGCTTCCACTTCGTCTTCACTCATCGAGTCATATGTGCCGTCGTCGTTGAAGATCATGGTTCTCTTGTTGGTGCACTCGAAGGATTTGTGGCCTCGGCCACCACATGTGAAGCACTTGAAGGAACTTGTCTTCACGGGGTCGTATGGTGGTGCCGAAGGTGAGGGAGTCTTGGATTTGTAGGTGCTTGCCGGAGAATGAGTCAAGGAAGGTGTAGCTTGCTTGGAACTTGACTTGTCGCCGGTACTTGGTGATGCTCTAGTTGAGGTAGGAGGTGCCGAAGTCGCGGGAGCTTGACAGTAGGAGCCGTAGGTCTTGGACGAGTATTTGGCGTATTTGAAGTCATCGTGGACTTGTCGCTCGGCCTTGGTCGCTTGATGAACTATCTCGATAAGGTTGGAGTATGGTTGGTAGTCGGCAATCCGCTTGATTGGATGATTGAGGCCGTTCAAGAAGCGTGCCATTGTTTGCTCGTCATCTTCCTTGACATTGGCGCGTATCATGGCAATCTCCATTTCTTGGTAGTATTCTTCCACCGTCTTCGTGCCTTGTTTGAGGAGTTGCAACTTCTTGAAGAGATCACGTATGTAGTGTGTAGGCACGAAGCGAGCTCTCATGACATTCTTCATTTCTGTCCAAGTTTTGATTGGTGGTTCGCCTCTTGTATGTCGTCGCTTGATCGTTTGTTCTCACCAAAAGAGGACGTAGTCTTGAAACTTGAGAGAGGCCATGACAATCTTCTTCTCCTCTTAGAAGTTGTGGAGGCAAAATATCTTGTCAACCTTCAATGCCCATGAGAGGTACTCCTCGGGATCGGTGCTTCCGGAGAACTTGGGCATAGTGAACTTAAGCTTGTCAAAGCGTTGTTCTTCATCATGTTGATGATGGTGGTGTCGCTCACGACGAGGTGGGCACTCCTTGAAAGCGTGCTCCTCACGATGTTCTTGCCGGTGGTGGCGCGGTACGTCGTTCCGGTTTCGTCGCTCTTGCTCCGCTTCGCAATGAGCGGCTTCCTCTTGTTGTGCTTGATGGTCGCGGTCGGCGAAGACTCGCGTGGAGTCACGAAGAGCTTGTTGTGTGTTGCGTGCTTGATCGTCACGTCTTTCTTGTGCTTGCCGGAATGCATCGTCATCTTGAGGTACTTGATGTTGGCGTTGTTGCTCTTGGCGTCGCCCTTGCTCACGTGCTCGTACTCGATCTTGTAACCCATTGCCATGGAATGGATAGTCCGGAGGTTGTCGATCTTGATTGATGAATTTTGGAGCTTGACGAGGCCGTGGAGGACTTGCATCCGAGGAAGAGTAAGCCGAAGAGTGGTCACTTGAGCGTTGACTTGAATGGCGCCGTCTTGATGAAGAAGTCGGAGACGTGCGGTTCACCATGATGTTGCAGAACTCTTCCATTTGTGTGCGAAAGTCGGAAGCGAGTTGCTCGATGCGGTCGCCCAAAGCTTCGCTTTCTTGATGAAGAGCTCATTGGACACCGAAAAGGTGATTCTTGGTGACGTAGGTCGGTGCTTCCACTTGATGCTCGGCGATTGGGTTGGTAGAAGAACTTGTCCTATCCATCATGCAAAGTGGAGGTGAGTAGGAAAGTGAGAAAACAATACCAAAGTTACCTCTTCCGAAGATTGAAAATGTAACAAGTTTCACTCAATGGAATGCCACAATAGTAGAATTGGAACCATGTTTGTTTCTCACACCTACAAGTAAAAGGCTTATGGAGTAGCTTGGTTAGGATGGTGGCAAAAATTTCAAACAAAGTGTTAGTCAAGATATTGATAAGGTTGAGAAGGGTCACAAAAATGCAAGTAAAGCAAATAGATCAAAGCCAAGAGTATCACTAGGAACACACACACGGAAGATAGATGGGATCCGCACAACTAAGGATGAGCTGAAAATGTGAGTGACCACGTAAAATGCTCTTGTTGTGTGAATGCTAGAGAGACGCTAGCTCGATTGCTCAAATGGGCAAGATAAGCTTTGTGCACCAACCTATGAGAGAAACGTGCCGTCCTCGATCGCAACTATGCTATGTATGCGGTGACCAAGATGATATGAGTATGCAAAGTGGCTCAATGCTATTGCTTATAAGCTCGTTGTTTCTCCTCTTTTGCTTAAAAGCTTTTCTTTTTTTTTTCCTTTTTTTTCTAAGCTTGATGCTCGAGCCGAGGATGATATGAGACAAGTATGTAAGATATGCACGGGAGAGACTTATGGCACTAAGATGATAACACGATCACTACGGTGCACAAGAGCGTGGCCCGACAATTCTCAACTCGCTAGTCTCGACGGGTAAGCAACGCAAATGGCTCGGGCTGTCAATGCAAAAGCAAATGTAAGTGTCGTCGAGGTTACCGTCCTTTCTTACGGTTAGCGGCGAAGATGACTCCGAGACGATGATGTCGATGTCACACGCTCCTAAGTAGCCGAAACACCTTAGGAAACACCAAATCGCAACTCGAAACCAGTCAAATGCGGAAGGTGGGTGTTTTTGTGTTGATTTTTGGATGGAGGCTAATGGTGGTGGTAATGATATATGTGGATGGGGGTGTCAAGAGCTTTCAAACGAGCTAAAGAACACGAAAAATGGACTTGGGAGTTGGAAGTTATGGTCAATTTAGTGGTGTAGTTGGGCTGATTCGGGGGGGTGCGAGCACCCGGGGGTGGGGGTGCGGGTGCCCGGGGTGGTCAAGGGAAAATGGCCCAGGGGTGCTGAAAGTGCAGTATATCGACTAGAGGGGGGTGAATAGGCGATTTTTATGGAATGCTTCAAAACATGGAAGTTTCGAAGACAAACAATAGTAACGATCCTATTTCTATGCAGCAGAAGGTAGACTACACTAGACAAGCCATAGTCAAGTATTCAATGAAGTGAAAGCATGAAGACTAATAGCAGCTAGGCAGTAAGGACCAGGATGGAAGATTGAATGAAGCCAATCAGAACAAGTAGTCACATAGTGAAGTCAAACAGATAGGCAAGCTAGCAAAGACTTCACAATGTAAGACAATAAGTAAAGGGAAGGAAAGGATGGAACCAGTAGCTCAAGGAAGACAGTGATTTGTTAGACCAGTTCCAGTTGCTGTGACAACTGTACGTCTGGTTAGGGAGGCTGAGATTTAACTCAGAAGACCGCGTCTTCACCTTATTCCCCTTGAGCTAAGGACACCTAGTCCTCGCCCAATCACTCTGGTAAGTCTTCAAGGTAGACTTCCAAACCTTCACAGACTTCGTTCACCGGCGATCCACAATGACTCTTGGATGCTTAGAACGCAATGCCTAACCGGCTAGAGGAAACACAGTCCTCAAGTGTAATAAGTCTTCAGGTCACACAGACAGAAAGACTTCAGTGATGCCTAACACTCTTTGGCTCTGGGTGTTTTGGCTTTGTCCTCGCAAGGATCTCTCTCTCAAATGCTTCGGAGGTGGGTTGCTCTCAAACGACAAAAGCCAAGCAATAACTCTGAGCAGCCACCAATTTATGGTGTAGGGGTGGGCTATTTATAGCCACTGGGCAACCCGACCTGATTTTTCCGAAGTGACCCTGGGTTACTAAGGAACTGACACGTGTTCCAACGGCCAGATTTTAAACACTCACACGACAACTTTAGTTGGGCTACAAGTAAAGCTGACTCATCCAGCTCTGGATAAGATTTGCTCTCATTGTCGTCGCTCGAAGACATAGAATTTGGTTGAGCATCACTTCAGTCACTCTGACTTAGTTCACTTGGACCCCACTTAACAGTACAATGGTTCCTATGACTCAACAAAGAAGAAAAGGAAACAACGAAACATCTAAGTCTTCGCGCTCCATAGTCTTCACACAATGTATTCTCTTGTCATAGTCTTCAATAATATTATCTTCATGTACCACCACTGTTGTCAATGTCTTCATACATTTTTAGGGGTCATCTCCGGTAGGTAAACTGAATCAATGAGGGACTACTACCTGTATTATCCTGCAATTCTCACAATCACATTAGTCCCTCAACCAGGTTTGTCGTCAGTACTCCAAAACCAACTAGGGGTGGCACTAGATGCACTTACAAGCTCCCCCTTTTTGGTGATTGATGACAAACTGGTTGAAGTTTTTAACGGGGATAAAAGTATGTGAAATTTTAACGGATAAAGGTATTGTCTTCGTAAGTAGCAAAAGGCTCCCCCTGAAGATGTGCATATAGTTGATTTGCCTTTGAATGCAAATGCACATGGCAGATTGTACTTGTGGAGACCCCCTTCAACTTATGAAGACAATTCATCATACACAATTGATATGTCGAATATAATGATATGCATAATGAGAAATGGACGTCTGCAAAAATGACTAAGTGCGGAATATAACTAGCACATGTGGAATTTATCATCGCATTACAGAGTAGCAGAAAACATAGCAGACGACCATCAGTTTAAGTGTTACAACTTAAAGAACCAAATGTAGCAAAAACGAGAGTTGTAAACACTAGGCAAAATATAAAGCACCCGCCCATATGGACCCGCTTGAAGACTATCAACTCATATGCTTCGTCCCCCTTTTGTCAATAAGGACCAAAAAGGTTTGAAGACATAGAGCCTCTACTCGTTCCCAGTTGGAGCAGGAGAGGATGCAGGGTCGGCGTTGGTGTTTGGCGGTGCAGAAGTAGTTGGTACAGTGTCGACACGCGCTGAAGTAGGTGGTAGTGAGGTAGCATCATCTTGATCATCTATCACCCTGGCGTCAACCGTTGCAGCAGAGGAGTAGTAGTCAGAATCTTCAAGAGATGAAGTTTGACGCAGAACATCATTCCTTGGAGGAGTGTGATCAAACTTGAATCTTTCTATGAAGCCATCGTCTTGAAGATCTGCTTCAGCACTCATCAAAGTTAAACTCTTCCATGACCGCCGACAGGTTTCATGAGCAACAAAGGCATTCTTGGTGGCAAGATTGCGAATGTGATTGACGTCCACCAAGAGGCTTTGCATCTGACACTTCAGCCAGTAGTGATGCTTATCCTGTTTCTGATGGAGGGCAACCAGAAGCTCTCGGTTATTGAGGACACGAGAACGCTTCTGAGGCCTTTGGGCAATGGTGCTCTCAGTGGCTTCGGTTTCAGCATGTCGAGGAAGACGAGTACGGCCAGCCAGAGGATAAACGCGAGAGACTGCTGGAACTCATTCAATTTGCTGAGTGAAGCTCTGGTGATCAACATTGTGAAGACTAACAGGCTCTTTGGCAGGCTCTTGGTATATAGCTTCAGCTGACATATCAACTTCTGGCAAGAATATATGATGGTTGCGAGCAGAAGGCTGATAGGTGATAGCTGAATGAAGCTTGATGAGGCGCATAATCCATGGAGCATAGAATTTCAGACCAAACAGATCTGAGCCAGACACAACCAACTGCCGGATGAAGAAATCTTGAGCATTGAAGCTGATGCCATTGAAGATATAGAAGACCAATGTCTTCATTGTGCCTTCAAGCTTGGCTGATGAAGAATGCCCTTTGACATGCCATAGAGTACGCCTAATGATATGATAGATGGTGCGTGGAAGATACTCTAGGTCTTCAACAAAGAATTCCTTTGGATATTCAGCATCGCTGGGCAAGGGCTTCATCATGCTCAACATTTGGCTCATGTTGGGCTTGCGCTTCTGGAAGATACTCTCCAAAGCTTCATTGTGCAATTGACAGCCAGCTTCATACAATTCTCCTGGAGTGGGCATGCCAGTAAGCTCAATGAGATCAAAGGCTTTGGCTTCATGATGGACATTGCGTGTCATCCACTCAAGGACCCATGTCTTCGGATCCCTGCTGTAGCCTCGAATGTGGAGGGTTGCATAGAATTGCAGAATCAGCTCTTCATTCCAATGCTCCTTGTCAGTCACAAAGTTGAGCAGGTCAGCATCACGGAAGCAATCAAGAGCTTCCTCCAGATAGGGCAGTCCAGCAATGGCTTCAGTGTCAAGACACATATGAGGGAAAATGCGCCCTTGATCATAGAGTACTCTTGAGTAATAACTGCGCTACTGATGGCTCTAGAACCTATCTGATGACATTCTTGGCTTGGAATAGGGGTTCTTGGCACTGTCAAAGAATGTGCTGTGCGTAGTGAAGCTATTGGCATTGAAGGACCCTTGAGAGGTGGCAATACCTGGAAACCTTGGCGGCCTTGGCTTAGGCTTTTGGACTTGAGGCCTGTGCTCAACATGATGGTCAAACTGAGGATCAGCAGCATGCGGTCCAGCAGCAGGTGGTGGAGTCAGAATGGGCCATCGGACAGTGATGAGCTGATCATCTTTGTTGTAAGCTTGCTCAATTGTATGGGGCCTTGGAAGCGGAACTGGAGCAGAGGCAGAGGCTTCAGGCTGCCGATTTGCTTCAGGTGCAGCACTTGCTTCAGGCGCCATCACTTCAGGCACCACTATGACTTCAGGTGCCACATTGGCTTCAGCCATGACCACGTCATTGGCTTCAGTGTTGGTGGTGGCAGCCTCTGAATTTGTAACCTCCACTTCAGGAGCTGGAGGGTTGGACACGTTCTCCTCGAGAACAGGGGGTGTGGCAGCACGTGCTTCTTCTTCTTGGGGTTGTTCTTCTTCGGCTGATGCAGCCGGAATATCTTCAGCCGCTTTGGCTTCAGATTTTGAGAGGTTCACAGTGGGAGTAGCTTCAGGAACTGATTGTTGATCTTCTCCTTCTGGAACACTTGGGGTAACAACTTGATGCCTTGGTCCTTTGCGAAGCCTGCAAAATGCTGGCGACGCCTGAGGGGATGGAGTTTGTTGGGCCTCAAAATCTTCATCTTCAAGCACCAAACTGGTGACTTGAGTTGGTTGGGGAGTTGCTGGTGTATCTTGTGGGTGATCAGCCCATGAGTCATCCTGTGCAATTGGCATCAATGGACGACCAATGCTGATGCGTTCGCTGTTTGTAAGAACAGGCGAAGATTCCACGTTGTACTCGATCTGAGGAAGGACTTCATCATCTTCAACATTGTCATGAGGACCAATGTCTTCAGCTGCGGTGGGGTCAATAGCTAGAATGTCTTCAGCCTCTGTGGGAGCAGGCTATGGACTGTCATGCGACGTTCTTGGTGTGTAGATGCGGGACGAGCAACTGATATGGGCTCGACAAAGATGGGCTCTGTGGAAGCAGCCTTGTCCTTCTTTGTCTTGCGCTTCTTGGTGGGTGGAGCATCATCAGTTTTTTGCTTGCGCTTGCGAGCTTCAGCTTCATCCACCTTTGTCTTCTTGAGCTCTGAAGCAGCTGGGGTGACCTTAGGCTTCGTGCTAGTCATGCTGGCAGGGAAGACAATGCTAGGCATTTCTTGCCTGGATTCTTCAGCATCGGGCACATGTTGCTTCTTCTTCTGCTTGGCAGCCATCCTAGATTCAATGCCCGGACGCCCAAGGGCCTTGCGCTTTTCAGCTTCATTATATGCTTGAACGCATTTGGCAGCCAAGGCCTTGATTCGCAAACGAGAACCTTTGGCTTCGTCACGCCTCTTGTGAAAGGCTTCCCTGAGCTCATGATACATGACCTTGAAGTTCTGAATCTCTTGGACGCTGAGCTTGTTGGAGATATGCCCTAGAGGCAATAATAAAAGCATTATTATTATATCTCCTTGTTCATGATAATTGTCTGTTATTCATGCTTGAATTGTATTGTACGGAAACAGCGATGCATGTGTGAATACATAGACCACAATAAGTCCCTGGTAGGCCTCTAGTTACCAGCTCGTTGATCAACAGATGGTCACGGTTTCCTGACCATGGACATGGGATGTCGGTGATAACGGGATCACATCATTAGGAGAATGATGTGATGGACAAGACCCAAACTTGAGCATAACACGGGATCGTATAGTTCGTAATGCATAAGCTTTTCAGTGTCAAGTATTTATTCCTTAGACCATGAGGTTGTACAACTCCCGGATGCCGTAGGAATACTTTGGGTGTGCCAAACGTCACAACGTAACTGGGTGGCTATAAAGGTACGCATCGGGTATCTCCGAAAGTGTCTGTTGAGTTGGTGCGAACCGAGACTGGGATGTTGTCACTCCATATGACGGAGAGGTACCTCTGGGCCCACTCGGTAAGACATCATCATAATGAGCTCAATGTGACTAAGTAGTTAGTCACGGGATGATGGATTACGGATCGAGTAAAGATACTTGCCATGACAAGATTGAACAAGGTATCAGGAATACCGACGATCAAATCTCGGGCAAGTACCGTATCGATGGACGAAGGGAATAACGTACGGGATTGTGTGAATCCTTGACACAGTGGTTCATCCGATGAAGATCATCGAGGAACACGTGGGAACCAACATGGGTATCCAGATCCCGCTGTTGGTTATTGACCGGAGAGTCGTCTCGGTCATGTCTACGTGTCTCCCGAACCCGTAGGGTCTACACACTTAAGATTCGGTAACGCTAGGGTCGTAGAGATAAATGCACGTGGAAACCCGAAAGTTGTTCGGAGTCCCGGATGAGATCCCGGACGTCACGAGGAGTTCCGGAATGGTCCGGAGGTAAAGATTGATATATAGGAAGTCCAGTTTCGGCCATCGGGTGATCTCCGGGGGTCACCGGGAGCGTCCCGGGACCACCGGAGGGGCCCCGGGGGTCCACCGGGTGGGGCCACCCATCCCGGTGGGGCCCCTAGGCCGCGAGGGGAAGTGTCCAGACCTAATGGGCTGGCGCACCACTAGGGGCCCACCTCCCCATGCGCCTAGGGTTGAAACCCTAAGGGGGAGGGGGCGCCCCACTAGCCTTGGGGGGCAAGGAACCCCCCCTGGCCGCCCCCCCTGTAGATTGGATCTGCAGGGGCCCTGGCGCACCCCCTGGCCCCCTATATATATGTGGGGAGGGAGAGGGCAGCCGCACCCTTGCCCTGGCGCCTCTCCCCCTCCAGTCACACCTCCATACTCCCACGCAGGGCGCCCGGCGAAGCCCTGCTGCGATCTCCACTGCATCCGTCATCACGTCGTCGTGCTACCGGATCTCTGACGACTTCTCCTCCCCCCTTGCTGGATCAAGAAGGAGGTGACGTTGCTGCATCGGACGTGTGTTGAACGCGGAGGTGCCGTCCGTTCGGCGCTAGATCATCGGTGACGAAGAATGCGAAGAGTGCGACTACTTCATCCACGCTTCTTCGAAAGCTTCCGCTCGCGATCTACATAACGGTATGTAGATGCACTCTTACTTGCTCGTTGCTAGATGTCTCCATAGTTGGATCTTGGTGAAAGCGTAGAATTTTTTTGAATTATGCTACGTTCCCCAACAGTGGCATCTGAGCCAAGTTTTATGCGTAGCATCTTGCACGAGTAGAACACAAAGCAGTTGTGGGCGTTTGATTTTGTTCAACTTTCTTACCGTTACTAGTCAATCTTGATTCAGCGGTATTGTGGGATGAAGCGGCCCGGACCAACTTTACACGTACGCTTACGTGAGACTGGTTCCACCGACAGACATGCACTAGATGCATAAGGTGGCTGGCGGGTGTCTGTCTCTCCTACTTTAGTCGGATCGGATTCGATGAAAAGGGTCCTTATGAAGGGTAAATAGAAGTTGACAAATCACGTTGTGGTTTTGGCGTAGGTAAGAAACGTTCTTGCTAGAAATCCTATAGAAGCCACGTAAAACTTGCAACAACAATTAGAGGGCGTCTAACTTGTTTTTGCAGCATGTGCTATGTGACGTGGTATGGCCAAAGCGAAGATGTGATGAATGATATATGTGATGTATGAGATTGATCATGTTTTTGTAATAGGGAATCACGACTTGCATGTCGATGAACTTGACAACCGGCAGGAGCCATAGGAGTTGTCTTAATTATTGTATGACCTGCGTGTCACTGAATAACGCCATGTAATTACTTTACTTCATTGCTAAACGTTAGCTATAATAGTAGAAGTAATAGTTGGCGTGACGACTTCTTCAAGACACGATGATGGAGATCATGATGATGAAGATCATGGTGTCGAGCCGGTGACAAGATGATCATGGTGCCCCGAAGATGGAGATCCAAGGAGCAAGATGATATTGGCCATATCATGTCACTTTAATTGATTGCATGTGATGTTTATCATGTTTATGCATCTTGTTTACTTAGAACGACGGTAGTAAATAAGATGATCTCTCACTAAAAATTTCAAGTATTGTGTTTCCCCTAACTATGCACCGTTGCTAAAGCTCGTTGCTCCGAAGCACCACGTGATGATCGGGTGTGATAGGTTCTAACGTTCGCATACAACGGGTGTAAGACAGATTTACACACGCGATACACTTAGGGTTCACTTGACGAGCCTAGCATGTACAGACATGGCCTCGGAACACGGAAGACCGAAAGGTCGAACACGAGTCGTATAGAAGATACGATCAACATGAAGATGTTCACCGTTGATGACTAGTCCGTCTCACGTGATGATCGGACACGGGCTAGTCGATTCGGATCGTGTATCACTTAGATGACTAGAGAGATGTCATTCTGAGTGGGAGTTCATTAAAATTTGATTAAGATGAACTCAATTATCATGAACTTAGTCTAAATTCTTTACAATATCTCTTGTAGATCAAATGGCCCACGGTCAGGTTTCCCTCAACTTCAACGCGTTCCTAGAGAAAACCAAGCTGAAAGACGATGGTAGCAACTATACGGATTGGGTCCGTAACCTGAGGATTATCCTCATAGCTGCCAAGAGAACTTATGTCCTAGAAGCACCGCTAGGTGACGCTCCCGCCCCGGCAAACCAAGACGTTATGAACGCTTGGCAGTCGTGTTGTGATGATTACTCCCTGGTTCAGTGCGGCATGCTTTACAGTTTAGAATCGGGGCTCCAAAAACGTTTTGAGCACCACGGAGCATATGAGATGTTCGAAGAGCTGAAAATGGTTTTCCAAGCTCATGCCCGAGTCGAGAGATATGATGTCTCCGACGCATTCTACAGCTGTAAGATGGAGGAGAACAGTTCTGTCAGTGAGCACATCCTCAAGATTTCAGGATTGCACAACTGCTTGTCTCAGCTGGGAATGAATCTCCCAGATGAAGCAGTCGTTGACAGAATCCTCCAGTCGCTCCCACCAAGCTTCAAGAGCTTCGTGTTGAACTTCAATATGCAGGGGATGGAGAAGTCCATTCCCGAGGTGTATTCGATGCTGAAATCAGCGGAGGTGGACATCAAGAAAGAACATCAAGTGTTGATGGTCAATAAAACCACTAAGTTTAAGAAAGGCAAGGGTAAGAAGAACTTCAAGAAGGATGGCAAGGGAGTTGCCGCGCCTGGCAAGCCTGTTGCCGGGAAGAAGCCAAAGTATGGACCCAAGCCTGAGACAGAGTGCTTTTATTGCAAGGGAACGGGTCACTAGAAGCGGAACTGCCCCAAATACTTAGCAGACAAGAAAGCCGACAACGTCAAAGGTATATATGATATACATGTTATTGATGTGTACCTTACCAGCACTCGTAGTAGCTCCTGGGTATTCGATACCGGTGCAGTTGCTCATATTTGTAACTCAAAACAGGAGCTGCGGAATAAACGGAGACTGGCGAAGGATGAGGTGACGATGCGCGTCGGGAATGGTTCCAAGGTCGATGTGATCGCCGTCGGCACGCTACCTCTACATCTACCCTCGGGATTAGTTTTAAACCTCAATAATTGTTATTTAGTACCAGCTTTGAGCATGAACATTGTTTCTGGATCTCGTCTTATGCGAGATGGCTACTCTTTCAAATCAGAGAATAATGGTTGTTCTATTTATTTGAGAGATATGTTTTATGGTCATGCCCCGCTGGTCAATGGTTTATTTTTGATGAATCTCGAACGTAGTGATACACATATTCATAGTGTAGATGCCAAAAGATGTAAAGTTGATAATGATAGTCCCACATACTTGTGGCATTGCCGCCTTGGTCATATTGGTGTCAAACGTATGAAGAAGCTCCATTCAGATGGACTTCTAGAGTCTCTTGATTATGAATCATTTGACACGTGCGAACCATGCCTCTTGGGCAAGATGACCAAGACTCCGTCCTCCGGAACAATGGAGCGAGCAACCAACTTGTTGGAAATCATACATACCGATGTGTGCGGTCCAATGAGTGTTGAGGCTCGCGGAGGCTATCGTTATGTTCTCACCCTCACAGATGACTTGAGTAGATACGGGTATATCTATTTGATGAAACACAAGTCTGAGACCTTTGAAAAGTTCAAGGAATTTCAAAATGAGGTTGAGAATCAACGTGACAGAAAAATAAAGTTCTTACGATCAGATCGTGGGGGTGAATATTTAAGTCATAAATTTGGCACACACCTTAGGAAATGTGGAATTGTTTCACAATTGACACCGCCCGGAACACCTCAACGTAACGGTGTGTCCGAACGTCGAAATCATACTCTGTTGGACATGGTGCGATCTATGATGTCCCTCACCGATTTACCGCTATCTTTTTGGGGTTATGCTTTAGAGACTGCCGCATTCACTTTAAATAGGGCTCCGTCGAAATCCGTTGAGACGACTCCGTATGAACTTTGGTTTGGCAAGAAACCGAAGCTGTCGTTTCTAAAAGTTTGGGGTTGCGATGCTTATGTCAAGAAACTTCAACCTGAAAAGCTCGAACCCAAATCGGAGAAATGCGTCTTCATAGGATACCCAAAGGAAACAATTGGGTACACCTTCTACCACAGATCCGAAGGCAAAGTCTTTGTTGCCAAGAATGGATGCTTTCTGGAGAAAGAGTTTCTCTCGAAAGAAGTGAGTGGGAGGAAAGTAGAACTTGATGAGGTGATAGTCACCCCTCCTGGACCGGAAAGTAGCGCAGCGCAGGAAACTATTCCTGAGGTGCCTGCACCGACAAGGGAGGAAGTTGATGATAATGATCATGAAGAAACAGATCAAGTTGCTATTGAACTTCGAAGGTCCACAAGGGCACGTTCCGCACCAGAGTGGTACGGCAACCCTGTACTGGAAATCATGTTGTTAGACAATGGTGAACCTTCGAACTATGAAGAAGCGATGGCGGGCCCGGATTCCAATAAATGGCTTGGAGCCATGAAATCCGAGATAGAATCCATGTATGAAAACAAAGTATGGACTTTGGTGGACTTGCCTAATGATAGGTACGCCATAGAAAACAAATGGATATTTAAGAAGAAGACAGACGCGGATGGTAATGTGACCATCTATAAGGCTCGGCTTGTCGCTAAGGGTTATCGACAAGTTCAAGGGATTAACTACGACGAGACTTTCTCTCCCGTAGCGATGCTGAAGTCAGTCAGAATCATGTTAGCTATTGCCGCATTCTATGATTATGAGATATGGCAAATGGACGTCAAAACAGCATTCCTTAACGGCTTCCTCAAGTAAGAGTTGTATATGATGCAACCGGAAGGTTTTGTCGATCCAGAGAACGCTGACAAGGTATGCAAGCTCCAGCGCTCGATTTACGGGCTGGTGCAAGTATCTCAGAGTTGGAATATTCGCTTTGATGAGGTGATCAAAGCGTTTGGATTTATACAGACTTATGGAGAAGCCTGTATTTACAAGAAAGTGAGTGGGAGCTCTGTGGCATTTCTCATATTATATGTGGATGACATATTGCTGATGGGAAATGATATAGAATTCTTGGAAAATGTAAAGGCCTACTTGAATAAAAGTTTTTCAATGAAGGACCTTGGAGAAGCTGCTTACATATTAGGCATCAAAATCTATAGAGATAGATCGAGACGCCTCATTGGTCTTTCACAAAGTACATACCTTGACAAGATATTGAAAAAGTTCAATATGGATCAGTCCAAGAAGGGATTCTTGCCTGTTTTACAAGGTATGAGATTGAGCAAGGCTCAGTCGCCGACCACGGCAGAAGATAGAGAAAAGATGAGTGTCATTCCCTATGCCTCGGCCATAGGTTCTATCATGTATGCCATGCTGTGTACCAGACCTGATGTGAACCTTGCCATAAGTTTGGTAGGGAGGTACCAAAGTGATCCCGGTACGGAACACTGGACAGCGGTCAAGAACATCCTGAAGTACCTGAAAAGGACTAAGGATATATTTCTCGTTTATGGAGGTGACGAAGAGCTCGTCCTAAAGGGTTACGTCGATGCTAGCTTCGACACAGATCTGGATGACTCTAAGTCTCAAACCGGATAGGTGTATATTTTGAACGGAGGGGCAGTCAGCTGGTGCAGTTGCAAACAGAGCGTGGTGGCAGCGTCTACATGTGAAGCGGAGTACATAGCTGCTTCTCAAGCAGCGCAGGAAGGAGTCTGGATGAAGGAGTTCATCACCGACCTAGGAGTCATTCCAAGCGCGTCAAGCCCGATGACTCTCTTCTGTGACAACACTGGTGCTATTGCCATTACCAAGGAGCCCAGGTTTCACAAGAAGAACAAGCAAATCAAGCGCCGTTTCAACTCCATCCGGAATTATGTTCAGGATGGAGACATAGATATTTGTAAAGTGCATACGGATCTGAATGTCGCAGACCCGTTGACTAAACCTATTTCATGAGCAAAACATGATCAACACCAGAACTCTATGGGTGTTCGATTCATCACAATGTAACTAGATTATTGACTCTAGTGAAAGTGGGAGACTGTTGGAGATATGCCCTAGAGGCAATAATAAAAGCATTATTATTATATATCCTTGTTCATGATAATTATCTGTTATTCATGCTTGAATTGTATTGTACAGAAATAGCGATGCATGTGTGAATACATAGACCACAATAAGTCCCTGGTAGGCCTCTAGTTACCAGCTCGTTGATCAACAGATGGTCACGGTTTCCTGACCATGGACATGGGATGTCGGTGATAACGGGATCACATCATTAGGAGAATGATGTGATGGACAAGACCCAAACTTGAGCATAACACGAGATCGTATAGTTCGTAATGCATAAGCTTTTCAGTGTCAGGTATTTATTCCTTAGACCATGAGGTTGTACAACTCCCGGATGCCGTAGGAATACTTTGTGTGTGCCAAACATCACAACGTAACTGGGTGGCTATAAAGGTACGCATCGGGTATCTCCGAAAGTGTCTGTTGAGTTGGTGTGAACCGAGACTGGGATGTTGTCACTCCATATGACGGAGAGGTACCTCTGGGCCCACTCGGTAAGACATCATCATAATGAGCTCAATGTGACTAAGTAGTTAGTCGCGGGATGATGGATTACGGATCGGGTAAAGAGACTTGCCATGACGAGATTGAACAAGGTATCGGGAATACCGACGATCGAATCTCGGGCAAGTACCGTACCGATGGACAAAGGGAATAACGTACGGGATTGTGTGAATCCTTGACACAGTGGTTCATCCGATGTAGATCATCGAGGAAAACGTGGGAACCATCATGGGTATCCAGATCCAGCTGTTGGTTATTGACCGGAGAGTCGTCTCGGTCATGTCTACGTGTCTCCTGAACCCGTAGGGTCTACACACTTAAGGTTCGGTAACGCTAGGGTCGTAGAGATAAATGCACATGGAAACCCGAAAGTTGTTCGGAGTCCCGGATGAGATCCCGGACGTCACGAGGAGTTCCGGAATGGTCCAGAGGTAAAGATTGATATATAGGAAGTCCAGTTTCGGCCATCGGGTGATCTCCGGGGGTCACCGGGAGCGTCCCGGGACCACCGGAGGGGCCCCGGGGGTCCACCGGGTGGGGCCACCCATCCCGGTGGGGCCCCTAGGCCGCGAGGGGAAGTGTCCAGCCCTAATGGGCTGGCGCACCACTAGGGGCCCACCTCTCCATGCGCCTAGGGTTGAAACCCTAAGGGGGAGGGGGCGCCCCGCTAGCCTTGGGGGGCAAGGAACCCCCCTGGCCGCCGCCCCCCCTGCAGATTGGATCTGCAGGGGCCCTGGCGCACCCCCTGGCCCCCTATATATATGTGGGGAGGGAGAGGGAAGCCGCACCCTTGCTCTGGCGCCTCTCCCCCTCCCGTCACACCTCCATACTCCCACGCAGGGCGCCCGGCGAAGCCCTGCTGCGATCTCTACTGCATCCGTCATCACGCCGTCGTGCTGCCGGATCTCTGACGACTTCTCCTCCCCCCTTGCTGGATCAAGAAGGAGGTGACGTTGCTTCATCGGATGTGTGTTGAACGCGGAGGTGCCGTCCGTTCGGCGCTAGATCATCGGTGACGATGAACGCGAAGAGTACGACTACTTCATCCACGCTTCTTCGAAAGCTTCCGCTCGCGATCTACATAACGGTATGTAGATGCACTCTTACTTGCTCGTTGCTAGATGTCTCCATAGTTGGATCTTGGTGAAAGCGTAGAAATTTTTTGAATTATGCTACGTTCCCCAACAGAGCTTGTCCACATGCTTCTTGAACTGAGCCTTTTCATAATCAATCTTTTGCTTCAGCTCAACAATTCTCTGAGCAAGAGCTAGCTCAGAAGCAATGGTGCCATGGAAGGAGACGCTGACGCCAACTGGAAGCTGCAGATCATCGAAGCTAAGGTTGGGGGTGTCAAACCATTCATCAATGAAATTGTTTAGCACTTCCACGTCGAAGAGCGGCAAATCATTGAAGATTTCTGCGTCTTGCTTGCTCTTGATCAATTGCTCCAGAGCATCGTCACCTAGATCTTCATCGCTCGAGAGATCAAATGCTTCATTGGCAGTCTTCAGAACAGCGTCAGGAGTGAGAGCTGGACTGGGGTTGTGCGAGGGCTTCTTCCTTAGCTGTCTGCTCTTGGAGATGCGAGAGTGCTCCTCAGACTGCACACTTGGTGCTGGTGGAGCAGTGGCCAAAGGCTTCACTCTAGAAGCAATTGGTGGAGTGGTCTTCGAAGCCTTGGATTTCTTCTTCTTCTTGGGCTTCGGAGTTGCAGGCACTTCATCAGAATCAGCGTCATCAGCAGGTTGATCCACATCCGCCCCTTGAACCCTGATGTGACTGATGAGGCCTTCTAGGTTGTAGAAAGTCCCAACCATGTTTGGTTCAGCTTCGCGCGTGCCATCAGCACGGGGCGCAGAGGGGCCAGGATTGAAGTCCAATCCCCAGTTCTTCTTGTTCTCTTTGGCTGAGTTCTTGGCATATTGAAGATTGCGCTTGAACAAATTGTCGTCGCGACACCAAAGTAGAGAAGAAGGATCGGCGTCAGTTGGTTGTGGCCCTCTGACCATGCAAGGGTAGAAGCCTTGAGCAATGGCTTCAGCTTGAGTCTTGGGTGGAAGATTTTTGTAGGTAATATCTCCCCATGGACGCTTAATGGCATTCTTTTCAGCATACTCTTGGGTCACGAACCGGTACTTGAACCACTGTTCAGCCCAATATCTTCGAATCCATTGGATTCGTGTCTTCCTCTGATTATAATCCTCCTCAGGATCAGTCTTGTGTTGGGGAACGTTGCATGGAAAACAAAATTTTTTCTCTACGTTCACCAAGATCAATCTAGTAGATGCAACTACGAGGGGAGAGTAGGATCCACATACCCTTGTAGATCGCTAAGCGGAAGCGTTATGAACGCGGATGATGGAGTCGTACTCGCCGCGATTCAGATCGCCGAAGATCCTAGCACCGAAGCAACGGTGCCTCCGCGTTCTTCACACGTACGGCTCGGGGACGTCTCCTCCTTCTTGATCCAGCAAGGGGTGGAGGAGAGGTTGATGGAGAACCGGCAGCACGACGGCGTGGTGGTGATGGTGGAGGAGAATTCCAGCAGGGCTTCGCCTAAGCACCGCGGGAGAAGAAGATGTTGTGGGAGAGGGAGGGCAGCACCGAGGCACGAACTTGTGTTTGCTGCCCTCCCTTTGCCTCACTATATATAGGGGGGGTGGAGAGGTGAGGGCGCCCTAGGGTTTCCCCCCTAGGGGGCCGGCGGCCAGGGCAAGGGGGGGCGGCGGCCAAGGCAGGGGGGGGGCGGCGGCCAGGGCCAGGCCCTAGGGTTTCCCCCCCTAGGTGCCTTGCCCCCCAAGGCTAGGGGGTGCGGCCACCCTAGAGGGGTCCACCCCCCTTGGCGCACAAGGAGAGGGCCCAGGGGGGGGCGCACAGCCCCTTGAGGGCTGTGGTGTTCCCCCTTGTGGCCCATTAGGCCCAGAACTGCTTCCGGAACCCCCCGAAACCCCTTTTCGGTATTCCGCCGATTTCCCGATGCTCTCCGGAACACTTCCGGACTCCGAAACCTTTCATCCTATATATCAATCTTCGTCTCCGGACCATTCCGGAGACCCTCGTCATGTCCGGGATCTCATCCGGGACTCCGAACAACCTTCGGTAACCATACACTTTTCTCACTAACAACCCTAGCGTCACCGAACGTTAAGTGTGTAGACCCTGCGGGTTCGGAAACCATGTAGACATGACCGAGACACTCCCAGGTCAATAACCAATAGCGGGATCTGGATACCCATATTGGTTCCCACATGTTTCTCGATGATCTCATCGGATGAACCACGATGTCAAGGATTCAGGCAATCCCGTATACAGTTCCCTTTGCCTCGTCGGTATGTTACTTGCCCGAGATTCGATCGTCGGTATCTCTATACCTAGTTCAATCTCGTTACCGGCAAGTCTCTTTACTCGTTACCGTAATACATAATCCCGTGACCAACTACTTAGTCACTTTGAGCTCATTGAGATGACGTATTACCGAGTGGGCCCGGAGATACCTCTCCGTCATACGGAGTGACAAATCCCAGTCTCGATCCATGTCAACTCAACAGACACCTTCGGAGATACCTGTAGAGTACCTTTATAGTCACCCAGTTACGTTTTGACGTTTGGCACACACAAAGCACTCCTACGGTGTCAGTGAGTTACATGATCTCATGGTCATAGGAACTTATACTTGACATGCAGAAAACTATAGCGATAACTGACACGATCAAAAGCTATGTTTACGTTTGGGTCTCGTCCATCACATCATTCTCCTAATGATGTGATCCCGTTATCAAATGACAACTCATGTCTATGACCTGGAAACCGCGGTCATCTTTGATCAACGAGCTAGTCCTGTAGAGGCTCACTAGGGACACAAAGTCTGTCTATTCATCCACACGTGTATTTGAGTTTCCAATCAATACAGTTATAGCATGGATAATAAACGATTATCATGAACAAGGAAATATAATAATAACTCTTTTATTATTGCCTCTAGGGCATATTTCCAACATATGAAAACCACGAAATCGGTGCTTGTTCTCACTTGCTTTGAGAGTCTCGATCAATTCGGACTCTAGGTTGATTTTTGTATTTTCTTTGATCACCGTTTCTTCGCGAGAGTTGGCCTAACACCCTATTGTATCCATACATGGGTGGGGCGCCAAGGACCTGAACACCAAAGTGATATGCCGGCTCATCAAAATTTGAGCTGTAATTGCGATATCTTTCATTTTTTCCAATCCTGCAGGCCATTTTTGAGGGCCAAGACGACCCTTTTTGGGCTCAGAATTTTCCACGCACGTGATCCTGTGTGTGCACGTATGTAAAATCCTCCAGATCGTAAAAACTAGAAGTCCTATCACCTCAATTCCCCAATAGCTTTCCAACGCCTATGAAAACGACGAAATCGGTGCTTGTTCTCACTTGCTTTGAGAGTCTCGATCAATTCGGACTCTAGGTTGATTTTTGTATTTTCTTTGATCACCGTTTCTTCGCGAGAGTTGGCCTAACACCCTATTGTATCCATACATGGGTGGGGCGCCAAGGACCTGAACACCAAAGTGATATGCCGGCTCATCAAAATTTGAGCTGTAATTGCGATAACTTTAATTTTTTCCAATCCTGCAGGCCATTTTTGAGGGCCAAGAGGACCCTTTTGTTGGGGAACGTTGCATGGGAAACAAAAAATTTTCCTACTGTTCACCAAGATCAATCTAGTAGATGCAACTACGAGGAAGGAGTGTGATCTACGTACCCTTGTAGATCGCTAAGCGGAAGCGTTATGAACGCGGATGATGGAGTCGTACTCGTCGCGATTCAGATCGCCGAAGACCTAGCACCGAAGCAACGGTGCCTCCGCGTTCTTCACACGTACGGCTCGGGGACGTCTCCTCCTTCTTGATCCAGCAAGGGGTGGAGGAGAGGTTGATGGAGAACCGGCAGCACGACGGCGTGGTGGTGATGGTGGAGAAGAACTCCAGCAGGGCTTCGCCTAAGCACCGCGGGAGAAGAAGATATGACGGGAGAGGGAGGGCAGCACCGAGGCACGAACTGTGTTGGCTGCCCTCCCTTTGCCCCACTATATATAGGGGGGTGGAGAGGCTAGGGCGCCCTAGGGTTTCCCCCTAGGGGCCGGCGGCCAGGGCAAGGGGAGGGGGGCGGCGGCCAGGGCAGGGGGAGGCGCCCAGGCCCTAGGGTTTCCCCCCTAGGTGCCTTGCCCCCCAAGTCCCAAGGGGTGCGGCCAGCCCTAGGGGGTCCCACCCCCTTAGCCGCATGGGGAGAGGGCCCAGGGGGGGCGCACAGCCCCCTGAGGGCTGTGGTGTCCCCCCTTGTGGCCCAATAGGCCCAGAACACCTTCCGGACCCCCCGAAAACCTTCCCGGTACTCCGCCGATTCCCCGATGCTCCCCGGAACACTTCCGGTACTCCGAAACCTTTCATCCTATATATCAATCTTCGTCTCCGGACCATTCCGGAGACCCTCGTCATGTCCGGGATCTCATCCGGGACTCCGAACAACCTTCGGTAACCATGCACTCTTCTCACTAATAACCCTAGCGTCACCGAACGTTAAGTGTGTAGACCCTGCGGGTTCGGAAACCATGTAGACATGACCGAGACACTCCCAGGTCAATAACCAATAGCGGGATCTGGATACCCATATTGGCTCCTACATGTTTCTCGATGATCTCATCGGATGAACCACGATGTCAAGGATTCAGGCAATCCCGTATACAGTTCCCTTTGTCTCGTCGGTATGTTACTTGCCCGAGATTCGATCGTCGGTATCTCTATACCTAGTTCAATCTCGTTACCGGCAAGTCTCTTTACTCGTTACCGTAATACATAATCCCGTGACCAACTACTTAGTCACTTTGAGCTCATTGAGATGACGTATTACCGAGTGGGCCCGGAGATACCTCTCCGTCACACGGAGTGACAAATCCCAGTCTCGATCCATGTCAACTCAACAGACACCCTCGGAGATACCTGTAGAGTACCTTTATAGTCACCCAGTTACGTTGTGACGTTTGGCACACACAAAGTACTCCTACGGTGTCAGTGAGTTACATGATCTCATGGTCATAGGAACTTATACTTGACATGCAGAAAACTATAGCGATAACTGACACGATCATAAGCTATGTTTAACGTTTGGGTCTCGTCCATCACATCATTCTCCTAATGATGTGATCCCGTTATCAAATGACAACTCATGTCTATGACCTGGAAACCGCGGTCATCTTTGATCAACGAGCTAGTCCTGTAGAGGCTCACTAGGGACACAAAGTCTGTCTATTCATCCACACGTGTATATGAGTTTCCAATCAATACAGTTATAGCATGGATAATAAACGATTATCATGAACAAGGAAATATAATAATAACTCTTTTATTATTGCCTCTAGGGCATATTTCCAACATCTTGTACATCTCACTTAGATCAGGAGGCAAATCTTTAGAGGTGTTGCCACGGCGCTGTCTGCCACCCTTCCTAACTGATTTGTCAGTTGCCATAGGTTTCAATCTGAAAGGCTTCAAACTGAATGGCTTCAACACTGGCAAATGCTTCGGTCTGCTGGTCAGACAGGAACTGGCTTTAGGAGAGTGAATGTGACGCTACAAGAATTCTGCAAATGAATGCATACTATGAGAACCAAGGGATTCTTCCACGGACATGTACCTGTGATAGCATTAGAGATGCGAGGGAAGGGGAAGAGGTCATATGCATTCTCAGAAGCTTTAGAAGATAAATTAGTTTAGAAGACTTTGACCTCGTAGCGCGAAGACATTCACTTATATGATGAAAGTTGGTTCCAGATTTGTACTAATCCATGAATAGGTACAAGTGAGGAATCTAACTATGTTTGAAGCATATGTGAATGTACTAGGCAAGATATGAGATGCAGACATGATAGATCTATATATGTGTAGGTAGAAACTTCTTGTGGTAAAAGTGATGAATCTTTCTGGATCAAGAAGATGGTAAAAAGCGAGTTTAATTTACCACACGATGAACTGCTTAGACGGAGAGGAATTGGATGCCGAGCAGTTCGATCTTCCGTGCCCTAACTTGGCGATGGAGGACAGCTACGACGACGGCGGAGTAGACGATGTCCGCGGCCGGCGTGAAGACGGCGTCGACGAGGTCGCGGCAGCAAAGCGCTTCGTCGCCGGCGTCGTCGAGAGCTAGCGGAGGCGCTAGGGTTGGTCGAGGTGGAGAGGTGGTAGAAGAATTTTTGACCGTGATGGGATGTGCATTTATAAGCATGGGAGACGACACAGCGCAATTACTTAGGTACCCCTGACGGTTCACATCTAAGGGACACGTGGCGGACATGTAACACATTGGGAGTTGTCCCACGATCCCACGTACGCCACGACTGTCGGAGTGGTCGTTCCGGCTTCTCCAGGTTTCAGGTATAAAGGATGGAGCATTAAATTCAGATTTAAAGTTTGTCTCCGTATCTTCTGCTGACAAGGATGCAGAGAAGATATTCGACGGTTCCAACAGAATGCATATAATTTGGATAGATAGAGTTTGAGCATAGAGAGGTTAGGGTCCGATCACATTCACTTAGTTCAAAAGATTCAAATAAGAAGACTTAGCTATAAGTGAATGTTGTAGAGGACAGAACACAAGTCTATATTTGTCCTATATGAAGACAAAAACAAGTGTGAAGACTTTGCAAATGTAACGCCACGGGAAACACTTCAAACAAAGATTTGGTGGTGGCGTCACCCACCGTATAGGAAGTATTAGACCCAGACACGACGCACAATTATCATGGCGCTCCGAAGTCAAGTTCCACGTTAATGTATTCACACTTAGAATGTAAGTCTTCATTGATTGAAGATATACTTTACTTCGTGTGTTGCACATCTAAGTCATCAATATGCATAAGTGTTAGGATGTGTGCCTGATTACAGGACATTTGAGGATTCTAAGATATTTAGCTCACACCGCAACTTGCAAAACCTTTTCTCATCCAAGGGCTTTGTGAAGATATCTGCCAGTTGCTCTTCTGTGTTGACGTGTATGATATCAATATCTTCCTTCATGACATGATCTCTGAGAAAGTGATGAAGAATTTCAATGTGCTTTGTCTTCGAGTGCTGAACTGGGTTGTTGGCAATCTTGATAGCGCTTTCATTATCGCAGTAGAGTGGCACATGCTTCAGATGGACACCATAGTCCTTGAGCGTTTGCTTCATCCAGAGAAGCTGAGCGCAGCAAGATCCAGCGGCAATGTATTCAGATTCAGCAGTGGAGAGTGATACACAGTTCTGCTTCTTTGAAGACCAACAAACAAGAGATTGTCCTAGAAAGTGACTTGTGCCTGATGTAGACTTGCGATCAACTTTGTCACCAGCATAATCAGCATCTGAGAATCCAACTAGATCAAACTCTGAGCCCTTTGGATACCATAATCCTAGTGTTGGGGTGTAAGCCAAATATCGAAGTATTCGCTTCACAGCTAAGTGATGCGAGTCCTTTGGTGCCGCTTGATATCGAGCACACATGCAAACACTAAGCATAATATCTAGCCTAGATGCACATAAATAAAGCAAAGAACCAATCATGGAGCGGTATACCTTTTGATCGAACTCTTTACCATTTGCGTCGGGACCCAGATGGTGTTTAGCTGGCATAGGCGTCGAGTACCCTTTGCAGTCTTGCATTCCAAACTTCTTCAGGCAGTCTTTAAGGTACTTCTCTTGAGATATGAAGATGTCGTTGCTTTGATGACGAATTTGAAGACCAAGGAAGAACTTCAGCTCACCCATCATGGACATCTGATATTTCTCTTGCATCATGTGACCAAACTCATCACTGTATCTTTTGTCAGTGCAGCCGAAGATAATGTCGTCCACATAGATTTGGCAGACAAACAGTTCATCATCATATGTCTTCGTGAAGAGTGTGGGATCTAGGGATCCAGGTTTGAAGCCTTTGATCTTCAGGAAGTCTTTGAGTGTGTCATACCAAGCACGAGGCGCTTGTTTGAGACCATACAGTGCCTTGTTGAGTTTGTATACCATATCAGGACGTTTTGGATCTTCAAAGCCAGGTGGTTGTGCAACATACACCTCTTCTTCAATCCTTCCATTGAGAAAGGCACTCTTTACATCCATTTGATACAGAAGTATGTTGTGATGATTTGCATAGGCTAGCAGTATACGAATAGCTTCAAGTCTAGCCACAGGAGCAAATGTTTCATCGAAGTCGATCCCTTCAACTTGAGTGTATCCTTGAGCAACAAGACGAGCTTTGTTTCTGACAACTTGACCATGCTCATCTTGCTTGTTGCGATAAATCCATTTTGTGCCTATTATGTTGTGTTTGCGAGGGTCAGGACGCTTGACAAGTTCCCACACGTTGTTCAGCTCAAACTGATGAAGCTCATCTTGCATTGCTTGAATCCATTCGGGTTCCATAAAAGCTTCAGCAACTTTCTTGGGTTCAGACATTGAGACAAAAGCAAAGTGCCCATAGAAATTGGCAAGCTGTGTTGCTCTTGAACGAGTAAGTGGACCAGGTGCATTTATGCTGTCAATTATCTTCTCAACTTGTACTTTGTTTGCAACACGAGGATGAGATGGACGAAGATTTTGCTCATGCTGTACATTGTCATCAGGAGGGTTGTCTTCAGGCTGAGCATTGTCGTCAGGTTGATTTGGAGCAGAAATGATGAGTTCCTCGTCAGACTGTGCTTCAGAAGGCATGATCTCACCGGTTCCCATTAGCTTGATAGATTCATTTGGTGAAGCCTCATCTAGCACATTTGGCAGGAACTCTCTTTGTGAACCATTTGTTTCATCAAGCCGCACATCCACAGTTTCAACTACTTTATGGAGAAAGATGTTGAAGACTCTGTAGGAGTGTGAGTCTTTTCCATATCCGAGCATGAAGCCTTCATGTGCTTCTGGTGCAAACTTGACTTGTGATGTGGATCCTTGATCCAGCACCTAGCTCCAAATACTTTGAAGTAACTTACGTTAGGCTTCTTTCCAGTGAGGAGTTCATAGGACGTTTTCTTCAGAAGCTTGTGAAGATAAACACGGTTTATGATATGGCATGCAGTATCAATAGCTTCGAGCCAGAACCTTCTTGGTGTCTTGTATTCATTGAGCATCGTTCGAGCCATCTCAATTAAGGTTCTGTTCTTGCGCTCTACGATGCCATTTTGCTGACGTGTGTACGGGGCCGGGAACTCCTGAGTGATTCCCATTGTATCCAGATAAAGATCAAGGTCGGTGTTCTTGAACTCAGTGCCATTGTCACTTCTAATATGCTTGATCTTGACGCCATAGTTGTTCATGGCACGGTTGGCAAAGCGTCTGAAGACATCTTGCACTTCAGTCTTGTAGAGAATTATGTGCACCCATGTGTATCTTGAATAATCATCAACAATGACGAAGCCATAGAGACAAGCTGTGGTAGAGAACATGGAGTAGTGAGTAGGGCCAAATAAGTCCATGTGAAGCAGCTCGAAGGGTTTGGATGTCGTCATGATTGTCTTCGAGGGATGCTTGGCCCTAGTCATCTTCCCAGCTTCACAGGCACCACATAGATGATCTTTCTTGAACTTGACGTCCTCGATGCCTACGACGTCCTTCTTCTTTTCGAGAGTGTGCAAGTTCCTCATGCTGGCATGTCCTAGCCTCCGATGCCAGAGCCAGCACTCTGAAGCTTTTGCTAGAAGACATACGACCATCTGCGGTCCAGCTGAGAAATCTACCATATACAGATCACCTTTTCTGTATCCTTCAAATACTAGAGACTTGTCGGACTCCAATAGTACAAGGCAACGAAATTTACCAAATATCACAATCATGTTTAAGTCACAAAGCATTGAGCCAGACATTAAGCTGAAACCAAGAGATTCAACAAGCATGACTTTATCCATGTGCTGATCTCTTGAGATTGCAACTCTACCTAGACCCAACACTTCGCTTTTACCAGTATCAGCAAATGTGATGTGACTCTTGTTAGATGGACATAAGGTTGAGTCCATGAGAAGACTTCGATCTCCAGTCATATGATTTGTGCATCCGCTATCCATAATCCATTCTGAAGACTTTGGTGTCACTCCCTACAATGAAGTTAGGAGGATAGGCTTCACCAAAAGCCATTGTGAAGCATAAACATTTAACGTACAAGTGGATTATGAAAGCTTAGATCCAAGTTAGGACTGATAAGATGATTAGCAAGTGATTCATGAGCAGAATGGATAGTAAATCATTTGGGCATTTGATCTTGTGCCCTACAAGTGTTTTAGGTCCGCAGCAATAGCATCAGACGCCTTTGATTTTTAGGCTGGAGACCTTTCCCTGCAAGAGAAAGTTAGTTCTTCTTAACCACCCACATCTTCAGGGGTGGCTTAGAAGCAATGAGTCTAAGAGCAGCATCTGAGAATTTTGGCTTTGGAGCCCTAGCAAATAATCTTGCAGGAGGAGAATAATACTCATAAGAATAAGCAGAAAAAATCTTTGTTTTATGAATATAGCGGTTTGAGGAAACACGCTCATATTCATGGGTCTGAGTATAGTTTTCCTGCAAAACATTGGCGTTAGGGTGACTCAGGTGAGTCTTTTGTCTGTATGAAGCCTTAGGACCATATGAAGCCTTTGGTCTGGGGTTTGTCTTCTTCCCAGGTGGTGTCATGATAACATTTGCTGGAAGTTTCTCAAGACAACCTTTGGGTACCCAGATCTTCTTCATAGGTGGCCCGTTCCTGCAGTTAGTACCAATATACCTGGCAAACACTTCACCATTTTGATTCTTAAACAGTTTATAGTTTGCATCAAAGGATTCATCAATTGTAAGTGCATCTAGTGCCACCCCTAGTTGGTTTTGGAGTATTGACGACAAACCTGGTTGAGGGACTAATGTGTTTGTGAGAATTGCAGGATAACACAGGTAGTAGTCCCTCATTGATTCGGTTTACCTACCGGAGATGACCCCTAAAAATGTATGAAGACATTGACAGCAGTGGTGGTACATGAAGATAATCTTATTGAAGACTATGACAAGAGAAGACATTGTGTGAAGACTATGGAGCGCGAAGACTTAGATGTTTCGTTGTTTCCTTTTTCTTCTTTGTTGAGTCATAGGAACCACCGTACTGTCAAGTGGGGTCCAAGTGAGCTAAGTCAGAGTGACTGAAGTGATGCTCAACCAAATCCTATGTCTTTGAGCGAAGACAATGAGAGCAAATCTTATCCAGAGCTGGATGAGTCAGCTTTACTTGTAGCCCAAGTAAAGTTGCCGTGTGAGTGTTTGAAATCTGACTGTTGGAACACGTGTCAGTTCCTTAGTAACCCAGGGTCACTTCGGACAAATCAGGCCGGGTTGCCCAGTGGCTATAAATAGCCCACCACCTACACCATAAATTGGTGGCTGCTTAGAGTTATTACACGGCTTATGTCGTTTGAGAGCAACCCACCTCCGAAGCATTTGAGAGAGAAATCCTTGCGAGGACAAAGCCAAAACACCCAGAGCCAAAGAGTGTTAAGCATCACTAAAGTCTTTCTGTCTGTGTGACCTGAAGACTTATTACACTTGAGGACTGTGTTTCCTCCAGCCGGTTAGGCGTCGCGTTCTGAGCATCCAAGAGTCATTGTGGATTGCCGGTGAACGAAGTCTGTGAAGGTTTGGAAGTCTACCTTGAAGACTTACCAGAGTGATTGGGCGCGGACTAGGTGTCCTTAGCTCAAGGGAATAAGGTGAAGACGCGGTCTTCTGAATTGAATCTCAGCCTCCCTAACCAGACGTATAGTTGTCACAGCAACTGGAACTGGTCTAACAAATCACTGTCTTCCCCGAGCTACTGGTTCTATCCTTTCCTTCCCTTTACTTACTGTCTTACGTTGTGAAGCCATTGCCTGCCTGCCTTATGTGATTGACTTCACTGTGTGACTACTTGTTCTGATTGGCTTCATTCCTTCTTCCCTCTTGATCCTTACTGCCTAGATGCTATTAGTCTTCATGCTTTCACTTTATTGAATACCTGACTATGGCTTGTCTAGTGTAGTCTACTTTCCGCTGCATACAAATAGGATTGGATTTATCCTTTGTCTTCGAAACTACCATGTTTTGAAGCATTTCATAAGAATCGCCTATTCACCCCCCTCTAGTCGATATACTGCACTTTCAATTGGTATTAGAGCAAGGTACTCCCTTTTTCTGTGTGATTCGGTTTAACCACCTGGAGTTTTAGTTATGTCGACCGTAGGAATGAAGACAGTGTCTTGCCCCATGTTTGACGGTCACGAGTATCCCAAGTGGAAGGCCATGATGAAGAAACGTCTCATGGCGATTGACAGTGAGCTGTGGACCGTCACTGAGATTGGTCTTACCGATGTATGCAAGAGGGCAGAAGCTGATGACATTCGCAAGTTCACACTTCTCAATCTCACAGTGAAGGACGTCATCTGCTCCTGTCTGTCTCAAAATCAGTTCAGGAACATCATGCATCTTGATCATGCGAAGCTTATCTCGGACCGTCTCTCTGAAGTCTATGAGGGTCATCGAACTCGTGATGATTCCGGGTTTGAGGATTTCAAAGAATCTCTCAAGACGATGACTTTCGATCCAGAACCATCATCCTTTGCACCATGTCTTATGGCAAAAGGTGCCAAAGGTAACCGAATGCTATCCATCTAAGTCTAGTGATGATGAATCTGGTGATGAATTTGGACCCAACTATGTCAAACTTGCTTCCCTTGCCACTAAACAACAAATTGCTTTGGAAAAGGCTCAAAAAATGCTTAATAAGAGCAATGATATGTTGGGTGAAGAAATGGACCAGTCGAAAAACTTAGCTAAAAGTCTTCAGAGACTTCAAGCTAAGTTAACCACGCTTCAAAGTCATCATAACACTCTCTTATCTGATCATGAAAAGCTAAGAGTATGTTATGAAGATCTTCAGAAGGAGCGTGATTCATTACTTGCTCAACAAATAAGTGCTTCTCAGGAAGAGTTTGAACCACCATGTCTAAAATGCATTGAGCGTGATAACGCTACATCTATTGCTGAATGTTCTACTGCTGCCACTGTTGCAATATCTTCAACTACTGATGTGGTAACTAACCCCTCTGCTGAGGATACCACTACTATTGCTGATGAAAATGCTAGGTTGAAGACTTTGCTTGAAACAGGGATGTACAAAAGCCTCAAAGGGCATCAGACTCTATGTGATGTCCTCAAAAAGCAGACACTGAACCGAAACCCTAGAAAAAAGGGTGCTGGGTTTGACAGGAAAATGAATGTTGATGGTTCATACTGGAAGCCTGAGCAGTATCCCAAAACCATATGGGTTGCTGCAAAGGAACCGTCAGTGGATCCATCTACCCTATCTGGCTTCACTTGTGCTAATCCTATTATCATTGATGAATCATTTGATGCAAACTATAAACTGTTTAAGAATCAAAATGGTGAAGTGTTTGCCAGGTATATTGGTACTAACTGCAGGAACGGGCCACCTATGAAGAAGATCTGGGTACCCAAAGGTTGTCTTGAGAAACTTCCAGCAAATGTTATCATGACACCTCTTGGGAAGAAGACAAACCCCAGACCAAAGGCTTCATATGGTCCTAAGGCTTCATAGAGACAAAGGACTCACCTGAGTCACCCTAACGCCAATGTTTTGTAGGGAAACCATACTCAGACCCATGAATATGAGCGTGTTTCTTCAAACCGCTATATTCATAAAACAAAGAATTTTTCTGCCTATTCTTATGAGTATTATTCTCCTCCTGCAAGATTATTTGCTAGGGCTCCAAAGCCAAAATTCTCAGATGCTGCTCTTAGACTCATTGCTTCTAAGCCACCCCTGAAGATGTGGGTGGTTAAGAAGAACTAACTTTATCTTGCAGGGAAAGGTCTCCAGCCTAAAAATCAAAGGCGTCTGATGCTATTGCTGGGGACCTAAAACACTTGTAGGGCACAAGATCAAATGCCCAAATGATTTACTATTCATTCTGCTCATGAATCACTTGCTAATCATCTTATCAGTCCTAACTTGGATCTAAGATTTCATAATCTACTTGTACGTCAAATGTTTATGCTTCACAATGGCTTTTGGTGAAGCCTATCCTCCTAACTGCATTGTAGGGAGTGACACCAAAGTCTTCAAAATGGATTATGGACAGCGGATGCACAAATCATATGACTGGAGATCGAAGTCTTCTCATGGACTCAACCTTACGTCCATCTAACAAGAGTCACATCACATTTGCTGATACTGGTAAAAGCAAAGTGTTGGGTCTAGGTAGAGTTGCAATCTCAAGAGATCAGCACATGGATAAAGTCATGCTTGTTGGATCTCTTGGTTTTAACTGAATGTCAGTCTCAATGCTTTGTGACTTAAACATGATTGTGATATTTGGAAAATTCCGTTGCCTTGTACTAATGGAATCTGACAAGTCTTTAGTATTTGTAGGATACAGAAAAGGTGATCTGTATATGGTAGATTTCTCAGCTGGACCGCAGATGGCCGTATGTCTTCTCGCAAAAGCTTCAGAGTGCTGGCTCTGGCATCGGAGGCTAGGACATGCCGGCATGAGGAACATGCACACTCTCGCAAAGAAGAAGCATGTTGTAGGCATCGAGGACGTCAAGTTCAAGAAAGATCATCTATGTGGTGCTTGTGAAGCTCGGAAGATGACTAGGGCCAAGTATCCCTCGAAGACAATCATGACGACATCCAAACCCTTCGAGCTGCTTCACATGGACTTATTTGGCCCTACTCACTACTCCACGTTCTCTACCACAGCTTGTCTCTATGGCGTCGTCATTGTTGATGATTATTCAAGATGCACATGGGTGCACATAATACTCTACAAGACTGAAGTGCAAGATGTCTTCAGACGCTTCGCGAATCGTGCCATGAACAACTATGGCGTCAAGATCAAGCATATCATAAGTGACAATGGCACTGAGTTCAAGAACACCGGCCTTGATCTTTATCTGGATACAATGGGGATCACTCATGAGTTCTCATCCCCGTACACACCTTAGCAGAATGGCATCGTAGAGCACAAGAACAGAACCTTAATTGAGATGGCTCGAATGATGCTCGATGAATACAAGACACCAAGAAGGTTCTGGCCCGAAGCTATTGATACTGCATGCCACATCATCAACCGTGTTTATCTTCACAAGCTTCTGAAGAAAACTTCCTATGAACTCCTCACTGGAAAGAAGCCTAACGTAAGTTACTTCAGAGTATTTGGAGCTAGGTGCTGGATCAAGGATCCACATCACAAGTCAAGCTTGCACCAAAAGCACATGAAGATTTCATGCTCGGATATGGAAAGGACTCACACTCCTACATAGTCTTCAACATCTTTCTCTATAAAGTAGTTGAAACTGTGGATGTGCGGTTTGATGAAACGAATGGTTCACAAAGAGAGACCCTATCAAATGTGCTAGATGAGGCTTCACCAAATGAATCTATCAAGCTAATGGGAACCGGTGAGATCATGCCTTCTGAAGCACAACCAGATGAGGAACTCATCATTTCGGCCCCAAATCAACCTGACGACAATGCTCAGCCTGAAGACAACCCTCCTGATGATGACAATGTACAACAAGAGTAAAATCTTCGTCCAACTCATCCTCGTGTTGCAAATGAAGTACAAATTGAGAAGATAATTGATAGCATAAATGCACCTGGTCCACTTACTCGTTCAAGAGAAACACAGCTTGCCAATTTCTATGGGCACTTTGCTTTTGTCTCAATGTCTGAACCCAAGAAAGTTGCTGAAGCTTTTATGGAACCCGAATGGATTCAAGCAATGCAAGAAGAGCTTCAACAGTTTGAGCTGAACAACGTGTGGGAACTTGTCAAGCGTCCTGACCCTCGCAAACACAACATAATAGGCACAAAATGGATTTATCGCAACAAGCAAGATGAGCATGGTCAAGTTGTCAGAAACAAAGCTCGTCTTGTTGCTCAAGGATACACTCAAGTTGAAGGGATCGACTTCGATGAAACATTTGCTCCTGTGGCTAGACTTGAAGCTATTCGTATACTGCTAGCCTATGCAAATCATCACAACATACTTCTGTATCAAATGGATGTAAAGAGTGCCTTTCTCAATGGAAGGATTGAAGAAGAGGTGTATGTTGCACAACCACCTGGCTTTGAAGATCTAAAACGTCCTGATATGGTATACAAACTCAACAAGGCACTGTATGGTCTCAAACAAGCGCCTCGTGCTTGGTATGACACACTCAAAGACTTCCTGAAGAGCAAAGGCTTCAAACCTGGATCCCTAGATCCCACACTCTTCACGAAGACATATGATGATGAACTGTTTGTCTGCCAAATCTATGTGGACGACATTATCTTCGGCTGCACTGACAAAAGATAAAGTGATGAGTTTGGTCACATGATGCAAGAGCAATATTAGATGTCCATGATGGGTGAGCTGAAGTTCTTCCTTGGTCTTCAAATTCGCCAACAAAGCAACATCATCTTCATATCTCAAGAGAAGTACCTTAAAGACTGCCTGAAGAAGTTTGGAATGCAAGACTGCGAATGGTACACGACGCCTATGCCAGCTAAACACCATCTGGGTCCCGACGCAAATGGTAAAGAGTTCGATCAAAAGGTATACCGCTCCATGATTGGTTCTTTGCTTTATTTATGTGCATCTAGGCCAGATATTATGCTTAGTGTTTGCATGTGTGCTCGATATCAAGCGGCACCAAAGGAGTCGCATCACTTAGCTGTGAAGCGAATACTTCGATATTTGGATTACACCCCAACACTAGGATTATGGTATCCAAAGGGCTCATTGTTTGATCTAGTTGGATTCTCAGATGCTGATTATGCTGGTGACAAAGTTGATCGCAAGTCTACATCAGGCACATGTCACTTTCTAGGACGATCTCTTGTCTGTTGGTCTTCAAAGAAGCAGAACTGTGTATCACTCTCCACTGCTGAATCTGAATACATTGCTGCTGGATCTTGCTGCGCTCAGCTTCTCTGGATGAAGCAAACGCTCAAGGACTATGGTGTCCATCTGAAGCATGTGCCACTCTACTGCGATAATGAAAGCGCTATCAAGATTGCCAACAACCCAGTTCAGCACTCGAAGACAAAGCACATTGAAATTCGTCATCACTTTCTCAGAGATCATGTCATGAAGGTAGATATTGATATCATACACGTCAACACTGAAGAGCAACTGGAAGATATCTTCACAAAGCCCTTGGATGAGAAAAGGTTTTGCAAGTTGCGGTGTGAGCTAAATATCTTAGAATCCTCAAATGTCCTGTAATCAAGCACACATCCTAACACTTATGCATATTGATGACTTAGATGTGCAACACACGAAGTAAAGTATATCTTCAATCAATGAAGACTTACATTCTAAGTGTGAATACATTAACACGGAATTTGACTTCGGGGCGCCACGATAATTGTGCGTCGTGTCTGGGTCTAATACTTCCTATACGGTGGGTAACGCCACCACCAAATCTTTGTTTGAAGTGTTTCTCGTGGCGTTACATTTGCAAAGTCTTCACACTTGTTTTGTCTTCATATAGGACAAATATAGACTTGTGTTTTGTCCTCTACAACATTCACTTATAGCTAAGTCTTCTTATTTGAATCTTTTGAACTAAGTGAATGTGATCGGACCCTAACCTCTCTATGCTTCCTCTCCTCAAACTCTATATATCCAAATCATATGTATTCTGTTTGGAACCGTCAAATATCTTCTTTGCGTCCTTGTCAGTAGAAGATACAGAGACAAACTTTAAATCTGATTTTAATGCTCCATCCTTTATGCCTGAAACCCGGAGAAGCTGGAACGTCCACTCCGACAGTCGTGGCGTATGTGGGATCGTGGGACAACTCCCAATGTGTTACATGTTCGCCACGTGTCCCTCAGATGTGAACCGCCAGGGGCACGTGCGTAATTGCGCTGTGCCGTCTCCCATGCTTATAAATGCATGTCCCATCACGGTAAAAAAATCTTCTACCACCTCTCCACCTCGACCAACCCTAGCGCCTCCGCTAGCTCTCGACGACGCCGACGACGAAGCGCTTCACTGCCGCGACCTCGTCGACGCCGTCTTCACGCCGGCCGCGGACATCGTCTATTCCGCCGTTGTCGTAGTTGTCCTCCGTCGCCAAGTTAGGGCACGGAAGATCGAACTGCTCGGCATCCAATTCCTCTCCGTCTAAGAAGTTCATCGTGTGGTAAATTAAACTCTCTTTTTACCATCTTTTTGATCCAGAAAGATTCATCACTTTTACCACAAGAAGTTTCTGCCTACACATATATAGATCTATCATGTCTGCATCTCATATCTTGCCTAGTACATTCACATATGATTCAAACATAGTTAGATTCCTCACTTGTACCTATTCATGGATTCGTACAATCTGGAACCAACTTTCATCATATAAGTGAATGTCTTCACGCTATGAGGTCAAAGTCTTCTAAACTGATTTATCTTCTAAAAGCTTGTGAGTATGCATATGACCTCTTCCCCTTCCCTCGCATCTCTAATGCTATCACAGGTACATGTCCGTGGGATAATCCCTTGGTTCTCATAGTCTGCATTCATTTGCAGAATTCTTGCAGCGTCACATTCACTCTCCTGAAGCCAGTTCTTGTCTGACCAGCAGACCGAAGCATTTGCCAGTGTTGAAGCCATTCAGTTTGAAGCCTTTCAGATTGAAACCAATGGCAACTGACAAGTCAGTTAGGAAGGGTGGCAGAGAGCGCTGTGGCAACACCTCCAAAGATTTGCCTCCTGATCTAAGTGAGATGTACAAGACTGATCCTGAGGAGGATTATAATCAGAGGAAGACACGAATCCAATGGATTCGAAGATATTGGGCTGAACAGTGGTTCAAGTACAGGTTCGTGACCCAAGAGTATGCTGAAAAGAATGCCATCAAGCATCCATGGGGAGATATTACCAACAAAAATCTTCCACCCAAGACTCGAGCTGAAGCCATTGATCAAGGCTTCTACCCTTGCATGGTCAGAGGGCCACAACCAACTGACGCCGAGCCTTCTTCTCTGTTCTGGTGTCGTGACGACAATTTTTTCAAGCGCAATCTTCAATATGCCAAGAACTCAGCCAAAGAGAACAAGAAGAACTGGGGATTGGACTTCAATCCTGACCCCTCTGCGCCCTGTGCTGATGGCACGCCCGAAGCTGAACCAAACCTGGTTGGGACTTTCTACAACCTAGAAGGCCTCATCAGTCACATCAGGGTTCAGGGGCGGATGTGGATCAACCTGCAGATGACGCTGATTCTGATGAAGCGCCTGCAACCCCGAAGCCCAAGAAGAAGCAGAAATCCAAGGCTTCGAAGACCACTCCACCAATTGTTTCTAGAGTGAAGCCTTTGGCCACTGCTCCACCAGCACCAAGTGTGCAGTCTGAGGAGCACCCTCGCATCTCCAAGAGCAGACAGCTAAGGAAGAAGCCCTCGCACAACCCCAGTCCAGCTCTCACTCCTGACGCTGTTCTGAAGACCGCCAATGAAGCCTTTGATCTCTCGAGCGATGAAGATCTTGGTGACGATGCTCTGGAGCAATTGACCAGGAGCAAGCAAGACGCAGAAATCTTCAATGATTTGCCGCTCTTCGACGTGGAAGTGTTCAACAGTTTCATTGATGAATGGTTTGACACCCCCAATCTCAGCTTCGACGATCTGCAGCTTCCAGTTGGCCTCAGCGTCTCCTTCCATGGCGCCATTGCTTCTGAGCTAGCTCTTGCTCAGAAAATTGTTGAGCTGAAGCAAAAGATTGATTATGAAAAGGCTCAGTTCAAGAAGGATGTGGACAAGCTCAGCGTTCAAGAGATTCAGAACTTCAAAGTCATGATGCATGAGCTCAAGGAAGCCTTTCACAAGAGGCGTGAAGAAGCCAAAGGTTCTCGTGAGCGAATCAAGGACTTGGCTGCCAAATGCGTTCAAGCATATAATGAAGCTGAAAAGCGCAAGGCCCTTGGGCATCCTGGCATTGACCCTAGGATGGCTGTTAAGAAGAAGAAGAAGCAACATGTGCGTGATGCTGAAGAATCCAGGCAGGAAATGCCTAGCATTGTCTTCCCTACCAGCATGACTGGCACGAAGGCTAAGGTCACCCCAACTGCTTCGGAGCTCAAGAAGACAAAGGTGGCTGAGGCTGAAGCTCGTAAGCGCAAGCAAACTACTGATGAAGCTCCACCCACCAAGAAGCGCAAGACAAAGAAGGACAAGGCTGCTTCCACAGAGCCCATCTTTGTCGAGCCCATATCAGTTGCTCGCCGTGCATCTAGACACTGAGAACGTCACATGACAGTCCATGAGCCTGCTCCCATAGAGACTGAAGACATTCCAGCTGTTGACCCCACCGCAGCTGAAGACATTGGTCCTCATGACAATGTTGAAGATGATGTAGTCCTTCCTCAGATCGAGTACAACGTGGAATCTTCGCCTGTTCTTACGAACAGCGAACGCATCAGCATTGGTCGTCCATTGACGCCAATTGCACAGGATGACTCGTGGGCTGATCACCCACAAGATACACCAGCAACTCCCCAACCAACTCAAGTAACCAGTTCGGTGCTTGAAGATGAAGACTTTGAGGCCCAACAACCTCCATCCCCTCAGGCGTCGCCAGCATTTCGCAGGCTTCGCAAAGGACCAAGGCCTCAAGTCGTCACCCCAAGTGTTCCCGAAGAAGAAGAGCAACAATCTGTTCCTGACGCTGCTCCTACTGTGAACCTCTCAGAATATGAAGCCAAAGCGGCTGAAGATATTCTGGCTGCATCAGCCGGAGAAGAACAACCCCAAGAAAAAGAAGCATGTGCTGTCACACCCCCTATTCTCGAGGAGAACGTGTCCTACCCTCCAGCTCCTGAAGTGGCGGTTACAAATTCAGAGGCTGCCACCACCAACACTGAAGCCAATGACGTGGTCATGGCTGAAGCAAATGTGGCACCTGAAGTCATAGTGGTGCCTGAAGTGATTGCGCCTGAAGAAAGTGCTGCACCTGAAGCAAATCCGCAGCCTGAAGCCACTGCCTCTGCTCCTGTTCCGCCTCCAAGGCCCCATACAATTGAGCAAGCTTACAACCAAGATGATCAGCTCATCACTATCCGATGGCGCATTCTGACTCCACCACCTGCTGCTGGACCGCATGTTGCTGGTCCTCAGTTTGACCATCATGTTGAGCACGGGCCTCAGGTTCAGAAGCCTAAGCCAAGACTGCCAAGGTTTCCAGGTATTACCACCTCTCAAGGGTTATTCAATGCCAATAGCTTCACTGTGCACAACACATTCTTTGACAGCGCCAAGAACCCATATTCCAAGCCAAGAATATCATCAGATAGGTTCTGGAGCCATCAGCAGCATAGTTATTACTCAAGAGTACTCTATGATCAAGGGCGCATTTTCCCTTATATGCGTCTTGACACTGAAGCTATTGCTGGACTGCCCTGTCTGGAGGAAGCTCTTGATTGCTTCTATGATGTTGGCCTGCTCAACTTTGTGACTGACAAGGAGCATTGGAATGAAGAGCTGCTTCTGCAATTCTATGCAACCCTCCACATTCGAGGCTACAGCAGGGATCCGAAGACATGGGTCCTTGAGTGGATAACAGGCAATGTCCATCATGAAGCCAAAGCCTTTGATCTCATTGATCTTACTGGCCTGCCCACTCCAGGAGAATTGTATGAACCTGGCTGTCAATTGCATAGTGAAGCTTTGGAGAGTATCTTTTAGAAGCGCAAGCCCAACATGAGCCAAATGATGAGCATGATGAAGCCTTTGCCCAGTGATGCCGAATATCCAAAGGAATTCTTTGTTGAAGACCTAGAGTATCTGCCACGCACCATCTATCATATCATCAGGCGTACTCTATGGCCTGTCAAAGGACATTCTTCATCAGCCAAGCTTGAAGGCACAATGAAGACATTGGTCTTCTATATCTTCCATGGCATCAGCTTCAATGCTCAAGATTTCTTCATCCGGCAGTTGGCTATGTCTGGCTCTGATATGTTTGGTCTGAAGTTCTATGCTCCATGGATCATGCGCCTCATCAAGCTTCATTCAGCTATCACCTATCAGCCCTCTGCTCGCAACCATCATATATTCTTGCCACAGGTTGGTATGTCAGCTGAAGCTATATACCAAGAACCTGCCAAAGAGCCTGTTAATCTTCACAACGCTGATCACCAGAGCTTCACTCAGCAAATTGAAGGAGTTCCAGCAGTCTCCCGCGTTTATCCTCTGGCTGGGCGTACTCATCTACCTCGACATGCTGAAACTGAAGTCACTGAGGGCACTATTGCCCAAAGGCCTCAGAAGCGTTCTCGTGTTCTCAATAACCGAGAGCTTCTGGTTGCCCTCCATCAGAAACAAGATAAGCATCACTACTGGCTGAAGCGTGAGATGCAAAGCCTCTCGGTGGAAGTCAATCGCATTCGCAATCTTGCGACCAAGAATGCCTTTGTTGCTCATGAAACCTGTCGGAGGTCATGGAAGATTTTACTCTGCTGAGTGCTAAAACGGATCTTCAAGACGATGGCTTCACAGAAAGATTCAAGTTTGACCACACTCCTCCAAGGAATGCTGTTCTGCGTCGAACTCCGTCTCTTGAAGATTCTGACTACTCCTCCTACGCTGCAACGGTTGACGCCAGGGTGATAGATGATCAAGATGATGCTACCTCACCACCTCCTACTTCAGCGCGTGTCGACACTGCCCCAACTACTTCTGCACCGCCAAACACCAACCGCCGACCCTGCATCATCTCCTGCTCCAACTGGGAACGAGTAGAGGCTCTATGTATTCAAACCTTTTTGGTCCTTACTGACAAAAGGGGGAGAAGCATATGAATTGATAGTCTTCAAGTGGGTCCATATGGGCAGGTGCTTTATATTTTGCCTAGTGTTTACAACTCTCGTTTTTGCTACATTTGGTTCTTTGAGTTGTAACACTTAAACTGATGGTCGTCTGCTACGTTTTCTGCTACTCTGTAATGCAATGATAAATTCCGCATGTGCTATGTTATATTCCGCACTTAGTCACTTTTGCAGACGTCCATTTCTCATTATGCATATCATTATATTCGACATATCAATTGTGCATGATGAATTGTCCTCATAAGTTGAAGGGGATCTCCACAAGTACAACCTGCCATGTGCATTTGCATTCAAAGGTAAATCAACTATATGCACATCTTCAGGGGGAGCCTTTTGCTACTTACGAAGACAATACCTTTATCCGTTAAAATTTCACATACTTTTATCCCCGTTGAAAACTTCAACCAGTTTGTCATCAATCACCAAAAAGGGGGAGATTGTAAGTGCATCTAGTGCCACCCCTAGTTGGTTTTGGAGTATTGATGACAAACCTGGTTGAGGGACTAATGTGTTTGTGAGAATTGCAGGATAACACAGGTAGTAGTCCCTCATTGATTCGGTTTACCTACCGGAGATGACCCCTAAAAATGTATGAAGACATTGACAACAGTGGTGGTACATGAAGATAATATTATTGAAGACTATGACAAGAAAACACATTGTGTGAAGACTATGGAGCGCGAAGACTTCGATGTTTCGTTGTTTCCTTTTTCTTCTTTGTTGAGTCATAGGAACAACCGTACTGTTAAGTGGGGTCCAAGTGAACTAAGTCAGAGTGACTAAAGTGATGCTCAACCAAATCCTATGTCTTCGAGCGAAGACAATGAGAGCAAATCTTATCCAGAGTTGGATGAGTCAGCTTTACTTGTAGCCCAAGTAAAGTTGCCGTGTGAGTGTTTGAAATCTGACCGTTGGAACACGTGTCAGTTCCTTAGTGACCCAGGGTCACTTCAGACAAATCAGGTCGGGTTGCCCAGTGGCTATAAATAGCCCACCCCCTACACCATAAATTGGTGGCTGCTCAGAGTTATTACACGGCTTTTGTCATTTGAGAGCAACCCACCTCCGAAGCATTTGAGAGAGAAATCCTTGCGAGGACAAAGCCAAAACACCCAGAGCCAAAGAGTGTTAGGCATCACTGAAGTCTTTCTGTCTGTGTGACCTGAAGACTTATTACACTCGAGGACTATGTTTCCTCTAGCCGGTTAGGCGTCGCGTTCTGAGCATCCAAGAGTCATTGTGGATCGCCCTGAACGAAGTCTGTGAAGGTTTGGAAGTCTACCTTGAAGACTTACCAGGGTGATTGGGCGAGGACTAGGTGTCCTTAGCTCAAGGGGAATAAGGTGAAGACGCGGTCTTCTGAGTTGAATCTCAGCCTCCCTAACCAGACGTACAGTTGTCACAGCAACTGAAACTGGTCTAACAAATCACTGTCTTCCCCGAGCTACTGGTTCTATCCTTTCCTTCCCTTTACTTACTGTCTTACGTTGTGAAGTCATTGCCTGCCTGCCTTATCTGATTGACTTCACTGTGTGACTACTTGTTCTGATTGGCTTCATTCCTTCTTCCCTCTTGATCCTTACTGCCTAGCTGCTATTAGTCTTCATGCTTTCACTTTATTGAATACCTGACTATGTCTTGTCTAGTGTAGTCTACTTTCCGCTGCATACAAATAGGATTGGATTTATCCTTAGTCTTCGAAACTACCATGTTTTGAAGCATTTCATAAAAATCGCCTATTCACCCCCCTCTAGTCGATATACTGCACTTTCATCAATGATAATAGGATTAGCACAAGTGAAGCCAGATAGGGTAGATGGATCCGCTCACGGTTCCTTTGCAGCAACCCATGTGGTTTTGGGATACTGCTCAGGCTTCCAGTATGAACCATCAACATTCATTTTCCTGTCGAACCCAACACCCTCTTTCCTAGGGTTTCAGTTCAGTATCTGCTTTTTGAGGACATCACATAGAGTTTGATGCCCTTTGAGGCTTTTGTACATCCCTGTTTCAAGCAAAGTCTTCAACCTAGCATTTTCATCAGCAATAGTAGTGGTATCCTCAGCAGAGGGGTTAGTTACCACATCAGTAGTTGAAGATATTGCAACAGTGGCAGCAGTAGAACATTCAGCAACAGATGTAGCGTTATCACGCTCAATGCATTTTAGACACGGTGGTTCAAACTCTTCCCGAGTGGAGCTGATCAGTTGTGCGCGGAGTGACTCATTTTCTTTTTGAAGATCTTCATGAGCCGCTTTCAATTTCTCAAGTTCTCGCTTCCTTTGAAGGTAATCGTGGGAAAGCTTTTCATGAGTTTTTGAGAGCGATTCATAAAGACCTTCAAGTTCCTCGTACTTAACATGAAGATTTTTAATGTCTTCAATTAAGGACCGATAACGGGTCATTTCCACGTCCAACAGGTCATCGCTTTTGTCTAACAGTTTTTGAATATGTTCCATGGCTTTCTGCTGTTCAGTGGCAATTTTAGCAAGTGTTTTGTAGCTAGGTTTTGATTCACAATCAGAGTCATCTTCACTAGATGTTTGAAAGTAAGCATCACGTGATTTTACCTTGGCACCGCGTGCCATGAAGCAGTAGGTGGGAGCAGAGTCGTCGTCCTCATCATCAAGGTTGGGGACGGGGCCATTGTCTTCAGTGTTGAAGATGGACTTGTCAACGTAGGCAGTGGCTAGAGCCAGACTTGCAGCACCAGAATCGGACTCCTCCTCAGACTCCACCTCCGCTTCTTCAGAAGCAGACTCCTCCTGTGAATCCATCTCCTTTCCAACAAACGCACGAGCCTTGCCAGATGAATTCTTCTTGTGTGATGAATACTTTGATGAATACTTGGAAGAAGACTTTGAGTATTTCTTCTTTTTCTTGTCATCGGAATCATATTCCTTGCTCTTCTTCTTCTTCTTCTTCTCATTGTCCCACTGAGGACACTCAGAGATGTAGTGACCAGGTTTCTTGCACTTATGACATGTTATCTTCTTGTAGTCATGGGTAGAAGCTTCATCATTTCTTGAGCTGGATCGTGAAGACTTTCTGAAGCCTTTCTTCCTAGTGAATTTCTGGAACTTCTTCACAAGCATGGCAAGCTCCTTTCCAATGTCTTCAGGATCATCAGAACTGCAGTCAGATTTTTCTTCAGATGAAGAAATAACCTTTGCCTTTAAGGCGCGAGATCGGCCATAGTTGGGACCATAGATGTCATGTTTATCAGATAGCTGGAACTCATGTGTGTTGAGCCTCTCAAGTATGTCAGACGGATCGAGAGTCTTGAAGTCACGGCGTTCTTGAATCATCAGGGCAAGGATATCAAATGAGCCGTCGAGTGATCTCAGGAGAGTCTTGACGATTTCATGCTTGGTGATCTCAGTGGCGCCAAGTGCCTGAAGCTCATTTGTGATGTCAGTGAGACGATCGAATGTGTGCTGGACATTCTTATTGTCATGTCTCTTGAAGCGATTGAAGAGATTGCGAAGGACACTGATCCTTTGATCTCTGTGGGTTGACACGCCTTTGTTGACCTTTGAGTGTTGGGCCCAGACTTCCTTTGACGTTTCCAGGGCACTTACACGACCATATTGTCCTTTGGTCAGATGACCACAGATGATGTTCTTGGCCGTTGAATCCAGTTGAACGAGCCTCTTGACATCAGCAGGGGTGATACCTTCACCAGTCTTGGGAACGCCGTTCTTGATGACAAACCAGAGGTCCACGTCAATGGCTTCAAGGTGCATGCGCATCTTGTTCTTCCAGTAGGGATATTCGGTGCCATCGAAGACGGGGCACACAGCGAAGACGTTGATTATCCCTGCAGTCGACATAGCTAAAACTCCAGGTGGTTAAACCGAATCACACAGAACAAGGGAGTACCTTGCCCTGATACCAATTGAAAATGCAGTATATCGACTAGAGGGGGGGGGGGGTGAATAGACGATTTTTATGGAATGCTTCAAAACATGGAAGTTTCGAAGACAAACAATAGTAACGATCCTATTTATATGCAGCGGAAGGTAGAATACACTAGACAAGCCATAGTCAAGTATTAAGCATGAAGACTAATAGCAGCTAGGCAGTAAGGATCAGGATGGAAGATTGAATGAAGCCAATCAGAACAAGTAGTCACACAATGAAGTCAAACAGATAGGCAAGCTAGCAAAGACTTCACAATGTAAGACAGTAAGTAAAGGGAAGGAAATGATGGAACCAGTAGCTCGGAGAAGACAGTGATTTGTTAGACCAGTTCCAGCTGCTGTGACAACTGTACGTCTGGTTAGGGAGGCTGAGATTTAACTCAGAAGACCGCGTCTTCACCTTATTCCCCTTGAGCTAAGGACACCTAGTCCTCGCCCAATCACTCTGGTAAGTCTTCAAGGTAGACTTCCAAACCTTCACAGACTTCGTTCACCGGCGATCCACAATGACTCTTGGATGCTCAGAACGCGACGCCTAACCGGCTGGAGGAAACACAGTCCTCAAGAGTAATAAGTCTTCAGGTCACACAGACAGAAAGACTTCAGTGATGCCTAACACTCTTTGGCTCTGGGTGTTTTGGCTTTGTCCTCGCAAGGATCTCTCTCTCAAATGCTTCGGATGTGGGTTGCTCTCAAACGACAAAAGCCGTGCAATAACTCTGAGCAGCCACCAATTTATGGTGTAGGGAGTGGGCTATTTATAGCCACTGGGCAACCCGACCTGATTTGTCCGAAGTGACCCTAGGTCACTAAGGAACTGACACGTGTTCCAACGGTCAGATTTCAAACACTCACACGACAACTTTACTTGGGCTACAAGTAAAGATGACTCATCCAACTTTGGATAAGATTTGCTCTCATTGTCTTCGCTCGAAGACATATGATTTGGTTGAGCATCACTTCAGTCACTCTGACTTAGTTCACTTGGACCCCACTTAACAGTACGGTGGTTCCTATGACTCAACAAAGAAGAAAAGGAAACAACGAAACATCTAAGTCTTCGCGCTCCATAGTCTTCACACAATGTATTCTCTTGTCATAGTCTTCAATAAGATTATCTTCATGTACCACCACTGTTGTCAATGTCTTCATACATTTTTAGGGTCATCTCCGGTAGGTAAACCGAATCAATGAGGGACTACTACCTGTGTTATCCTGCAATTCTCACAAACACATTAGTCCCTCAACCAGGTTTGTCGTCAATACTCCAAAACCAACTAGGGGTGGCACTAGATGCACTTACAGGTGCGGGCGCCCGGTGGTACGAGGTGCGGGCACCCGGTGGTTGCGTATTTGGGCGAAAATCTTTGGGGAAAGGGCAAATTCGGTGGATTTCGTGGTGGGAAGGGTGGGGATTGTTGTGGAGGGGCTAGATCCACTTGCCAAACATCAAATCCATGGACCAAAACAACTAAATCTCACAAGATCCAACAAATTGCAAGAAATGTTTTTGGGCTATTTTGTGGGGATTTTCGAAATTGGGCAAGAACACAACAAAATCAAGCTAGAAAATGGGGGGATGGGACTCCAAGATGTGAATCAACCTTGCTGATGATACCAAGATGTTGTAGGGTGGAACCCTAGAGGGGATCATTTCACACTTGGAGGGGAAAAGTGGATGAACACACAAGAACACAAGACACAAATCTCTCAAACAAACCCAATATCACATCTACTAGAGTAGCATACAAGAGATTCACAAGATTACAAGATCAAACCAAGGAAACAAGCACAAAGGTAAAGTTCTTCCCACTCCTAGAGGAGGTAAGGTCATGATAATCTTCTCCCTTGGGAGGTCTTGCAATCCACAAGGATTCTTCTCCAAGAGGAGGTCTTGATCTCCTAGAGGAGGGGATACAAGGAGCAAAGCTCTCAATGTCTATCAAGTACTTTGCTGACCTCACAAATAAGCTAGGGAAAGAGTATATAAAGGCTAGGGAGGAAACTTGGGGAAGAGGGGTACAAAAGGACTAAAAAGTCACTAAAAACATAGCCACGGGGAAAGGGTCCGGGCACCCGGGGTGAAACCGGCCGGGCACCCGGACCGGTCAGGGGCGCCGGGTGGGAAGGACCGGGCACCCGGGGTCCAAAGCCCGGGCACCCGGGGTCGGCTGGAGCGGTGTGGCCCGGGCACCCGGGGCCGGCTGGGGCGTCGCCCAGGCATGCGGCCGGGCACTCAGGGCCAAAACGGCCGGGCACCCGAGGTGTCCAGGGGGTCGGCCCTCCCCTTGTCTTCGTGGTCGGGCACCCGGGGCCCTTCCGTCCGGGCACTCGGGGTGTCCAGGAACTCATCTTCTTCCTTCTCCTTGGCTTCTTCTTCGTAGTCTTGCTCCATGGATGCTCGAGCCTCCGTCTTCTCCTTCCCACGATCACCTTGGATGTACCTAAGAATGCATAGCGTATCTCTTTGAGGTAGAATCCCGTTCTCATGTGAAACAGAACGAAACTCGGAGAGGAAGGAAGTGACCTCGTTCTCGATGTTGCGTGCGCGTGCTCTTGTCATTGGCCCTCTCGGTGCTTGCGGTGGTGATGGAGTGTCGGTGCGGGTAGTCGAGGGATGCGCCGCATCATGTTGTCATCTGGTAAATCAACTTAGAGCACAAATGCTCAAGTGCACAATAACCTAAGAACACTAATATATATTACTATCTTTCAAAGTGTCAATAGTAAGTTTTTCAGAGCATAAAGATGGAATTTCTACATGCAACTGGATAACATCACAAACGACCAACCTAATTGAGCCGTGCTCCCGTGTCATTCGGATCAAGGAGCACTGTCTAATCGAGTTGGAAAAAAAATGCCAGGGTGCTAATCCTATTCCCTAATTAGCATGAGGATTGAGTTGATTTAATTACCAATAGGTCTTAATTTTGCTAAGTAGCTCCTCCTCCGCCATCGGGGCTCCATTTGTGTAGGCCGTCGCAGCTCAGGGCGGCACACACGAGTTGCCGTTGGTCGCTCTTCCAAGCGGCCATCCTCTTCCTCACCGCCCGAATTCTGGCCCTCCTCGCCGCCGCCTTGGCCTTGGCCACCAGGGATCAATACTGACGCACCCTCCATGCGATGATCCAACACTTCGCCGGCCGCTGCAACACGCCGTGCGCGTCGTTGTCGCCACCGCCGTCGTGCCTCCTTTTGGCGCCCGGATCCTTGCCCGCATGGTCTCTGCCGGAGTCGATATGTCGGCTGCGGTGCTCGGCTCAGCGCGGTCCGTGGGGGCCTTCCCACCGGCCAGCCACCCCGCTTCTCTCATTGCCCCGGCGAGGGCGAGCGGGCGCTTGGCGGAGTCGACGACGACCGCCCCCACCGGTGCGCGGAGAAGGACGGATCCATGTGCCCAGCCACTTTAAAAGGGCCACGGGTTGAATATACCAAACAACAAGGAGTTTTGTGCAAAAACGTAACGTTATCTCAGATGCATTTACAATTGGACTGCGGGTTGAATACCCAAAACCACAGGGACTTTTATGCAAAAGTATCGCGACAATGAGCGGGCAGAAAGAATAACTGCTTTATTAGTAGGTAAAAATATAAAGATAAAAAACTGTCAAAATTATTGAGAGGAAAAAAGCAAGAGCATGGGGCGACTGGAAGGATGAAAACCCACGTGGCGCAGGCAACGAGATAATCACTCTCTACCGCCAACTTGTGAGCTATTGACACACTAGCGGAGCTTCAGCAACGCTGAATGGGCCGTGCCCCGCCCAGTCCATGAAGTATTATACAGTATGCATATACTCTTGGGCCTTAAAATAGCAGCCCATAAGCTATGTTCTTTTTGAAGGCCCGCCCATGTTTGGGCTGCAAGCTCCGCAAATTGACACAGTAGTGAAAGACACCACATGATAATGGTGTTCATGTATACTACTGTATAGTAACACTTGTGTTATTTCCCACGTTAAAAAAACACTTGTGTTATTTCCCTTCTCATGTTTGCTGATCATGGTTCACAACTGACGTTCGTAGTACAATATTTTATAGACATGTTGTGCAAGTCGTGCTTATATTAATATAGCATCTGTCATCATGAACCCACTAAGTTCTGATCCGCGGTTTCCGGTGTCAACGCCAACCCCGATCCTCTGAACTTGCTCTCGGTGATCTCATCGATCCTTCTCGCCATCTCCGGCGTCAGGTGGTTGTTCCAGTCGCCAACGACACCGCGCCGGAAGAATATATTGTTGGCCACTGAGTTCTCCATCATGTCGGTCTTCCCGGAGCGGTTCACCTCCAGTCCCGCCAGGCTCTCCATGGCGCATGCCTCCACGATCTCCCTGTCCATTCCGGCCTCCCGCTCCTGCGCCGTGAACGGGCGCCCGACAAACTCCGCGAGGCGCCTCAGCTGGCCGAGCGTGTCGGCGGCGAGCTCCTCGTAGGTCAGGAAGAGAACCTGCTCCGGCTTCTCCACATGCCAGCGCCAGTAGCCCAGCACGTGCTCCCAGAAAGGCCCGAACAGCGAGACGCCGTCGCAGAAGTGCTGGAGCGCCTCGCCGAGGTCCCACGGCGACGGCGCGAACCGGTTCCAGAAGTGCCAGAGCGACACGAAGCAGTCCTTGGGGTCCCGGCACAGGTACACCACCTTGCAGCCGGAGGCGGCGACGGACTCCGGCAGCGACCGGGACGGGATGTGCGTCATCAGGAGCCGCGGCGCAGGGAGGGAGCTCATGTCGGGGATCCGGCCGTTACTGAAAACCTGGACCTCGAGGAAAGGGATGAGATGGTGGGGGCTGTGGGCTGCGAGCGCCGCGAGTGCGGGCCCGTCCGCGGTGCGGCGGAGGGTCGCAAACAGCAGCGCCTTGAGCCAGGTGGTGCCGGACTTGGGAAAGGTGGCGAGGAAGACGTCGGTGCCGCGCGCCTTGAGGTGCCGCTTGATGACCATGGCGTTCACGACGGCCGGCGTGAACGCGTACCAGCCGTCCGGGTGGCGGGTGTATGGGCGGCCGATGCCGCTGGGCGCCGTCGGGTAGGTGGACACGACCTCCAGGAGCTGGTCGTAGATTTCTCTGTGGGACGCTGCCTCGTCGTCGGCTTTGGGTGCAGAGGAGGAGGACTGTGGAGAGGACGCCATGAAATTTGTTAGATATCTCGTGCTTCGTGAAGGCCCGTTTGTACAGCGCTCTACTTTCTGCAACGAGAGAATGCCCAGATGTTTTCTGCTAATAAA
>LR738711.1:866662729-866703789 GCA_902687465.1 Secale cereale
CCCCCCCCCCCCCCCCCCCTCTGGCCCTCCTTTTTCTTTTTTGAAATTGGCCCTCTCAACTTTGGTAGGTGGAACTTCTTGTACCGTGTTGGATGCCTCATCATCCAACCACCTCCTTCTACCGTTTTCTACCATTTTTCCTATTCGTGGCAACTATCAAAACTAATCTACGGCAGTCTACAAGATTTTTTAGTACTCCCGGTCGGTGATTTCGCAACTTAGCACAAATACCTTGCTGGTCAGTAGGGGTACAAGGCGCCGTCCCGCAAAACCGGCCAATGTGCTAAACTTTTTTTTTCTTGAACACGATACAGATCCAACTTCTCATACATACGCGCATACACTCACTCATATGAACGCATACACGCACACCTTACCCTTATTACCAGCTTCGACAGGCTGAGCCGGCATATTATCTTGAGATTTACGAAGTCGTCGTAGACGCCTCGTCGTTGACAGGAACGTCTGCTTCCACTGAAAACGCATTACTGAAAATCCTGGAAAAAAAATCAGAAATAATACGAGCATCAGGATTTGAACTCTGATGAGTTGGGAATACCACTGTCCCCTAATCATTCAGTCACAAGTTGGTTCGTGGCCAACGTACTAAACTAGCATGTTGTAATGGTAAAGTGAAGTGCGATGAAAAGGAATCGCTGATCCATTCATGATGATGGTGTACATTTTTATACCCCCTGAAGAGGCGCATCACACATGCGCGATTGTTACAGAGAGCGGGAGTTGAGGGACGCGTCCGTTAGATTAGGATCGCGACTGTTCAGAAAAGAAAACCGCATGTCGGTTCCATAAACAGAGATTTCCTTAATTAAACTATTTAATTAAATCCTAACACTCCCCTAATCTCTGCTTCAATTATTCTTTGTAAACATCATCATCATCTTGATTAGCCTCCTCCAAAAAACCCTGTAGGAAAAATATGAGGAGATATGTACAATATGCCATCAAAAACTCCTTCCAAAAATCCAGTGAGAAAATAAGGAGAAATCGACATATCGCAATGCATGCATTACTATTGCCTCATTAAAAACCTTCCATAAGAAACCATTTAGGAAAACTTACAAAGGAAAAGAGTGCAATATCAAAGACCCGAGGATCACAAACAGATTATCATTCAGGGAGACACGCCCCCTGAACTTTGCAGTTCCCGAAGTCGTTTCATACCAATTCCATTGATGTACTTCTCAAATAAAGAACTTGGTAATGACTTTGTAAACAAATCAGCAAGATTGTCACATGGCTTCGTTTGCAAAATATTTATCTCCCCAGTTTCCTGTAACTCATGAGGATAAAATAATTTCGGAGAAATATGCTTTGTAATATTGATCTTTATATAACCTGTTTGCATCTGTGTAATACATTGAGCATTATCTTCATAGAAAATAGTGGGTAACTCTAATGATCCAATCCCACTTGCACTTTCAATAAAGTTTATCATTCTGCGAAGCCATGCACATTCACGTGATGCTTCAAACAAAGCAATAATTTCAGAATGATTCGTGGACGTAGCCACCAGAGTTTGTTTTGTCGACTTCCAAGAAAAGGCCGTACCTCCATTCAAGAAGACAAAACCAGTCTATGATCTGGCATTATGGGGATCTGATAGGTATCCAGCATCACAATATCCCACCATGGTCTTATCTTGATTTTTCTTATAGAACAAACCAAGATCTTTGGTGCCTTGAAGATATCTGAAAATGTTCTTCACACCAACCCAATCCCTCTTTGTTGGCGATGCACTGAATCTAGCCAATAAATTTACTACAAACGATATATTAGGCCTGGTGCAGTTTGCTAGATACATTAATGCTCCAATAGCACTGAGGTAAGGAAACTCAGGTCCTAATGCCTCTTCATCATCACCCTTAGGTCTAAATGGGTCTTTATCTCTATCAAGAGATCTAACAACCATTGGTGTTTTCGATGGATATGCTTTATCCATATTAAATTTCTCAAGAATCTTTTGGATATAAGCAGACTGATGAACAAGTATTCCTGAAGGAAGATGTTCAAGTTGTAAGCCCAAACAAAATTTGGTCTTACCCAGATCTTTCATCTCAAACTCCGTCTTAAGATGATTACTTGCCTCATGTATTTCTTGTGTAGTCCTAATGATATTCAAATCATCCACATACACAGAAATAATGCAAAATCCATTCTTAGATTTCTTAATAAACACACATGGGCAATTATTATTATTTGAGTAACCCTTTTGAAGTAGGAATATACTCAGTCGGTTATACCACATTCTTTCTGACCGCTTCAAGCCATACAATGACTTCTGAAGCTTTACACAATACATGCTGCGATTAGCCTTTGGATTCGGAAGTTTCATTCCCTCGGGAACTTTCATATAAATATCTGAATCCAGTGACCCATATAAATATGCAGTCACAATGTCCATCAGTTGGATAGACAAATTCATTTTCACTGCCAGTGCTATTAAATATCGGAACGTTGTTCCACTCATAACAGGAGAATATGTTTCATCATAATCCATGCCGGGTCTCTGCGTGAACCCCTGTGCTACAAGCCTCGCCTTATATCTCACCACCTCATTGTTCTCATTCTTCTTACGAACGAAAACCCATTTTGCTCCCACAGGGAACACATGCTGAGGAGTGGGCATTACTGCAGTAAATACCCCTCTTTTTATGAGCGAGCGCAATTCATCCTCAATTGATGCCTTCCATTTGGACCAGTCTGAGCGCTTCATGCACTCTGCCATGGACTTAGGTTCGCAATCCAAATCAAGGCAATCTGCAATTTTAGAGGCGAAATAAATGTCGACAATTGTAGTCTTTCTGTTGTATGATTCTCCTGAATCAATATAGTTAATGGATATCTCATCAATACCTTTTGACCCTTCGTGATTTCCCTCAACAATTGGATCAAGGTCTTCCGATGTCCCAACACCAAAATTTGTGTGCACACTCGTGCTGGGTTCTGGATGTCAAACATCCTTCACGTGTCCTTCAACCCTAGGTTGAATATCAACATTTTGTTGACTTGCATTTACTATTTGAGGATTCCTCATTCCCCTTGGACGCTTCTGCAAAGCCTTGTCCTTTGCATCCAGATTCCTCCCCCTCTTAGGTGGCTGACTAGATCTATGGGTCACATCCACTTTCTCTGGTACATTCATAGCGGGAACATTTGATTTTGTGACACCTTTATAATCAGTAAATGCATCTGGCAGATTATTTGCAATATTTTGCAAATTTATAATCTTCTGAACCTCTAATTCAGACTCATTCGCACGTGGATCTAAGGACTGGATGCCTTTCACATCCCAATCTATTTCTCGGCATTCTTTGTGGTTATTCTCTCCCCGTAATGCCGGGAAATTGTCCTCATAAAAAATGCAATCAGCGTACCGGGCTGTAAACAAATCCCCTGTGAGGGGTTCCAGGTACTTAATGATTGACGGAGAATTGTACCCCACATAGATCCTCATTCGTCTATGAGGGCCCATTGATGTACGCCGCGGTGGTGAGATCGGTACATATACCGCGCAACCGAATTGCCGCAGATGGGAAATACTTGGTTGGTTTCCACGTACTAACTGCAACGGGGAGACCGTATGATATACAGTTGGTCGAATTTGTATCAATTTTGCAGCATGTAAAACTGCATGACCCCAACATGAAGCTGAAAGATTACTATTCTGCAGGAGCGGTCTTGCTATCAACTTGATCCTCTTGATAAGTGATTCCGCAAGACCATTTTGGGTATATACATAAGGTACTGAGTGCTCCACAGAAATGCCCAAAGCTAGGCAGTAATCATTAAATGCTCGCGAACTAAATTCTGCAGCATTATCCATTCTGATGGTTTTTATCCTATGCTCAGGATGATTTGCTCTCAATTTAATGATCCGAGCAATTAGCTTTGCAAAAGCATGGTTCCTTGTTGAAAGTAGGCACACATTTGACCATCTTGTTGATGCATCAATTAGGACCATGAAATATCTAAATGGTCCAGATAACGGTTGTATTGGACCACAAATATCTCCTTGAATGCGTTCAAGGAAATCAAGTGGCTCATCCTTTAATTTCACATAAGATGGCCTTGTGATCAATTTCCCAGTTGCACATGATGTGTGATGGCTTCTCGCCCCTCGTTGGTTACCCCAAGTGGAAGGTTTGAGATGCAGTGTAGCGGTAGTTTTCCCTTGGCAAAGATACCAAGGATCGAATTCCCCTGAGACTCCAAGGTTCAACTAGAAGGTGTCAACTGCTAGCGGCGCAACTAGCGATCGACCGGACCTGCACACAAATACAAATAACTTTGCTCCCAACGAGTACAGAGAGGTTGTCAATCCCTCCGGCCTTGTCGTTTACAAAGGATTAAACGCAAGAGATAATAATGATAGGTATGACTGCAACTAGTAAGTAAGAACTGAAAGTAAATAGCGGATGTGATCAGTGATGGTAATATGGACCGGGGTCCCAGGATGTTCACTAGTGATGTCTCTCTCCCAAAAGACGATAGAACAACTAAGTGAGGTAAACGAATTACAGCTGGGCAATTGACAGGATTATGTGCGCAAACCAATGCTAACTATGCTGCAAGAAAGGTAGAGGCTCAAAAGCATGGGCGGTACGCCAAGGTAAGTAGACCGAAATCCATCTGCATCTACTACTAATCATCCACCTTGAGATATCTATCCAGAATATCTCGCTGGTATTAAGTTGCGAGTCCCACCCATAGTGTAAACTCAAAGCAACAGACAACTGCATTAAAAGAACTTTGCGTAAAGTAAACAATCCTTGCACCCCGCGAGTACAAGCACCGTTGTTTTCCCCTGGTGGCAACAGCACATCCCCTAGACTCATGTTGCTGTCACTCAAGCTAGTCATCGAGGGGCATGAACCCACAATCAAGCATAACGTTCCCTCTTGGAGTTACTACCTACTACTTGGCCAAAGCAATAAACAGCAACGGAGAACATGCAAGAATTACTCAAGAACATAAATATAAAAGAGGTAAATCAAATATATTACTCACACACAATCTGAACATAATCTCATAATCCATCGGATCCCAGCAAACTCATCATAGCAACAACATAAGGATTACATATGTGCCTCGATCATGTAGGGCAGCTCACGAGGTCTAATTAGTGAAGAACAAAGAGGGGACAAGAACATGACATAGCTACTGGTCATGGACCCATGGTCCAAGGGAGACTACTCACAACTCATCCGGGAGGCGTCCATGGTGGTGAATGTTGGAAATATGCCCTAGAGGCAATAATAAATTGGTTATTATTATATTTCCTTGTTCATGATAATCGTTTATTATCCATGCTAGAATTGTATTGATAGGAAACTAAGATACATGTGTGGATACATAGACAACACCGTGTCCCTAGTGAGCCTCTACTAGACTAGCTCGTTGATCAAAGATGGCTACGGTTTCCTAGCCATAGACATGAGTTGTCATTTGATAACGGGATCACATCATTAGGAGAATGATGTGATGGACAAGACCCAAACAATAAACGTAGCATATGATCGTGTCAGTTTATTGCTATTGTTTTCTGCATGTCAAGTATATGTTCCTACGACCATGAGATCATGCAACTCACTGACACCGGAAGAGTACCTTGTGTGTACCCAACATCACAACGTAACTGGGTGACTATAAAGGTGCTCTACAGGTATCTCCGAGGGTGTCTGTTTAGTTGGCATGGATCAAGACTGGGATTTGTCACTCCGTATGACGGAGAGGTATCTCAGGGCCCACTCGGTAATACAATATCACAATGAGCTTGCAAGCAATGTGACCAATGAGTTGATCACGGGATCTTGTATTACGGAACGAGTAAAGAGACTTGCCGGTAACGAGATTGAACTAGGTATAGAGATACCGACGATCGAATCTCGGGCAAGTAACATACCGACAGACAAAGGGAACTATATACGGGATTGTCTGAATCCTTGACATCGAGGTTCAATCGATAAGATCTTCGTAGAATATGTGGGAACCAATATGGGCATCCAGGTCCCGCTATTGGTTATTGACCGTAGAGGTGTCTCGGTCATGTCTGCATAGTTCTCGAACCCGCAGGGTCTACACACTTAACGTTTGGTGATGATATAAGTATAGTCGAGTCGTTATGTTGGTAACCGAAGGTTGTTCGGAGTCCCGGATGAGATCCCAGACGTGACGAGGAACTCCGGAATGGTCCGGGGATGAAGATTGATATATTGGATGATGGGAATCGGAGTCCGGAAGTGTTCCGGGGAGCACCGGGGAGTCGTCGGATGACCGAAAGGAGTTTCGGGGGGTCCCGACAAGTGTTGCGGGCCTCATGGGCCAAAAGGGGGGAGGCACATCAGCCCACACAGGGGCTGTGCGCCCGCCCACAGGCCTCCCACGCAGCTAGGAGGGTGGGGGCGCCCCTAGGGCAGCTGGCCCCCTCTGGCTTGGGGGCAAGGCGCCTAGGGGGGGGCACCCAAACCCTAGCCGCCCCCCTCTCCCTTGTGGCCGCCACCCCCTAGGGGAAACCCTAGGGGCGCCTCCACTTCTCCCCTCCCCCTATATATAGAGAGGGAGAGAGAGGGCAGCCACACCCCTACGTGCCTTGGCGCTGCCTCTCCTCTCCCTCGTAGCATATCTTCTTCTCCGCAGTGCTTGGCGAAGCCCTGCTGAGTTTTCTCCACCACCACCTCCACCACGCCGTCGTGCTGCCGGAGGACTCGAGTTGCTACTTCACCATCGCTCGCTGGATCGAGGAGGTGAAGGCGTCATCAAGCCGTACGTGTGTTGAACGCGGAGGCGCCGTCCGTTCGGCGCTAGATCGGATCTTCCGCGATTTGAATCGCCGCGAGTACAACTCCATCAACCGCGTTCTAGCAACGCTTCCGCTTAGCGATCTACAAGGGTATGTGGATCCGACTCTTCCCTCGTAGATGCATCTCCTAGATTGATCTTGGTGAGCGTAGGAAAATTTTTGTTTCCCATGCAACGTTCCCCAACAGTGGTATCAGAGCTAGGTTCTTGCGTAGATGCTTTCACGAGTAGAACACAAAGGGGTTTGTGGGCGTTGATGTTTATATTGCTTCCCTCTTTGGTCTTTCTTGATTCAGCGGCATTATGGGATGAAGCGGCCCGGACCAACTTTACATGTCCACGTACATGAGACCGGTTCCATCGACAGACATGCGACTTTTGTTGCATAAGATGGCTGGCGGGTGTCTGTCTCTCCTATCTTAGTTGAATCGGATTCGACGAAGGCGGTCCTTGTAGAAGGTTAAATAGCAACTTAAATATCACCGTTGTGGCTTTGCGTAGGTAAGAAGCGTTCTTGCTAGATACCCATAGCAGCCACGTAAAACATGCAACAACAAATTAGAGGACGTCTAACTTGTTTTTGCAAGGTATGTATGTGATATGATATGGCCAAAGACATGATGAGATATATTTGATGTATGAGATGATCATGTTGTAATAGTTAATATCGACTTGCATGTCGATGTATACGGCAACCGGCAGGAGCCATAGGGTTGTCTTTAATTTTTGTATGACTTGCGTGTCAATCATTAAGCGCTATGTAATGCTTTACTTTATCGCTAAACGGTAGCAATAGTAGTAAGAGCATGGTGGGCGCGCGACAACCCCGATGGCGACACGATGATGGAGATCAGGATGATGGGGATCATGGTGTTACGCCGGTGACGATGGAGATCATGCCGGTGCTTTGGAGATGGAGATCAAAAGCACGAGTTGATGGCCATATCATGTCACTTATGATTTGCATGTGATGTTAATCCTTTTATGCATCTTATTTTGCTTAGGACGGTGGTAGCATTATAAGATGATCCCTCACTAAAATTTCAAGATGAAATTGTGTTCCCCCCGAGTGTGCGCCGTTGCGAAGGTTCGTCGTTTCGAAGCACCACGTGATGATCGGGTGTGATAGACTCTACGTTCGCATACAACGGGTGCAAGCCAGTTTTGCACATGCAGAACACTCGGGTTAGACTTGACGAGCCTAGCATGTACAGACATGGCCTCGGAACACGGAAGACCGAAAGGTCGAGCATGAGTCATATAGTAGATATGATCAACATGAAGATGTTCACCATTGACACCACCTCATCTCACGTGATGATCGGACTTGGGTTGGTGGATTTGGATCATGTCACGCTCGGATGACCAGAGGGATGTCAATTTGAGTGGGAGTTATAAGTAATTTGATTAGTTAAACTCACTTATCATGAACAATAGTCTAAGTTGCCTTTGCAAATTATGTTGTAGATCAATAGCTTGCACTATAGCTCCCTGTTTAATACGTTCCTAGAGAAAAGAATAAGTTGAAAGTTATTGTAAGCAATTTTGCGGACTAGGTCCGTAATCTGAGGAATGTCCTCACTGCTGCACAGAAGGCTTACGTCCTCAATGCACCGCTCGGTGTACCAACCCCTCGAGCGTCGTCTGTGGATGTTGTGAACATCTGGCAGACACATTCTGATGACTACTTGATAGTTTAGTGTGCCATGCTTTACGACTTAGAATCGGGATTCCTATGACGTTTTGAACGCCATGGAACATATGAGATGTTCCAAGAGCTGAAATTGGTATTTCAAGCTCATACCCGTGTTGAGAGGTATGACCTCTGACAAGTTCTTTGCCTTACAAAGATGGAGGAGAATTGCTCAGACAGTGAGCATGTACTCAGAATATCTGGGTGCTTCAATCGCTTGAATCGAGTGGGAGTTTATCTTCCAGATAAGATAGTGATTGACAGAGTTCTCTAGTCACTATCACCAAGCTACTAGAACTTCGTGATGAACTATGACATGCAAGGGATAGAGATGATCCCGGGTTTGTTTGCGGTGCCTAAGACCGCAAAGGTAGAAGTCAAGAAGGAGCATCAAATGTTGATGGTTTAACAAGACCACTGGTTTCAAGAAGGGCAAGGGCTAGAAGGGAAACTTCATGAATGGCAAACAAGTTGCCGCTCTAGTGAAGAGACCCAAGGTTGAACCCAAACCCGAGACTAAGTGCTTCTATTATAAGGGGAACGGTCACTGGTAGCGGAACTACCCTAAATACATGGTAGATAAGAAGGCTGGCGACTTCAACAAAGTATATCTGATATACGTGTCATTGATGTGTACCTTACTAGTACTCCTAGTAGCACCTGGGTATTGGATACCGGTTCAGTTGCTATTATTGGTGACTTGAAGCAAAAACTACAGACTAAACGGAGACTGGCTGGGCGAGGTGACGATGTGTGTTGGAAGTGTTTCCAAGGTTGATGTGATCACCATCGCACGCTCCCTCTACCTTCGGGATTAGTGTTGAATCTAGATAAAAGTTATCGGGTGTCTACGTTGAGCATGAATATGATTGGATCATGTTCATTGTGATACGGTTGTTCATTTAAGTTAGAGAATAATGGTTATTCTGCTTAGATGAATAATACCTTTCATGGTCATGCACCCTATGTGAATGGTTCATTGAATCTCGGTCGTAGTAATACACATGTTCATAATATTGACGCCAAAAGATGTAGAGTTAATAATGATAGTACCACTTTCTTGTGGCACTGCCGCGTAGGTCATATTGGTGTAAAGTGCATGAAGAAACTCCATGCTGATGGATGTTTGGAGTCATTTGATTTTGAATCGCTTGACACATGCGAGCCATGCCTCATGGGCAGGATGACTGAGACCCGTTTTCATGTTCAATGAGACGGGCAAGTGACTTGTTGGAAATCGCACATGTTGATGTGTGTGATCCAATGAGGATTGAGGCGAGCAGGGGATATCGTTGTTTTCTCATCTTCACTGACGACTTGAGTAGATATGGGGATATATACTTAATGAAGCACAAGTCTGAAACGTTTGAAAGGTTCAAGCAATTTCAGAGTGAAGTTAAGAATCATCATAACAAGAAGATCAAATTCCTACGATCTGATCAAGGGAGAATATCTGAGTTATGAGTTTGGTAATCACTTAAGACATGTGGAATTGTTTCACAGTTGAAGCCATCTGGAACACCACAGTGTAATGGTGTGTCCGAACGTCGTAATCGAACCTTATGAGATATGGTGCGATTTCTGATGTCTCTCGCCAATCTGCCACTATCATGTTGGGGTTATGCATTAGAGACAGCTGCATTCGCTTTAGATAGGGAACCATCTAAAGTCCGTTGAGACGACATCGAATGGACATTGGTTTGGCAAGAAACCAAAGTTGTCGTTTCTTAAATGTTTGGGGCTGCGATGCTTGTGGCTTCAGCCGGAAAAGCTCGAGCCCAAAGCGGACAAATGCGTCTTCATAGGATACCCAAAGGTTACAGTTGGGTATGCCTTCTATCTCAGATCCGAGGGCAAAGTGTTTGTCGCTAAGAACGGGTCCTTTCTTGAGAAGGAGTTTCTCTCGAAAGAATTGAGTGGGAGGAAGATAGAACTTGATGAGGTTGTTGAACCTCTACTTCGAACGGAGAGTGGTGCAACACAGAAAGATGTTTCTGTGGAACCCACATCTGTTGAAGAGGAAGCTAATGATATTGATCATGAAACTTCGGATCAAGTTACTGTCGAACATCGTAGGTCGACAAGGATATGTACTACTCCTGAGTGGTACGGTAATCCTGTCTTTGATGTCATGTTGTTAGACAACGATGAAACCTACGAGCAATGGAGAAGCGATGGTGGGCCCGTGTTCCGACAAATGGTTAGATGCCATGAAATCCGAGATAGGATCCATGTATCATAACAAAGTATGGACTTTGGTGGACTTGCCCGATGATCGGCAAGCCATTGAAAATAAATGGATCTTTGAGAAGAAGACGGACGTGGACGGTAATGTCACCGTCTATGAAGCTCGACTTGTGGCAAAGAGTTTTTCACAAGTTCAAGGAGTTGACTACGATGAGATTTTATCACCCGTAGCGATGCTTAAGTCCGTCGGAATCATGGTAGCATTGGCTGCATTTTTCGATAAGGAAATCTGGCAGATGGATGTCAAAACAAGTTTCCTTACCGGTTTTCGTAAGGAAAGGTTGTATGTGATACAATCAAAAGGTTTTGCTGATCCTAAGGATGCTAAAAGGTATGCTGGCTCCAGCGATCCTTCTATGGACTAGAGCAAGCATCTCGGAGTCAGAACATACGCTTTGATGGAGTGATCAAAGTTTTTGGGTTTATACAAAGTTTACAAGAAACTTGTATTTACAAGAAAGTGAGTGGGAGCGCTACAACATTTCTGATAAGTATATGTGGATGACATATTGTTGATCCGAAATGATGTAGAATTTCTGGAAAGCGTAAAGGGTTGTTTGAAAGGAGTTTTTCAAAGGAAGACCTGGGTAAAGCCGCTTACATATTAGGCATCAAGATCTATAGAGATAGATCAAGACGCCTGATTAGACTTTCAAAGAGCACACACCTTGTCATATATTTGAAGGAGTTCAAAATGGATCGGTCAAAGAAGAAGTCCTTGCCTGAATTGTAAGGTGTGAAGTTGAGTAAGACTCAAAGCTCGACCACGGCAGAAGAAAGAGAAAGGACGAAAGTCGTCCCCTATGCTTTAGCCATAGGCTCTATACGGTATGCCATGCTGTGTGCCGCACCTGATGTGTGCCTTGCCACGAGTCTGGCAAGGGGGTACAAGTGTGATCCAGGAGTGGATCACTGGACAGCGGTCAAAATTATCCTTAGAGGAATAAGGAAATGTTTCTCGGTTGTGGAGGTTATAAAGAGTTCAACGTAAAGAGTTACGTCGATGCAAGCTTTAACACCTATCCGGATAACTCTGAGTAGAAAAACCGGATACGTATAGTGGAGCAACCATTTGGAATAGCACCAAGTGGAGCGAAGTAGCAGCATCTACAATATGGCATAGATTTTTGCGAAGTACGTGTGGATCTGCATGTTGCAGACCCATTGACTACAACCTCTCTCACAAGCATAACATGATAAAACCCCAGAACTCATTGAGTGTTGATCACATGGTGATGTGGACTAGATTATTGACTCTAGTAAACTCTTTGGGTATTAGTCACATGGCGATGTGAACTATGAGTGTTAATCACATAGCGATGTGGACTAGATTATTGACTCTAGTAAACTCTTTGGGTATTAGTCACATGGTGATGTGAACTATGAGTGTTAATCACATAGCAATGTGAACTAGATTATTGACTCTAGAGCAAGTGGGAGACTGTTGGAAATATGCCCTAGAGGCAATAATAAATTGGTTATTATTATATTTCCTTGTTCATGATAATCGTTTATTATCCATGCTAGAATTGTATTGATAGGAAACTAAGATACATGTGTGGATACATAGACAACACCGTGTCCCTAGTGAGCCTCTACTAGACTAGCTCGTTGATCAAAGATGGCTACGGTTTCCTAGCCATAGACATGAGTTGTCATTTGATAACAGGATCACATCATTAGGAGAATGATGTGATGGACAAGACCCAAACGATAAACGTAGCATATGATCGTGTCAGTTTATTGCTATTGTTTTCTGCATGTCAAGTATATGTTCCTACGACCATGAGATCATGCAACTCACTGACACCGGAAGAGTACCTTGTGTGTACCCAACATCACAACGTAACTGGGTGACTATAAAGGTGCTCTACAGGTATCTCCGAGGGTGTCTGTTTAGTTGGCATGGATCAAGACTGGGATTTGTCACTCCGTATGACGGAGAGGTATCTCAGGGCCCACTCGGTAATACAACATCACAATAAGCTTGCAAGCAATGTGACCAATGAGTTGATCACGGGATCTTGTATTACGGAACGAGTAAAGAGACTTGCCGGTAACGAGATTGAACTAGGTATAGAGATACCGACGATCGAATCTCGGGCAAGTAACATACCGACAGACAAAGGGAACTATATACGGGATTGTCTGAATCCTTGACATCGAGGTTCAATCGATAAGATCTTCGTAGAATATGTGGGAACCAATATGGGCATCCAGGTCCCGCTATTGGTTATTGACCGTAGAGGTGTCTCGGTCATGTCTGCATAGTTCTCGAACCCGCAGGGTCTACACACTTAACGTTTGGTGATGATATAAGTATAGTCGAGTCGTTATGTTGGTAACCGAAGGTTGTTCGGAGTCCCGGATGAGATCCCGGACGTGACGAGGAACTCCGGAATGGTCCGGGGATGAAGATTGATATATTGGATGATGGGAGTCGGAGTCCGGAAGTGTTCCGGGGAGCACCGGGGAGTCGTCGGATGACCGAAAGGAGTTTCAGGGGGTCCCGGCAAGTGTTGCGGGCCTCATGGGCCAAAAGGGGGGAGGCACATCAGCCCACACAGGGGCTGTGCGCCCCCCCACAGGCCTCCCACGCAGCTAGGAGGGTGGGGGCGCCCCTAGGGCAGCCGGCCCCCTCTGGCTTGGGGGGCAAGGCGCCTAGGGGGGGCCACCCAAACCCTAGCCGCCCCCCTCTCCCTTGTGGCCGCCACCCCCTAGGGGAAACCCTAGGGGCGCCTCCACTTCTCCCCTCCCCCTATATATAGAGAGGGAGAGAGAGGGCAGCCACACCCCTACGTGCCTTGGCGCTGCCTCTCCTCTCCCTCGTAGCATATCTTCTTCTCCGCAGTGCTTGGCGAAGCCCTGTTGAGTTTTCTCCACCACCACCTCCACCACGCCGTCGTGCCGGAGGACTCGAGTTGCTACTTCACCATCGCTCGCTGGATCGAGGAGGTGAAGGCGTCATCAAGCCGTACGTGTGTTGAACGCGGAGGCGCCGTCCGTTCGGCGCTAGATCGGATCTTCCGCGATTTGAATCGCCGCGAGTACGACTCCATCAACCGCGTTCTAGCAACGCTTCCGCTTAGCGATCTACAAGGGTATGTGGATCCGACTCTTCCCTCGTAGATGCATCTCCTAGATTGATCTTGGTGAGCGTAGGAAAATTTTTGTTTCCCATGCAACGTTCCCCAACAGTGAAGAGGCTCCCGGTGGTGATCTTCCCCTCCGGCAGGGTGCCGGGAAGAGTTCTCCTGGTGCTCCCGATCTTGGAAGCGCGGCGGCGGCCGAACAGAGATGAGATCGCGAAAAAGGGTTCCGTCCTCGAGGGTTTCGGGACGCGGTGTAAATATATGCCAAAGGGGGGCATCAGCGGAGGCCTGGGGGGCCCAGGCGCCCCCCCGGCGCGACCAGGAGGGGGGCCGCGCCCCCAGGGCGCCTGGAGCCCTGGTGGCCCCCCTCCGGCCCTACTTTGGCCGCATGGAAGCTTCCGGAACGCTGATTTTTTATATATTTTTCCCGGAATTTTTCTGGCAGTTTACGTAATGGGAAAACCTGAAATACAAAAACAGCAGAAAACAGAAACTGGCACTGGGGTGCACTGAGTTAATATGTTAGTCCAAATATGATCAAAAGTGTATGGAAGTGCATAAATATCATAGCAATATCACACAAAAGAGGCATGGAGCAAGCAGAAATTATAGATACGTTTTGGACGTATCAACATCCCCAAGCTTAATTCCTGCTCGTCCTCGAGTAGGTAAATGATAACAAGCATAATTTCTGTGGTGACATGCTATTAACCATATAAGAACTTTTCATAATCACATGACAAGTGCTTACTGAGACAATGAATCTGTAGTAGTTAAGTTGCCTCATGAGAATATCACAAAGAACTGAAAGTTTTACAATCTGATACTGAAACACTCAATAGATTTGCAATGAGCATGGTGTGCAAATATGGCAAAGTGATATCTCGCTTGCCCCCTTTAGTGAAGCAAAACATAAATGCAGGGGCACCTCCAAAGTTTAAGTGACGACTAGATACAATGATTTCAGAATAAACGATATCATAATCATGCGAAAGACAATGGTACTTTGGGACAATGCACATTACACTCAGAATGACAATCATGCTCTCAATAGTTGGTGCTTTAAAGAAGGTGGAGACTCTCGAACCGTGGCTTTTGTTGGCAAGGTTGAAAACCCGTGGTCGGAAACAAAAACTAAACATGTACCAGAGCTCTTGGTTTTAAAAACAGAGGTAATGATTATTATTTTTAGAATATGCATATTTCGTCAACGAATGCTAGCAGATAACTCAATCACTTCTTGAGATGGACAAGTTTCGAGGAACGGCTCCCGCATGAGGACGATCACATCCTCTTAATCTCCTTTGTTTATCACTGCCAAAGTTTTCTGATTTCTCATGAACAAAGCGTGAAGGAGGGTTTGTTTGTTGTATAATTTTTTAATGAGCCGGGCTCACTCTATGCCAGTTCCTTCTCGTATTATGGGTTTGCACATTAGACATGCAATCCCGGGGTGAAGCTTGTCCAACTTAAAAAGATCATGAATTAACTACTACTTCCTCATGAGCTAAAACAGAGGCACAAAATAGAAATGCTTTTTTGAATAATTTCGAGATGGTACATGAAAGTCTTCGTTAGGAATGGCAGGTAAATACCATGTATAGGAAGGTATGGTGGACTCATATGGCATAACTGGTTTAAAGGATTTTGGATGCACAAGCAGTCAGTCCGCTTAGTACAGGCGAAGGTTAGCAAAAGACTGGGAGCGACCAACTAAAAGAGCAATGACAGTCATAATCATGCAGAGCGACAAAGCAACATTGAATCAGGCATGGAAGTTATATCGTTACTCAGAAATTAAAGATCATCAAGGCTTGATAGACTTTCTTTACAGTCTTAAATATGCGTGAGCATATGCCAAGTCAATCAAAATAATTTCTTGAAGGAAGATACCACTAAACCATACCACATCATAGGCAAACAAATCATGTTGGTACTTCAATAACACATTAAGAACCCCCCAGCTATTTGAGACTAACCATAAGAAAACATGAACTACTAAGCACCATTATGCACATAGCATTTTTATCATAGACATATCAACCAGTGCAACAGAAGCCAACTCTCTTAACGAGATACGCATGATACTAAAGAGAGTTCTAGCGACCAACTAAACAAAAGCTCTTTAAAAAGATAAGCATGAAAACTAAGAGCTGAACATGATAGTAGTTATTGAAAGACAAAGAACACACACAGCAAGGATAGACATGAAAATTCTATGTTATGTTCTAGGTTGAAGTGGACCGCGTTTCTCCCCCACACAAAGAAAGCTGAGTTCCAACTCGTTATGAACAGCAAGCAAAGCTAAAGTAAACTAAAAAGGAAACTAAAAGCAAGACGCTCCAAGCATATCACATAACACATGAAGTGATAAAAATATAGTGGAACAAAAGACGAACAGATAATTGTTGATGGAGAAGGGGATGCACGGGGGCATCCCCAAGCTTAGATGCTTGAGTCTTCTTGAATATTTCTTGGGGGTGCACGGGGGCATCCCCAAGCTTGAGCGTTTGACACTCCTGAATCTTTTTATCATCTTCCCTCGCACACTTGAAAACTCCCTTCATACATAACTCATCATAATCTGATTAGCGAGGTTAGTACCCTTAATAAAATAATTGTTCCTTGCTGGAAATAAGGATATTCTTGAAGGTCTACTGTTTCTCAAGATTGCCAAAAGGTTTTTGCAAAGAAAAAGCAAGCTCAAGGTTTGCAAAACGAAGGAAAGGCAAAACAGGACAGAATCTGTGAAAAACAGACCAGCAAGTAGTAAATAATTTTTTCGGGGCACTTCTGCAACTCAAATCAAAAAACTCAGAACAGACGCCCGAAAGACAATTGTATAGAGCACGCTGTCGAAACAATTCAGACCAAAAAGATGATCTGGTGATTTTATACGAATTTTTCTGTCCAAGGACAGAATCTGTTTCCTGGACAGCACGTCACAACTTTTGAACTTTCTTGCAATCAGAGGCTACACTTGGCACAAAGCTGAAAAGTAAAGATACAATGATGATGCTACTGTAGTAACAACACCAAGACACAACAAAAGCAAAATAAAATTTTATTCATTGTGGGCTGCCTCGCAAAAGCGCTTTCTTTTATGCCTTTAAGCTAGGCATAATGCAAAGAGATCAAGTTTTATCAAGAGTAAAAGAATAGCTAGCCCGTATAACGGACTCAAAAGGTAACTTAATCTTCTTTCTAGGGAAGTGTTCCATCCCTTTATTGAGAGGAAATTGGAATTTTATATTCCCCTCTTTCATGTCAATGATGGCACCAACGGTGCAAAGAAAAGGACGTCCCAAAATAATTGGACAAGAAGGTTCACATTCAATATCCATAATAGTAAAATCAACGGGAACATAATTGTCATTGACAATGATAAGAACATCGTCGATCCTCCCCAAAGGTTTCTTTATGGAAGAATCAACAAGACGAACACCAAAAGAACAAGAATCAAAAGGTTTCAATTTAAGCATATCATATATTCTCTTGGGCATAACAGAGGTACTAGCTCCAACATCACATAAAGCATAGCAAGAGAAGTTATTCAACTTAATTTTAATCATAGGATCCCAACCATCTTCTAGCTTTCTAGGTATGGAGGCTTCTACCCTAAGTTTCCCCTCCCTAGCTTTGATGAGAGCATTAGTGATATGCTCTGTGAAGGCAAGGTTAAGTGTGCTAGTGCGGGGATCTTTAGACATCTTGTGAAGGAAATCAATAACTTCGGTAAGAGTGCAATTATCAAAATCAAGGTCACTACTATCAAGTAAAGTGGTAGTGGTGTCCTTTAGGCTCACTTGTTTGGTAGTTTTTATGGTCATAGCATCACCATTAATAGGTCCAACGGGACCAGGAGTGCATTGGGTGCTAAGAATTTGGATATCCTCAACAACTTGGATAGTAGCAACAGTGTGGTGGGTAGGAAGGCTCTTAATTCTATCTTCTTCCTCCTTTTCTCTAGCCCATCTCTCTTTAAGTTTAGCCAACATCCTAATGTTTTCATTAATTTGCACTTGAATAGCATTCATAGGAGTGGTCTTCCTCTCCTCAAGAGGGGAAGTTCTAATTTTAAGCAACTCTACCTCATGGGCTAAATTGTCTACCTTCGAAGAGAGATTATCTAGTTTGTTTAGTTTTTCTTCTACACTCTTATTGAAGGTTTTTTGGGTAGTGATGAAATCTTTAAGCATACTCTCTAGTTCAGAAGTGGATTTCTTGGTGCTAGGATAAGCATTGTTGTTCCCATAAGAATTAGAGGGGAACGGTCTAGGATTGCTACCAAAATTACTCCTATAAGCATTATTATTGAAATTGTTTCTGGAGATAAAGTTCACATCTACTTTTTCTTGAGCAATCAAAGAATTTAAAGGAACATCACGAGGATCAATAGAAGATTGCTTGGAAAGTAGAGACATGATCAAGTCAACTTTTTCATTTAGGGAGGAAATCTCCTCGATAGAGTTTACCTTCCTACCTGTTGGAGCGCATTCGGTGTGCCATTGGGAATAATTGGTCATCATCTCATCGAGAAGCTTCGTGGCAGCACCAAGTGTAGTTGACATAAAGGTTCCTCCCGCGGCCGAATCTAACAAGTTCCGCGAGGTAAAGTTCAAGCCTGCATAAAAAGTTTGGATAACCATCCAAGTAGTCAAACCATGAGTAGGGCAGTTCTTGACAAGAGATTTCATGCGTTCCAAGCTTGGGCAACGTGTTCATTATCCAATTGTTTGAAATTCATTATGTTACTCCTTAGTTGGATAATTTTAGCAGGTGGATAGTACTTTCCAATAAAGGCATCTTTGCACTTGTCCCAAGAATCTATACTATTTCTAGGCAAAGATTGAAACCAAATTTTAGCTCCTCCTCTCAAGGAGAAAGGAAAAAGCTTGAGCTTAACAATATCACCATCTATTTCTTGGTACTTTTGCATATCACAGAGTTCAACAAAATTGTTTAAGTGTAAAGCAGCATCATCTCCAGCACCGGAGAATTGATCTTTCATTACTAAGTTCAGTAAAGCAGGTTTAATTTCATAAGAAGGTGCTGAAGTGGCAGGTGTAGTGATAGGTGTGCAGATAAAGTCATCATTGTTATGACTAGTGAAGTCACACAACTTGGTGTTCTCGGTGGAACCCATAGCAGCAAGCAAGCAAGATAACTATTTTTGTGATTTTTTTATAAAAGATACTAAAGCAAAAACTGAAAGGTAAACTAACAAGACTAAAAAGCAAAGGTAAAAGATAGCATGCAACTCCCCTATCTTGAAGAGTGGAGTCCCCGGCAACGGCGCCAGAAAACTTTGCTTGATGGCTTCTCGCCCCTCGTTGGTTACCCCAAGCGGAAGGTTTGAGATGCAGTGTAGCGATAGTTTTCCCTTGGCAAAGATACCAAGAATCGAATTCCCCTGAGACTCCAAGGTTCAACAAGAAGGTGTCAACTGCTAGCGGCGCAACTAGCGATCGACCGGACCTGCACACAAATACAAATAACTTTGCTCCCAACGAGTACAGAGAGGTTGTCAATCCCTCCGGCCTTGTCGTTTACAAAGGATCAAACACAAGAGATAATAATGATAGGTATGACTGCAACTAGTAAGTAAGAACTGAAAGTAAATAGCGGATGTGATCAGTGATGGTAATATGGACTGGGGTCCCATGATGTTCACTAGTGATGTCTCTCTCCCAAAAGACGATAGGACAGCTAAGTGAGGTAAACGAATTACAGCTGGGCAATTGACAGGATTATGTGCGCAAACCAATGCTAACTATGCTGCAAGAAAGGTAGAGGCTCAAAAGCATGGGCGGTACGCCAAGGTAAGTAGACCGAAATCCATCTGCATCTACTACTAATCATCCACCTTGAGATATCTATCCAGAACATCTCGCTGGTATTAAGTTGCGAGTCCCACCCATAGTGTAAACTCAAAGCAACAGACAACTGCATTAAAAGAACTTTGCGTAAAGTAAACAATCCTTGCACCCGCGAGTACAAGCATCGTTGTATTCCCCCTGGTGGCAACAATACATCCCCTAGACTCATGTTTCTGTCACTCAAGCTAGTCATCGAGGGGCATGAACCCACAATCAAGCATAACATTCCCTCTTGGAGTTACTACCTACTACTTGGCCAAAGCAATAAACAGCAACGGAGAACATGCAAGAATTACTCAAGAACGTAAATATAAAAGAGGTAAATCAAATATATTACTCACACACAATCTGAACATAATCTCATAATCCATCGGATCCCGGCAAACTCATCATAGCAACATCATAAGGATTACATATGTGCCTCGATCATGTAGGGCAGCTCACGAGGTCTAATTAGTAGAGAACAAATATGGGAGGAGAACATCACATAGCTACTGGTCATGGACCCATGGTCCAAGGGAGACTACTCACAACTCATCTGGGAGGCGTCCATGGTGGTGGAGAGGCTCCCGGTGGTGATCTTCCCCTCCGGCAGGGTGCCGGGAAGAGTTCTCCTGGTGCTCCCGATCTTGGAAGCGCGGCGGCGGCGGAACAGAGATGAGATCGCGAAAAAGGGTTCCGTCCTCGAGGGTTTCGGGACGCGGTGTAAATATATGCCAAAGGGGGGCATCAGCGGAGGCCTGGGGGGCCCAGGCGCCCCCCCCCGGCGCGGCCAGGAGGGGGGCCGCGCCCCCAGGGTGCCTGGAGCCCTGGTGGCCCCCCTCCGGCCCTACTTTGGCCGCATGGAAGCTTCCGGAACGCTGATTTTTTATATATTTTTCCCGGAATTTTTCTGGCAGTTTACGTAATGGGAAAACCTGAAATACAAAAACAACAGAAAACAGAAACTGGCACTGGGGTGCACTGAGTTAATAGGTTAGTCCAAATATGATCAAAAGTGTATGGAAGTGCATAAATATCATAGCAATATCACACAAAAGAGGCATGGAGCAAGCAGAAATTATAGATACGTTTTGGACGTATCAATGTGCATACAAAATCCGATGATTTTGGGAACTTTCTATCCGTTATGTTGTGTCCAACAGAACCATCAATAATTTTTCTCATCATCCCAATACCAGGATGACCCAGGCGTCCATGCCAAATCTTGAACTTATCATGATTCTGGAAAACTATCTTGTACGCCATATGCGTCTCTCGTTTAATGTATGTATAATACAACCCAGAAGATAGAGTAGGCAAATTCTCAAGGACTTCCTTTTGAAATCCCTTTTGCTGAGTTATGAGTAGGCATTCAACCCCACTCTCTTCATTAGTTTCCACATGGAAACCATTTTTGAGGATATCCTTAAAACTCAGCAAGGTATGAGTAGAATCTGGATACAGTAGAGCATCCTGGATTACCAATTTAGTACCCATAGGGAGTGTAATTGTAGCTTGACCAGAACCAACAATTACCGTGTCTCGACCAGCAATTGTCATGACACTTCCATTACTCTTCTTGAGTGTCTGGAAATACTTCATCTCCCTAAGTATCGTGTTAGTAGATGCACTATCCACTAAACACATTTCCTCCTCCATTGTATTATTCCTTGAAGTTCTATAGAGTAAAAGAACAAAGTTCAGTATATAATCAACTCTTATAGAATCAATACATACATTACAAACTATATATGTCTTGTACTTATTACAAGCCCTATGTCACACAACATAGCTAACACATTATGTCTAAGGACATAACTTATTTTACAACACATGTAATATTTCTAATAACATCATTACAATACTTAGACAAATGAGACTAAATCTGGTCTCCATATATGTTAGTAGAACCAAATTCCGCTAGCATGTCATCAACATCTAGTATTGGATCATCCACTTGCTGATTCTGCTCCTGGTTGTCCATGTTCGAAGGATCATCTCGAGAACCATCAACCATAGGGGTGCCATCTTCATTGCCAGTGAAGTGTGCTTCATACTGGTTCCCCTAAGCCTTCTTGCCCTTTCCAAGTGACTGTTGGTACAATTTCACCAAATGCTTCGAAGTGTCACACTTCTTTGCAATATGTTCCTTACAACCACATCTGAAGCAACCAGTGTTGCTACTCCTTTCATTCTTCTTGAAAGAACCTTTGCCCTTTTGGACTCCATACTTATTCTGCTTCTCATTACGCTTCCACTTTCCATTGAATGTCTTACGATTCTTTTTAGAACCATTGAACTTTTGAGTATTCTTAGAGTTGAAGTGTGATTCAGGCAGAGGCATCGTTCCTGTTGGACGAGCCAAATTGTTCTTCTCAAGAAGCTCATTGTGCTTCTCTGCCTGAAGCAACGAGTAAATCAACTCACAATACTTCTTATACTTTTGCTGACGATACTGTTCAGCAAGTATCCTCATAGAAGGATGGAAAGTAGAAAGTGTCTTTTCAATAAGATCAGCATCAGAAACGGCGCTATTGCAGAATCTCAACTTGGAGTTGATCTTATGAACAACAGAATTGTATGCAGCTACAGACTTAAAGTCTTGGAATCGGACTAGCGCCCATTCCCGTTGCGCTTCAGGCAACATCACCGCCCTTTGTTGATCATACCTCTCCTTTAAGGAGTTCCAGAGTGTCAGAGGGCTCTCCTCCATCAGATACTCTGTCTTTAGGTCAGGGTGAAGATGATGTCGAATGAAGTGCAACGCTGAATACCTTATTATGTCTGTTATGGATGCAGTCCCTTGGGCAGGTGTGGTTATAGCGGAATTGAGTCCCTTGGCCGTCAAATTGATTTTGACATCCATTGCACATGTCAAATAGTTAGAACCATCGACGGCAAGTTCAGCAAACTCTTTTTTAGATATGTCTGCCATATCCTGCATGCAATCAACATGCCTTATTAATTTACTCTCATAGCAAATTAATTGTGTTGTAAATAAAACAATGCATGTATATAGATCCACATATAGCAATTGCCAAATTGCCGGAACATATACGTTGACATACATTGTGCTTGTACAATATAGTAATATACACTAATTATTGAACAATACAATACAGTAATTTACATAAATTACTAAATAACTACTCACAACTTCAAACTGCTAGTTAAAGAACTAAACAGAAAAAGAAAAACGAAAAAATGGTCCTGGGCCGCAAACAGAGGGACCCAAACCAGTAGCACAGCCCACTGCTACAGTAAATTTGTTTTTTTCCCTTTCCGTCCTTTTTCCCGGCTCAGAACGGGGCATGGGTCACAGCCCATTTGGCCTTTCGGCCTAACAGGCCCGGCGCCGCTTTTTGCGATGGATAAAAGGGGCCGACGGTTAGGGTTACCCCTACCGCCCCAATCCTCGTTCCAGCCTCGTTCCAGGCGGCGCCATCCGCCCCTGCCCTTGCCGTCGCGCCAGGCGCGCGCTCACCGGCGAGTCACCGGCGGTGAAGGGGCGAGATCCTCCTCATCCGACGAGGGGCTGTAGTCAGGGGTGGCCACTCCATTCTGGATTTCATTAGCGAGGCCGAGCGACGCCAGATTCCATGCTCCTGGACGGCGTCTAGGACGACGGTCGACAGCTGCGATGGAGCGGCCAAAGAGGAGACGGCGGCTCGCGCCCGTGTTGGGCGGACAGCAGCTGCCGCTCGTGCCGGCGGCATCCGTGGCAGGCGTCCCACCAGCCCCGAAGAGGAAGATGTGCTGCTCGCCGGGAGGCGCAGGGGAGCGGCCGAACGCCCATGGGGCGGTGCTTGTCCCCGCGATGTCCACACCAAACCTTGAACCGGCGCTGCCACTTGCTCCGGCAGCGGTGACAGCGCCCGCGATGGCCATGGCACGTCCTGGAGTCGGGATGAAGACGAGGCCGTCGCCCCCGGCGCCGGCGACGCGCGTCGGAGCCGGACTATAGCCACGTGCAGGTACATCGACGACTATCACTCGTTCCTCCTCCTCAGCCGGCATGGGTGACGGCAGGTGTGTGCCGGTGGCAACTGCAGGTCCTGGCACACCCATCTCGGCGTTCAGCGGTGGAGGGGCACTCGGTCCGGCGACAAGCCCTGGGTCCAGACCCTGGCGGTTGTCAACCGGTGTGACCAGGCGTCGGTTCACCGGCGTGGCATGACGACGATGTCTAGCGGCCGCGTGATGGCGGCGTCTAGCGGCAAAGTTCTGGCGGCGGTTAATGCCGTGGCCAGACACTTGTGGTGGTGCGCCCCATCGATGGCGGACGAACCGGCGGTGCTGCTCGGCAAGGAAATGGCAGCGACCTTCTTCCCAGAGAAGGCCAAGGAGAAGAGAGGCAAGGGACGACATCCTCACCGTTCCAGATTTTTCTCCGACGAGTTCTGGCTTGTCGCTCTCGCTGGTGAGAAGTGCGTGATAACGTGTAAAGTGACAGTGCGATGAAAAGGAATCGCTGATCCATTCATGATGATGGTGTACATTTTTATACCTCCTGAAGAGGCGCATCGCACAGGCGCGATGGTTACAGAGAGCGGGAGTTGAGGGACGCGTCCGTTAGATTAGGATCGCGACTGTTCAGAAAAGAAAACCGCATGTCGGTTCCATAAACAGAGATTTCCTTAATTAAACTATTTAATTAAATCCTAACAATAATCCAACTGATTTCTCTTTTTTCTATATACGAAGCGGGTGCCGCTGTATACCCCTACTGATAAGAGAACACTTCTAAAAGCAATAAATTTGACCTATCGCATCCACCTCAATTATTGAGCAGTGAGATTCCAGCATACACGTACATCAGTTTTGCTACGCCAATCATTGTATTTGTATTCCTTCTATTTTCTGGAGAGTTATTCGTATCCTTTCTTACATTTTTAATTGCGTATCACCCTGTCTCAAAATAAATGCCTTGGCTTTAGTACAACTTTTTCTTAAAGTTAATACAAAGCTGAGACAGTTATTTTAGGACGAAGGGAGTACTTGTTATTTTTCCTTGAATTTATAGAAAGGCAGACGTGTGTGCACATCCTCACTATGTAGAAATGCCCTGGCCTACTACAAATACTTTATCCTCTTTCGCAATAAATAAATACTTTACCCTCCACTTGTATTATTCTATGAATGCTTTCAAGATTGACAGCAGAAAACTGTTGGTGGACTGTAGATTTGGTCTCTCATGAATAGTTTTGACATTTTCAAATTAGTATTGACAGTGTCCACATGTAAGTGAAACCACCACTATTTAATTGGCATGTCACCTATTTTATAGAAGGGACCATTATGGTTCTTCATATAATTAGTTAAGTCCATAAATATATACATCTAAATGAAATTTCTGGAAGCAATAAAAGAGAAAGTGTTTTATAATCTAGGAAAGCATGGCAAATTTCATAACAATATTGCACTCAATGGACAGAATAGCTCATATGCCCACGCGTACATGTGCCTTTTCCAAAGCACAATACATTTTTTAGTATGTTAATATTTTCTTTTGTCTAGTTCATTGTTATCATATTAAATTTCAAGTTTTTTTTTGCTCAATCGTCAAATCTAGTTTGGACTCTTCTAATCAACATTTTTTATGATTTTATCTATTTTAAAATCTACATTTTGTATTCTTTAAATGATTTTTTTCATTTCTTGTTGCAATTACTTACTCGCTCCGTTCACAAACATGAGATATTTTAAGTATTTTAATATAGACTACAAGTTTTTTTTGAAAATTTCTGATTTATTCATTTTCAATCATGGCGATACAACAAGCCCCACAGATAATAAAAATTGCATCCAGATCCGTAGACCACCTAGCGCCGACTACAAGCACTGACGAAAGCCTAAGGCGCGCCGCTGTTATTGCCCTTCCCTCGTTGAACTGAAATGAGTAAACAAATATACTAAAATGTGTCTATATACATATGAATCATGGAAAAGCTAAAACATCTCATAATATTGAAAGAAGGGAGTACATTATTTGTAGATTTATGGATTTATTTTGGAGGAAAATGTTGATGTGACGTAATTGTGGCCAGCATTCAAGCCACGTGCCGGTCGAATCACTTTAGTTGAGTAGCAATGGTACCCGGCTCTTAGGGTTTAGAGCTAAATTTATACTCAACTAGTCCCTCTGTCCTTAAGTAAATGAATGTTTAGCATTTAAAATTTATCCATAAAATAGTGTACTTCCATATTTTCAATGCACTTTAAAGTCGAAAAAAAATGTTTCTCTCTCATCATAGGGGAATCAAGATCAATGATATTCAACACATGGACTCCTTAATTTCTACATACACATAGAGAATGGTTAATAATACAACCAACAATCACGTAGGGCCAACCTAGTAGCCGACGTGTATAGTAGTAAGTTTTGAATATGTACTACTTTATTAATATCTGGCACACCTTACAATCACAAAAGTGTGTTAGACTCGTACTATTTCGTTCTCTCTCATCTTCTTCCCCCTCCAACTAAATAAAGATATAATATTTAATTCTTTATAATATGATTATGTCACCTTATTGTACTCCCTCTGGCCCTTTTTAGTATGCATATCACTTTTGTTGTAGTCAAAGTATCTCTACTTTGACCAAACTGATAGAAAAAAGATTCAAAAATTATAAACCCAAATCAATGATGTTAGATTCATTATGAAATGTAGTTTCATAGTATATATTTTTGGTATTGTAGTTGCTAATATTTTTAATATAAATTTAATCAAACCTTGCAAAGTTTGACTTCACACAAATCGAATACACGGAGTAAAAAGGACCGGAGGGAGTACTCGCTCTTAGCTCATTGGAGGTGGAGTAATTAAAGATGGGAGAAATGATGGCTTGCACATTCCACTGCAAAAAAAGACACATCCGTAGCATTATGGCCTGAACGAAACTTTTTTCTATCATGGTTATGACACTTCTATGACGATAATTGTGACAAAAACATGTATCATCATAGATGTGGTGGGCTCCTACTTCTATGACAGAAAGTCATGACAGAAAATGGGTTTTTCGTCCTGGGCGGGCTGGGGACGCACCTGCATGACATTCTTTGTGCCGTCCATGACATAAAAAATAGCGGTAGAAGTAAGGGCGGGGAAATTTTGGCGGAGTTCTCGATTACGGTGGGTGGTCGGGGCCGAGAGATGAAGTGTGGTTTGCGCGTTTCTCTCGTATACACGTGTGTGGGAGGCGCTCGTAACTAAAACCGAGTGACGCGCTCACTACTGAACCCGAGCGATTGATCAATCCCACTACGTAGTGAAGCCGATCGATCCCTTCGCAGCTAATCGAGCCCCCGAGCGAGATGTAGCTATAGCCGGTTGTGTTGCCTCTGGCTGAACAGTGCCCATTGTTGCAGCCGCGTGCGCGATACATATACGTGGAAGGAGTCGAGACATGGTGAGTCGAGCCGGTTGGTTGGCTGTGGATGAACAGCTTTCGGTGGGGGTTGGATGAACAGTACCCGGCCGTGTGTATAGACAGTTGCCGTTGGATGAACATGACCTCGTGTAGTAGGCGGTTGCCGCTGGATGAACAGGACCCTGAGAAGGCCGCCACACACCCCAACCGTTGGATGAATAGGACCCCCGCCGGGGAGGCTGTATGAACAATACTGTCGGTGTCAAAACTAGCGGATCTCGGGTTGGGGGTCCGAAACTATGCGTCTGAGGATCGATGGTAACAGGAGACCGGGGACACGATGTTTACCCAGGTTCAAGCCCTGTCGATCGAGGTAAAACCCTACTTCCTGCTATATTAATATGGATGAATATGATTACAGGAGTTGATCTACCTCGAGATCGTAATGGATAAACCCTAAAGTCTAGCCTATGAGGATGTTATGATTCTCCGTTAGCCACTACGGACTAAACCCTCTAGTTTATATATGCATCGGAGGGCCTAGGGTTTGTACATAACCGACTTGCAGGGGAAGGAAAGATTACACCCGAACCTAAAACCTGCCATTATACGAATACATGAGTCCTATCCGGATACGAGAGACGATCTTCAGTAATGATCTTCACGGCCCACCAGTCCGGCCCACCATGAGTTATCCGGCCACACGTGGACCCCCTCAATCCAGGACTCCCTAAGTAGCCCCTGAACCTGTCTTCAATGTCGATGAGTTCGGCTTCCGTATTGTCTTCGGCATTGCAAGGCGGGTTCCTTCTTCCGAACATATCTTCTGCAATAAACGTACTGTGTCCGGCTCTGCAAGGTTAGTACAACCCTTAGCCTCGAAGGCAAGGCATCTGAAAGAAAATGAATAATGTGTCTTTACTGACAACTTTTTGGTGAAGCGTCGCGTCCATCCCACTAACATATCTAACTGTTTTATTTGGTCCTAGTTTCGCGTTTCGAGGTATGTCCTCATCGACACGTCTTATCAGAATAGAGATCGTGCCCGCTTATTATGGGATCCTTATCAATGTGACGTGAGCATCCACACCGCGCATTACACACGGCCGCTTTGGGAACCGATGAGGTTTATGGCTAAAGTGGGGGGACGTTCTGTATCCACAACATTATAAAAGGACACCAATCCCTTTCATCAGCCCCACGCCTTCCTCAAGCTCGAGCTCCCCAATCTCCCTAGCCCTAGCTTCCTCATCTCCTGCGCCCACCACTCTGCGTTCCTCAACAGCTACCTCCTTTCCCAACAATGGCTGGATCCGGCGCCAAGGGCAAGTGGGAGGCCTCCACGGTTACTGAGAAAATCGTGGAGGATCTTTGGAGCACGGGTTATCTCGCTGCTGACATCGCGCACGACTCCATGCCATGGGTCAGGTGACTCCTGTCCCATAGGCGGGTGAGAGAGTCATATTTCTCTTGCCTTTTGTTAGGGGGCTAGGGTTTCGGCTCCACCCCTTTATTCAGGGTTTGCTGTTTTTCTACGGGCTAGATTTCCACGATCTAGCTCCGAACTCAATCCTCCACATCTCAGCTTTTATAGTGGTGTGTGAAGCTTTCCTCCGCGTCCCTCCACACTTCAGCCTATGGCTCAAAACATTTTACTTGAAGCCGAAGGTGGTGGACAGGCAAGGAGTGCGGGGGCGCTATGATTAGCAAGCTCCCGAATGCCACTTGGCCAAAAGGGTCGTTCATGGAAACGAACAAGATCTGGCAGCAGGAGTGGTTCTATATCACTAAACCCTGCAACGCCAAGTGGGCAATGGAACCTACTTTCAGATCTGGACCCCCGCAGAGGCTGACCTCCTGAACCGAGAAGAGTCTGAACTGGGGGTCTCAGGTTGAGGTGATGACGCTCCAAGGCCATGTGTCCGATGTGATTTCCAAGGGCTATCAGCTCCTGACTGTGGTCCAGGTAATGCTGGCTCGACTCGTTCTCCCTTGCCAAAGCTGGGACTCCTCCCTATGGGAGTTCGATCCGGCAGGAGATCGGCCTCTGAAGCATCTCTTTGGCTTTACGCACAAAGAGATCTGGAAGCATCTCTTCAAGAGCCAGAAGGAGTGGCCGAAGTAAACCGAGGATGCGGGCTACATCACCACATTCTCCGCCCCAGAGGTAATAGAAAATTTCGCCGAACATAGATCCTCTTTCTTATTTAATAATAACATGAATTGGAGTTTTTGCGTGATCTACACGGCTGGGCGAAGAAGGCAATCCGGATTAAGTGTCCGGCGCCTCTGCCCGAAGACCGAAAATCATCTCGAGTGACGGCGATGCTAGTCCCGGTGCCGTACAAGGCGTCGGTCAAGAAGCCCAAGAAGAAGAGCAAGGAGGCCGAAGACGGCCCCCATCCCACGGACGAGAAGTACGAGAAGATCAACATCCTCTCCTCCGAAGAGGAGGAGGATGATGATGAAGAAGAAGAATAGCCCCCTGCGCAAGGCAGGGGAAGAAGAGGGCGGCCCGTGCTGACGCAGGCAAGGCCGCACCTCGGAGGAAGCTAACCCTCCCCGCCAGTTCGGACTCATCGTCCGAACACAGTTTTGTGGTGAAGCCTAGGGAGAAGCCCCTAGCCGAAATGTAAGTATGTCCGGATTTAATTGATGCACCTTGTTTGTTTAGCATTTTGATGCCTAGTTAGTACTTCTCACATGTTGTCCTACAGCCCTCCCCGAGCACACCCCAACGCCTATTCATCCGAGGGGAACTCTCTAGCGCCTGGAGAGACGGAGAGTGACTCGCTGGTCCGAGCTCCATCGTCTGTGATCGGCGGGGACACACTAGTAGATAAAGGGTCATCAGACCCGGTTCATTTGGGCCTTTTAGCCTCGGTTCCAGAACCGGGACAAGAGGGTCGGTACTAATGCTCTGACCCTTTAGTCCCGGTTCAATCCAGAACCGGGGCAGAAGGGTGTCCACGTGGCCTGTGCACCGAGCCCAGGCAGGAGGGGCTTTAGTCCCGGTTGGTGGTACCAACCGGGACCAAAAGGCATCCACGCGTCAGCATTTCTGTGGCTGTGGTTTTTGTTTTTTTTGAAAGGGGAGGGGGGTTTTAGGTTTTGGGGGGTTAATTTAGGTGTTTCATATATTGTGTTAGCTAGCTAATTAATAGAGAGAAGTGTCCTCTCTTATGTCCGTGCTTGGTCGACGCTACATACTACACATACGTATAGGACTAGAGTCACGCTAGCTAGCTAGCTAGCTGCTAGCTACTAAGCAAACGAAGGAAACAGAAGATCGTATAATCAACATATATATATATGCATACAGAGAGAAGTAATATCGACCACCTCTCCTTCTCCGAGAGATTGGTCGAACAACAAGTTCTCGTATATCTATCCGACACTACCGGGCACATATATACAATAATTATCTCTTACAAAAATAATCTCCTATCATATGGATGCATGGTCCACATAGTATTCTCCGTCTTCAGCGATCACGTGTTCAAGGAAGAATGCCGCCAATTCCTCTTGAATTGCTCGCAGACGATCTGGTGTTAGGAGTTCATCCCGCATCCGAAACATCTAATTTGAAGTAGGGGGTTAATACATGAAATGATGCTATAAATTTGTGAATATTATTGATTGCTTACGCACTTCAAATTGTTCATCAGTGTTGCCCCGCTCACAGGTCGTGTGGCGGATGGACTCGCAAATATAGTATCCACAATAATCATTCCCGGGTTCCTGCCACAACCACTTTACAAGAAATAGAGGTCAATCAAACTGATAAGCAAGAATGCCAAATTGGTATTGATGAAACTAGCGCTTGAATCAAGATATAGGAGATGCGCGCGCGGAACATGCTACTATATAGTACTTACTTTCGGGTATCTAAATTGTAGCTTCTTCGGCAGTCCCGGAGCTTTTTTGGTGAATTTTTTTCCAAGCCCTGCCAGACAAAGAAAACAATTAGTTGATATCAGAAATGAAGTTGCTGATATATATGCATGGTGGATAATATTGATCGATTTAACTTACCTGGCTAGTATTTGAGTCATGTCCGCATACTCCTCGGGATCTTTACGTTTAGAGTCCAAGACAGTTACTACTCCCTTCTCAAGCTTAATCTCTAAGAGAATATAGTGGAAGCTGCGGACGAATGCATGAGATCATCAATTACATCACTATAACCTTGACTGATATATAAGGGAAACCAAATATGCACAAGACAGTAACACTCACTTGAAGTTGTAAGGAAAGAGTATTATATCTTTGTTTTCATTTACCACCAACGATCGTAGCAAGTTGATCTCGGTATCGTCGGGACGCAATTTAACCTCGGTTGCATCTATGAGGTATGTGTTAATAAACCCAATATCACCTACTTGTCTTTTCTTCAATTCGACGATCTTCAATCTGCATAATATAGTGAGGATAATTATAAATACATGCAATGAAGATCAGCTATATAGAGAGACTTAATGACAGAAGTAGTACTACTTACAGATAGTAGCAGGTGACCGTTGCTTTATCGAGGGCCAATTGATTGAAAAACTGATAGAACTCCTCAAATGGAACAGGCAACAGGTCAATTCCAACGAGGTCATGCTCCGGTTTAACTCTCAAATACAAGTTATCCCTCCCCCCAGACTCTCTGCAGATTTTCAAGTACCAATCATGCAATCTTCGCATATTCGTTGATAGAGATCTTTCATTTTTGACGAGAGGCTTTTTGTACTCGTATCTTTCTATCTGCACTTCCAAGAAATCATAGTGTACATCGTCGGACGCGTAATCTGCAAGATTGGTATAACCGGGCACCATCCTCGGATCATTAGCGACCATGTCGCTAGACACCTTGAGCGGGGGGCACGATTGGTCCGCTTGTTCGCCGAGCTGGGCAATTTGTTTCCCAGCTCGCCCTTCTGCTAACCTCTGATCACTTTTAGTACTTCCCGACCGCTTCGCTGCTTGATATGTCTTTTGGATCATGCGGTCATAGTTGTCCTGCGGCTTACTTTGCGCTGGTTGCTTCAGGGCAGCAAGAGTGCGCTTTGCTTTCACCGCATCTATCTTCTCTTCCGGAGGTGGATGTCTCTATGCTTTCAACCCTTCAAAAAAGTCCTTCACTTGGCCTTGAGCGATCTTCGTGTTTTCCTCGTCGGACCTCTCGTACGGTAACTTCTCTAGAGGCGTGAGAGAAGGACCGAATCTGCATCGCCTCCCGCCTCTGGCTGTACTGGTAGACGTCGCCGGACCAGACGAAGCGGCTGTCTTTTCTACTTGCTTACGCGCCGGAGCAGGAGCAGCCGGAGCGGCGGCAGGTCTCTTCCGCCCTTGCTGATTAGGCGGAGAAGGAGGAGCAGGCTGGCTGCTCGGGCGCGCCGGCGGCGAAGGAGGCGGAGTGCCACCACGCGCCGGTGGCGAAGGAGGCGGAGTGCCGCCACGCGTCGGAGAAGGAGCCGGAGTGCCCTGATGGTCACTCGCCGGAGGAGGAGGCGGTGGAGGAGGCGGAGTGCCCTGACTCGCCGGAGGAGGAGGAGGAGGCGGAGGCGTCCAGTTGAGAATGTTGATTAGGTCCTTCCGCCATAGGCATGGAGTCTTCAGTGAAGAACCCAGCCGAGTCTCCCCTTCATCGGTAGGGTGGTCAAGCTGGAGCTCCTCAAATCCCTCCGTTATTTCGTCGACCATCACCCTAGCATATCATTCTGGAATCGGCCGGCAGTGAAAAGTGTCGTCGGGTCCAGAAGGATAAACAGAGCCAGCAACCGCCTTGACCTTCAGATTCATCCACTGCGCCATAAGGTGGCAATTTTGTGCCTGCGTGATAGCATCCACAGGATTCCTGGCAGTAGCCGTCAAGGCAGGCTCTGGCTGAAGCAGCTCGGTGGAAGCCACGCTGCTTCTCCGCTGAGATGGCGGGGTAGCTTCGGGGGAAGCTTCGGCAATTCTTTTCTCCCGATTTGCTTCCCGTTCCTCTATCGCTTGTATTCTGGCCCGCAGCGCCTGGATTTCGGTCTGCTCCATTTTCTTCCTCCTGTCGTGGCATTTGTAGCCTCCTGCGTCCGGAAACCCAGCACGCCACGGAAGGGAGCCTGGCGTGCCTCGTGTCCGTCCAGGGTGCTCAGGATTCCCGAGGGCCATTGTCAGCTCGTCGTTCTCTCTGTCGGGGATGAACGTCCCTTCATGCGCTGCTTTGATATACTGTCGCATCTTCTTGAGTGGTGTTTCCAATTGCTTGTCCGTCCAAATGCACCACCCTGTTATAGGGTCCAAGGTTCCGCCAGCCCCGAAGAACCAAGTCCGGCAACGTTCTGGCCAGTGCATTGTCTCTGGTTCGATCCCTTTCTGAAGCAGATCATTCTCAGCCTTGGCCCACTTAGGCCGGGCTATGAGGTAGCCGCCCGACCCCGTGCGATGGTGATGCTTCTTCTTCGCAGCATTTATCCGGTTTGTCTCCGACATCTTCTGACTCTTTTCCGACTTCTTATGGGCCACAAATGCGGGCCAGTCATCTTTGATCTTCTCATATATGCCCATGAATTCTGGAGTCTTTTTATCTTTGACAAACGTATTCAGTTTTTTCTTCCATGCCCTGAATTGGTCTGCCATCTTCGAAAGTGCAGCAGACTTGATTAACTCCTCTTTAACTGGGTTCGCCGGATCAACCTCTCGCGGTAGGACGAAATTTGACTTCAGCTCAGTCCAAGGATCTTCTTTCTGCATATCAGTGACATAAGTCACCTGAGCGTCGTTTGCAGCCGGCTTTAACCATTGATGGATGCTGATCGGGATCTTGTCCCTAACCAGAACCCCACACTGATTAACAAATGCGTTCTTTGTCCGGATGGGTGCAATCGGCTCGCCGGAGCGCGAGATTTCTGAGATCTCAAACTTTTCATCCGGCCTCAACTTTTTCTTCGCTCCTCGTCTCTTTACCGAAGATTTGCTCGATCCGGAGGGCTAGAAAAAGGAAGAAAGACGAGAGTTAATGAATGAATCAATTAACTAGTCAGCACATGCTTAACTAACATATATACCTCCTGGCCGGACTCGGTTCAGTCACCGGAGCCAGCATCACGGTCTCCTTCTTGCACCGGCATTGGGTCACCGGAGCCGTCCTCACGGTCTACTTCTTCCATGTGCATTGGGTCACCGGATCCATCAATATCATAGCCTAGATCTTCCAGCTGCAGCTCTTTTTCGACCTGCTCATCGGTGTCATTGAGAAACGACAAGACGTGAAAGCACATTTGCTCTCCGGGTGGTTTTGGTAATTAATGACAACATACTTTGTGGTTGGACTAATGCTTTTATCAAGTATGTTTCAGGAAATCCAATCACATTGGAATGGCAAGATGACTGAAGAGGTGGACCCCTCAAATTGCTAAGACAAGCATTGGCAAAAGCTCAAGACTCCATTTTTGGTTTAGTGATCGAAGATCACATTGAGTCCATAGGAAAAGCCAATACTATTAAAAGGGGATGAGGTTGTGTTAATGTTCTTGTTGCTCAAGTGCTTGGTGATCTAACTCCCTCAACTATCAGCACTATTCACTACTTAACACACACCCATAAGTAATCTCGGTCAAACCTACTCTGTCCCACCGAGATGAACCACTTCTGCCATATTCCAAACCCTAACATCTCGGTCACACCGATTCTTTCAAATCAGTCCCACTGAGATGAACCACTTCTGCCATTTCCCAAACCCTAGAAAAATCGGACTTACCGAGTTTGAGATCGGTCACACCGAAACTGAACTGCCAACCTTCTGCTACCACTTCACATCATATCGGAATATCCGAGTTTGCATTATCGGTCTAACCGAAATGGGCAAGGTTCTGTCTTGACTCAAATCGGTCGCACCGATAATTCATTTTCGGTCAAACCGACTCTGGCATGTTCCTACTCTTTCTCAAATCGGTCCAACCGAGTTTTCTTTCTCGGTCTCACCGATATCTCCAACGTTCATATCAGATGCACTTTCGGTCTCACCGAGATGGTATTTTCGGTCCCACCGAAAATCCCAACGTTCACTATATTTGAACTTTCGGTCTAACCGAGTTTTCACTTCGGTCTGACCGAGATTGGTCAAATGTGTGTGTAACGGTTGGATTTTGTGTGGAGGCTATATATACCCCTCCACCCCCTCCTCATTCGTGAGGAGAGCTATCAGAAAGTACCACCACTTCTACCATACACTTTCTGAGAAGTGAACCACCTACCCTTGTGTTGAGATCAAGCCATTCCATTCCTATCATATGAAACTTGATTTCTAGCCCTCCCAAGTTGCTTTCCACTCAAACCTTTCTTCCACCACAGCCATATCAGTGAGGAGAGTTGAGTGTTGGGGAGTTTATCACTTGAAGCACAAGAGCAAGGAGTTCATCACCATCAACACCGTCTATTACCTTTTGGGGGGTGGTGCCTCCTAGATTGGTTAGGTGTCGCTTGGGAGCCTCCGTCTTTGAGATGTGGAGTTGAACCAAGAAGTTTGTAAGGGCAAGGAGATCGCCTACTTCGTGAAGATCTACCCCGAGTAAGGCTAGTCCTCCGTGGGCGTAGGCCGTGATGGAATAGACAAGGTTGCTTCTTCGTGGACCCTTCGTGGGTGGAGCCCTCCGTGGACTCGCGCAGCCGTTACCCTCAGTGGGTTGAAGTCTCCATCAACGTGGATGTACGATAGCACCACCTATCGGAACCACGACAAAAATCTCCGTGTCACCAAACTGCGTTTGATCTTCTCCACCTCTCTTTACTATATATGCAATTTACTTTCCGCTGCCCATACTCTAGAATTGCATGTGTAGTATGTTACTTGACTTGATCTTAATTGCAAAACTGCCTAAAACTTTGCACAACCAAAAGGCAGATTTTTTATCTTGTCAAGTAGTCTAATCACCCCCCCCCTCTAGACCTACTTCTTCGAGAGCTTGCAAAGAACGATGGTCCACGCAAGTATGTGACTTTTGGAGACAACTCCAAGGGTAAGGTACTTGGCCTTGGTAAGGTGGCCATATCTCATGATAGCTCAATTCAAAATGTCATGCTTGTTGAATCTCTTGGATACAATTTACTATCCGTGTCTAGATTAGCTGACTTTGGATTCAATGTGCTATTCACCAAAGTAGATTGCCAAGTCTTTCGTCGTGATAATCAAAACATGGCTTTTACTGGTATTCGTAGAGGTGATCTATATATTGTTGATTTCACTAAGAAAGCCCAACCTAGAGCTTGTTTCATTGCTAAATCCTCTAAAGGTTGGTTATGGCATAGAAGGCTAGGACATGTTGGTATGCGTAACCTAGACAAGCTAATCAAAGGTGATCATATTCTTGGTGTTAAAGATGTTTTCTTTGACAAAGATAGACTTTGTAGTGCTTGTCAAGCAGGAAAACAAGTTGGTGGAAGTCATCCCGTGAAAAACATCATGACCACTAGGAGACCGCTTGAGCTTCTTCATATGGATCTCTTCGGTCCCAATGCTTACAAAAGCCTTGGTGGTAACTCCTTTGGTCTAGTTATAGTTGATGATTATTCCAGATTTACGTGGGTATTTTTCCTTGATGATAAATCGCAGGTTCAGAAAATCTTCAAGACCTTTGCCAAAAAGGCCCAAAATCAATTTGAGGTGAATATCAAGAAAGTTCGGAGTGACAATGGAACGGAGTTCAAGAACGCCAATGTAGACTCTTTTCTCGATGAGGAAGGGATTCTACATGAGTTCTCGGCTACGTACACGCCTCAACAAAATGGAGTTGTTGAGAGGAAGAACCGAACGCTCATTGAGATGGCAAGAACGATGCTTGATGAATACAAGACACCGAAGCATTTTTGGGGAGAAGCGGTCGAGACAGCTTGTCATGCTATCAACAGGCTTTATCTTCATAAGCTTCTCGGCAAGACATCATACGAGCTTCTCACCGGTAACAAACCCCAAGTGGGATACTTTCGTGTCTTTGGTTCAAAATGCTATATCCTTGATAAGCATCATCGGTCTAAATTTGCTCCTAAATCTCATGAAGGCTTTCTTCTTGGTTATGGATCAAACTCCCACACCTACCGTGTCTACAATAATTTCACCCGAAAGGTTGAAGAGACGGTAGATGTGAAGTTTGATGAATCTAATGGCTCGCAAGTAGAGCAAATGCCTATTGATGTAGGAGACAAGGACCCATCGGAAGCAATCCAAGATTTATCTATCGGGAAGATCCGTCCCATGGAAGTGAAGGAGAGTACCTCATCTACATATGTGGAGCCACCTACCTCACAGAGAGATGAACCTCAAGGCAACATGGAGGCCTCCACAAGTGGAACTCATCAAGATGAGGAGATGCAACAAGAAGATCCACCACAACCTCCTTCTCCACCACCTCAAGACAACACCAACAACAATGATCAAGAAGAAGAAGAAGAGGAAGATGAAGATGATGAGGAAGCTGAGCCACAACATCAACAAAAGCTATCCCGAGTTCGAGCAAGAGTCAAGAAGAATCATCCCGTGGAACAAATGATGAACGACATCAACTCCGGGAGAATTACTCGCTCTAAAACTCGCTTAGCTAACTTTTGTGAGCATTACTCATTTATCTCTAGTATTGAACCTATGAAGGTAGAAGAAGCACTTAAAGACCCGGATTGGGTGAACGCTATGCACGAAGAACTACACAACTTCGAGAGGAACAAGGTGTGGACTTTGGTAGAGAAGCCCAACGATGATCAAAACATCATTGGAACCAAATGGGTGTTTCGGAACAAGCAAGATGAAGATGGACAAGTCATCCGCAACAAGGCTCGTCTCGTAGCTCAAGGTTACACACAAGTCGAAGGTATGGACTATGGTGAGACCTATGCCCCCGTTGCTAGACTTGAGTCCATTCGCATTCTTCTTGCTTATGCCAATCACCATGATATTACTCTCTATCAAATGGATATCAAAAGTGCTTTCCTAAATGGTGAAATTGAGGAGGAAGTATTTGTTAAACAACCTCCCGGTTTTGTGAATCCCAAAAAGCCTAATCATGTTTACAAGTTGCATAAAGCTCTTTATGGTCTTAAACAAGCCCCTAGAGCTTGGTACAAATGCTTGACTAGTTTTCTTCTTGAAAAAGGCTTTGAGATTGGAAAGATAGACTCAACGCTGTTCACAAAAAGGGTTAATGGTGAACTATTTGTGTGCCAAATATATGTTGATGATATTATCTTTGGTTCAACTAACCCCCATTTTAGCAAGAAGTTTGGACAGCTCATGTCAGAGAAGTATGAAATGTCCATGATGTGTGAACTCAAATTCTTCCTTGGGTTGCAAATCAAGCAATCTAAGGAGGGTACTTTTGTCTCACAAACAAAGTACACCAAGGATCTCTTCAAGAAGTTCAACATGCAAGAAAGCAAAGGTATGAGTACCCCCAAGCCTACTAGCGGACATAATGACTTGACAAAAGATGGATAACCCGTTGATCAAAGGGTTTACCGATCTATGATTGGTTCTCTACTATATCTTTGTGCTTCTCGTCCTGACATAATGTTGAGTGTATGCATGTGTGCGCGATATCAAGCAGCCCCTAAAGAATGTCATCTTAAAGCTGTTAAAAGGATAGTGAGATACTTGATACACACACCAAACTTTGGCATTTGGTATCCTAAGAGAGCTTCTTTCGATCTTGTTGGCTATTCCGACTCGGACTATGCCGGTGACAAGGTTGATAGAAAGTCAACTTCGGGTACATGTCAATTCCTTGGTCGATCCCTTGTATCTTGGTCCTCCAAGAAACAAAATTCGGTATCATTATCCACTGCCGAAGCAGAATACATTGCTGCTGGTTCGTGTTGTGCTCAATTGCTATGGATGACACAAACGCTTAAAGATTATGGGATACATGTGAGACGTGTTCCCTTGCTTTGTGACAATGAGAGTGCAATCAAGATTGGACACAATCCTGTGCAACACTCTCGAACAAAGCATATTGAAGTTCGTCACCATTTTATTCGTGATCATATTGCCAAAGGTGACATTAATCTTAAGCATGTTCGTACTGACAAACAGCTTGCTGATATCTTTACAAAACCTCTTGATGAGAAAGTGTTTTGTCGCTTAAGGAGTGAGTTGAACATCATTGATGCTTCAAACTTGGAGTGATAACTCCATTGATGCATGCAAGGCATGAGCCTCTTGACTAATCCTTGATATTTCTCTTATGATGATGATCATATGTCTTGGACACATTTGCCTCCTTGTATTGCATCTAACCCTTTGCAGGTACTTGGATGATCTACATTCCACAAGATTACCACACACTCAAATCATGAATGATCTTGTCATTGACCAAGTATCTAGCCCTTTGGGATGTTGAGTTCAAGGAACAAAATTCCACATATCCTTTTTGACACCTTATACATCTAGTATTTCACTCTTGTCATCTTGGATATTCTTGAGTATTTCCTTGCTTGCCTAACCCATGTAGGAAGATGAACTATACAAGTAGAAATGGCGCTCCAACTTCACATTCAATGAGCACCTACATCAAGCTTACCTACATGAGTAAAGCAACAACAAGCCCAAGGTATGTTCTTCACATCTTTGAGGAGCTTTGCTCAAAGTCATGAGTACAAGCAGCTTCATAAGATGTGATCACATCAAATGCTTAATCGAAAAATGGCAACCCCATTTTGAGCTTAAACGATGAGTATGACCTATGATCAAATGTTTTCATTTGACTCCTAAGTAAATATACTCAAACATAGGTGACTTTGTCGCCGACCTTTATCTAGATGAAGTACATATGCTTTTGGAGTTTTTCTGTTTTCTCTTATATTCTCTCATTGAGTTTTTCTTTAAAAAAAAAAACTTCATCTAGAATCCTTTTTTTTAGTTCTTTTCTTATGTTTCTTTGTGAATATCCTTCTGGAAATCCTTTTTATGGCTCTGATCAATTCCTTGAAAATCTTTTACAAATTCATTGCAAATCCTTTGAAACATCCCTCGCAGAGTGAGCTGGATTATTTCTGTGTTTCCTTGGATTTCTTCCAGGACATCACCTTCTGCAGCTCCACTCAGACTTAAATCTCAAAGAGGGAGAGGACTCAAATTTGGACTCAAATTGTTTCTCTATGAATGTTCTTATTTGCCCTGTTGTGATTCTTCAGGATCCCACTTCTTTCTTTCTTTCTTTCTTTCTTTCCATCTTTCCTGTCCTACCTAGTTTACTGTCCTTTTCGGCACTTGATGTCAAAGGGGGAGAGAACTTAGGGGGAGTAAGGGGAGTAGGGGAGAAGATAAGACTTAAGGGAAGAAGAAAAGCAATCTTATCTTAAGGGGGAGAGAATCACATCAAAGCTTTGTCGTGTTTTACATTGGACATTACAATTGGCATCTTTCTTTTGATTTTGCTTTTTCCTTCACACCCCTTGTTATCACAATTGGTATCTTTACAATTGGTATCTTATGGAATCTTTTAGTTTAGGGGGAGAAGACTTAGAGGAATCTTCACAATTGATATCATATGAAAAGCAAAATCTCTCTGAGTTCATTGAAAATCTTTTAGCTTCGGAGACATGTTTGCTGATTCAAGCCTGTGCTCAATACGAGACACTCTTTATACATGTCCTCCCTGGCTTGGTACTCTTGATGTTCTTGCAGTTGGTTGAAGGAATACTCTTGTGTTATCTAACCTTGTTTTCTCAAGTTTATCCCTTCAGGTACAAGTGCCAAGGAACCTCAAGGTAAGTATATGCATCTTGCAGAATGTGCATGATGGTGACTTGCTTGTAAATACTTGTTTGCAAGAAATCACCATGCACATATGCATTGTCACTCACTTCCTTTCTCTTCTGCTCTGATGCATATAGCCAAGCTGCATGTAGCACATCTTGCTTATCTCTCTTGTGTGCTTGTGGTAGTCCAAAACCATAATATATGAAAATCTTGCACACTTGTAGGGGGAGCCTGTGTACTACATGCTTGTCAAAGCTTTC